>JBBELK010001124.1:0-436221 GCA_037783545.1 Henricia sp. BOLD:AAB3569 | reverse complement strand
CCTGACCCAATCAGCCACGCCTTTCCTCTATTCGCCTGTGTAGACCACAGACTTGTCAATCATCTCACTTCCGCAAATTGAAAATCTCCACAGTTCTGTACTTGGTGGTTGAAACTACATTCAACGAAAGTCTTATTTTATTTAATATTACTACACGAAATGAAAGGAGAGTTGTCCAGATTTACATTTTTCAACCCCCCTTTTCTGTCCCATGATCATGAGTATTGCAGATTGAGATTACCATTCTGAAATTTTGCACCATCTCAAATCTGTTAGGATTGCAAGTAAGCCAAAAACCACACCTATAATTTGTGTAAAGTAATTTAATCCATTCCATAAGAGCCGTGATCCAATTCCGTCGCGTGAGGGACGGAAATCAGAGAGCAAATGCCTTTCTTAGTCAACAACAAATGAAAACATAAAGTGAATCCGTTTGTTTACCACAACACCCAGTTTATCACATGTTGAAATTGACTTTACAGTTTTATGCGTGAGGGACAGATAATCAATAAAATTGACAAAATATGTCATTTTTTTACATGGGATTTTCAACCTAATCTTTCTTGAAAATGTGATTGGCACAGTGTGCCCCAGTGCAATTTTATTCTGTTAATTTTTGTGAACATGATTGTAAAATATGGAATTTATTTTACAGCCTTAAGGTATTATTTTGACTTAATTAAGAAATTTTTGAAATCTTCATCCAGTGTTTACCAGTTTTCACCAACCTTTTTTTGCTTCCATCGTCCAAATGGAAGATTGCAACTGCCTGTTTTCTTCCCATGGATAGTATTTTCGGGACGGTATTAATATGATTGTTAGGTATAGAACAAAATCCACTTTACTAAAAGAATTCTGGTCAATGCTCCTAAGAGAAAAGGGTTTGAAAAATGAAGAGCACCTACATGTAATGAGCTTGCGCAAAGATGCGACTCAGACCTACCTGTATCTCACTTGAATGACCAGCGAGCACCTCTCGTGAAAGTCCCACAAACCTCTACAGACGTTCGCCACTTTGCGATAGCGGTAAAAACCCCGGAACTGGTGTGGTATAGCTATCTCGTAGCGTTTAGCCAATCTCGACCTCACTTAGTCAGTAGTGTGCTTGGGTTCTCTGTCATCACTGCGAGAGCAAACTATGGAAAACTTTTGAAGAAAACAAATTGTTTGCGACCTGCTATAAAGGCTGGTTCGTATTTCACGCATCAAGCGAACATGAATGCAAAACCGACGCAAATCTGAATATACCGGTAGGTAATCACAGCTTGCCGAATAGACCAAGAGTTGTCCTGGATGTTTAAAACATCGTTCACATTTTCCGATCGAAGCACATAACGGGGGTCTGTTGTAGTGGCTTTGTTTTTTAATTTGAACTGGCCCACCAGGTGCCACGCACGCAAGACTAGGCGTCTTTTAGTACTTCTTTTAAATAGACGTAGCCGGCCAGGTGTCGATTACGAAGACCAGGGCCACATGTGCATAACAGCTGTACTAGGCCTACGTGCAACTAAAATGGACTAAGTTGCTTACTAAGCCTAGTTGATTACTAATTGTGATGCAATAAAACCCCAACTAGATATAGACACGATTCATACGTAAATTCTGGCAAAAGTTAGAGTTGATCTGGGGTACCTCTAAGTCACTAGATGACAAACTATCAGTCTGCCTTTGGGACAACATGGCTCGTAGAATCAAGGAGCTAAACAACTTTGTGCCTAAGCTTTGCTTCACAATGACGGATTAACTCTGTAAGTACTGGGCAGATAATGCAATGTGTACAAAGCCCTTAGAAATGAGTTATGTCTCAGTTGGAATGTGGTTCGAAGCTCAAACACAAATAAACTTGTCTACTAAGCCCTATTGTATCTGACATAATCACCTCACGTCTCCAAGGCCATAGCACCCAAATCAGTTACAAAACCAAATTGTCGCTAGTATGCAACTAGTAAGCAATGTGCCTAGTGAGATTAGTATGCATACACAAATTAGGTTGCCAACTCCGTAGTATAAACTAGGGAATTTATAATCTTACTAAGCACTAGTTGCAGCTAAACTAGCTAGCCTTTTATGACAAGGGCCCAGTTGTCTTGTATTAAAGTCTTTTTAAATGAAGTCCTGCTTGCCAGGTCTGCTGACTACATGTATGTATAGACCAGGAGGCCAATTCTCATAAAGCTGTTTAGCAGAAACATTTTGCTTAATCTCAAATTTGTTGGCTTTATAAAGAAGAGGTGTAATATAGTCGAAATTGCATGTCCAACTTGTGTTGTTCACAAGAATATCTGCTATCGCTTGCTAAAAGAACACAAGTTGACTTTTCAATTTTTGACTATTAACCCATTTCTAAGCAAATTTATTTTGATTAAGCAAAGTTTTCTGCTAAACAGCTTATGAAATTGGTGTGTCGTGCAATCTCAAAGCACTTTTAAATATAAATTGACCGTAGTTGCTACACTCGGCCTCTTTCCTTCCTGCGCTTTCATTGGTGAAGTACCACTGCGGTTTTTTAGCGCCTTAGCCGAAGCTTCGATGTCACGTCGGCCGTGGTGTATTATAACCGTTTGCGGCAGAGACACAGTTAAAGGTACACCGAGGCCTACTGTTTACATGATTTAGTGATTGTAGCAGCATGTGCACTAATACTTTTTTGATGGTCGTTTGTAGGAAAAAATTTCATCAAAATATCACCGTAATTTACTAAAGAAGTGCAAAATTAACAAAAACGGTCAAAATACGGGTTATACGCTTTACCAGCACGTTGCAACAACGCGCGAGCTCTCACGACTTTCACAAACGATTCGCTCTTCTCCTCAGTACTCGGGATATCATCAAATTTTCTGCTCACGATTCGACTGGACAGGAAGTCGGGCATCATGATTTATTTCTTCACGAACGTACACCGGAGCAACCACGACGCGGCCGTCGTGTGCACTCGGGATATTTTGCCGTGCTGCGCGGGGAAAATCCACCGTCAGCCTGCCGTAGCACGCGTCTCGCTGCCGTTCTCACAGACTCTCGAACCATTTATGTTCGAATTTTTATACTTATATGTTCAACTTTGGTTTCATACTGATAAATAGTCTCGTAGTTTTGTCACTTACATCTATAAATATTGGGGGAAAATAATCAGAGTGAATTTGGTGCAGTTCTCAGTAATGCGTAGAAGTAGAAACTTCCATGCGACTGGACACAAAACCTAACTTCGCAAAGACCATGTGACTTTTCGCGAACCAGAATATGGTTCCAAAAAGTCACAGGACCTCTGTTTTTTTAAAAGTGCTCAAAAACGGAAAAAATTGTGGGTTTTTTTTAAGAATATGTCCAGGTTTAGCATGTATTTCGGAAGGGCATTCCAGCAATGCTTGTATCGGGTAATTTCGGCCCAAATTAGCCCCAACGAGAGCCGGAGTGTTCCTTTAAGGTGTGAGCCACGGGGGCGTGACATCACGGCTACCTTGCCGAGGGTATATAGACCTGTATATTTTCTTGTTGTAAATAAAGCATTCATCGTATTTTTGTGACTTGTCTGGTAATACATTGAACTGTATATACAATTTGAACCTTTATGTTTGTCTTTATTCTCTTCATTCAAGAGTCACAGATGCGTATATAATTGTGTAAATTCATTAAAATGAATTTAAGGCTCCAAATAGAGCAACTTATTTTTTATTATTTTGGCACCCCACAAATTGGTGACCCGACGTGATTGCATATAATTTTGATAGATGTCTGGAAAAATCTGTCAATTATGTAGTTGCCGATTCTAGAGCTAATGTATCTTGAGACCAGTATTCTTGCAAACGCCATGATAATTTTAAATTTAAATTTAAGATTTGTGTATTGTGGCGCGGTGCCTAAACGAAAATTGCGAACGTATGGTGACTTTGATTTTGTCATAATCAAGCTAGCCGCCGGTTGTTAACAATTCTGACTGAATACGTTCTATTCTAAGGCGAGGAAGTACCACTATACGCCAACCTGATTCGTGTTGGTGACCCGTGACAAAAGTATGAGCCTACTAAGTGCAAAGGTTCTGCCGAGCCCTGTTCACGGTTCTATTTGGGCCCTACCTGTTCTGCTCAGGAATGAATTCAAACAACGCTTATCATTCGGGGATGAGGACGTACTGCTGGATCTCCCATCAAGCCAAAGATTCACTCCGATCATGGCCTCCGTGCAGCCGTAGACATAAGGTGAACAGTTTTGGTACCTGTTGGGTGTAATGGCGGTTTTAAAAAATCTGCGGTCCACATTCACTTATAAATCTCTATTTAAAATGCTATTCATAAATACCTTAGTTTACGCAATTCCTATTGGCGGAAAGCACATCACGTCGTGTGGTCTTTAGCGGACGATAAAAGCCCGGCTGGTTTTAAACACCTACATGTACACATGCATAGTCTTGCCCTAGCCATGTTTCATCGTCATCTTGAGTTGATAAAGCCTAGTGTATATCAACCTTGCAACTTGAAGCAACTAGTGGCAACTGTTATTTTTTCGGCAACTAGAAGCAACTGTGCAGCAACTGGGAGCAACTGATATCAGTAGATTGAGTTCCCGATCCCTATAGATTGTTTCGCTTTATTGGCGAAAATATAGGGATCGGTTAAAGGGCAGCCATGACGGGCAGAATTCTGCCCAGTCACGTGGTTATTATTATTATTATTATTTAGTAAGTACAATGTGCGCAGATTTTGCATTGACATTTGTAACTTGGCCGGTGCGTTGTCGAACATATCCAATTACATGTATGTAAATAAAGTACATTGCCTAAAACAAAGGGCTTGGCCAATTTTTGAAATATAAAAAACAATGCGCACGCGCAAAGACGACCAATTACAGATCAAGATGAAGCGCCCTTTACCTGTCCTTATATTCTCCTGTGTAGAATATGTGGACGGGGAACAGTCTACTGATTCAGTTGCTTAAAAAAGGTCAACGTACGCGCACTTGCAACTACTGGCAACTGGACAATTCAGTTGCCGCGAGTTGGTCATGTTCTACTTTCTGGTATTTCTACTACCGGTATTTGAAAAATAAGTCAACAATTCCTTTCAGATGTCTTCAGTTTATCTTACTTAAAGAAATTCCCTTGTACTGTTCTCAAGAGATAACGTTTGCCCCAAAAAGGTAAGAAAATGCTGCCACAACATACATTTTTGGAAAAGCTTGTGTACAAATTTTCCATTTACGTATGTAACGGTGGACAGACAAAAATGTCACAATTTTGTGTCCACCGTTACATATACGTCTGGAAAATTTGTACACAAGCTTTTCAGAGTATGTTGTGCGCTGCATTTTCTTACCTTTTTGGGCAGTTATCTCCTGAGAACAGTACAAGGGAATTTCTTTAAGTTTGAGATAAACTGAAGACATCTGAAAGGAATTATTGAATTATTGACTTATTGGCAGCTATTGGATACAGTCTACCTTTTGTAAAAGAAGTAAGAATCTGAAGTGCGTCAAATGTACGCCAAATACATTAAGGCCAATTTACACGATTCATACGTTTGTTCAAGAACTTCATCCAATATTTGTATGATGATGTTCAGGAGCAAATGTTCTATTGTGTATATGAGAATTTTAACATCTGTGGACCAGCTTGAACATATGTTGGACAATGTTCGAGCTATGAACATTAATTGAACATGTTAATTGGACGATGTTCAACCTCTAAACCAACTAGATTACAGAATTAGGTCACATGGTACATGTAGTTTTAAGGGTGAGTTTGTTTCACGACAGATCCGAATCCAGATCCCGAGTATAATACCGCGCAGAAACAAACAAAACTGCTTCTCAACTAGGAATTCAAGTCACGTGAATTGGATCTGCGCCAGATCTGAATCCGTCCAAAACATACACGCCCTATACATGTAGGTTGGAAACAAATCCACAAAATAAAAACATTCAATTCATTAATTCATGAAACAATATCTTGGACTTCTAGTGACCTTGAACAATTATGAACCAATCGTCATACATTTGTTGGATGGAATTTTAGAACAAAAGTATGATCGTGTAAATTGGCCTATAGACCTATGTCTGATTTGATGGCATGCACCAATCCGAGGTAAACTACCCAGCAGCTTCAGCAGGGGTCGAAAATTAACACTGGTCCCGTGGTCCGAGACCAGTAAAAAATCAGAAGGACCACTAAGATCTGTCAAAAGCACTGGTCCAATGGACCAGTGAAAACATTTCATGACTCAATGCAAAGATTCCTGGTTACCACAACAATTCTTGATCGCTTTAAGACATTTCAGATAACTACATTTCTTTCTCCAATCTCTCAGTACTAGTGTTGGATCAAAAGCAATCCCAATCCATCCTGCACTCAATTACCTTAACCAGAAAGCGTTGCAGTATCTCGGTGCCATTTTAAAAAGCACCACTCCAGTGGACCACCAAATTTTCAGCAGGACCAGTAGAGTTCTCTAATCTACTGGTCCTTTGACCAGCATGAAATTCAGGTTTATTTCGACCCCCAGAGCTTGACACAAGCACCCAGAGGCTACAGATATCCATTTTACTCCTGGTGGAGAGAAAACTTATGGCAAAGTGCCTTGCCCAAGAACACACAGCATGAACATGAAATCTAGCCATGCCTTTATATTCACGGGTTTGAACTGTTCAATCGTGTCTCCTAAGTTTTATTGGAAAAGTGCCAGTTACGTACATTATCCAAGCCTCGATTTGAAGACGAGGCATGGAACGCGTACATATTATGGCACCTTTCCAATCAGGCAGTTTGCATTCTATAGAACTGATTAAGAGACACGAATTGAACCGTTCAAATGTGCGAATATGTGCAAATGAGCAAGGGGGATCATCCCCGCGGTGTCTCTGGCCATTTATAATTCTAATTCTTCACGGGTTTCCTCACGCTTGCGAGTGACCAGTGCACATGAGAGCACTAATTGAGGAATCCTTGGTATGAATACCAGAAAGAAATAATAATAATAAATAATAATAATAGCGGTCTACTGCACATCATTCTGTGCTTACCTTTGGTGTACCTCGCGCTGAGCTTTTTCATGTATCCAGAAAATGTCAATGGTAAGGACATAAATCATGTGCGGCCAGATCCTACTTGGAATCCCTCAACCCTCGAGCAAACTCCTGTCTAAGCTCCTCGGACCTGGCCAGGTCCGGCTTCAAAGCAGCATCTAATGATCGCCGTACCCCCTCATCGATGTTCAGTTTTTGGGATTGACTCTGCCGAGAGTAAGATCCTCCAGAAACATGATCTTGGTGGTCCTCGAGCATTGTAAAGAGCTCTGTAAATCTGCGACGCAAACGGAGCAAAGAATGCTAGCGAGTTCTTGTCGTTCTAGAGCGAAGAGAACGTCGATGTAAGTGGCTTCGAAATCTGTCGAGATCTGGAAGGCACTGAAGGGCGCATTCTGAAACATTTCAACCATCAGTTTTGCGACCGGTACTTTCAGTGACGAAGTAGCTAGGTGAAATGTGCAGCCCAGATTTCGACATTTTATGCAAGGGTTTACAGTAGAGCACAGCCACTTTTTGGTAAGGGACTCGATTTGCAGACATATCGGGATATAGCCGTGATCAACGGCATAGTGCTACTTGTAAATAACTATCGGAATGAGCTTCCCCTTCCCTGTGGTTCAGACGAAATCCAAACCTCTCCACTTTGGCGGCCACACAGACGTTCTTCTCTCCGTCTGCCAGTCGCTGGAAGTACTCCTCGTAGTGGTCATACTTGTAAAGTGGATGCTTCTGGCGGAAGGTCTTGAAGAGTCTTGGATGCCCTTCAAGTACCGCCTGCCGTACTCGCGTGTCCTCGTCGCGAGCAATCAGATTCCGAAGAAAAGCCTCATGAGCTTGACGGGGGTTCTTCCAGACCTCCATCATTTGCGATGGTAGACTTGACACTTAGAGTCGATACCTTGGACGAGAAAGTACTCATCAACAGGGTCTTAAGCGTGTGGGTCTCGGAGCAACGAAGAGTTGAGATGTGAACAGCCACCACTGCTGATAAGACGCTCAAAAGAGCAAGAATACTGCAAAACGATCATTAAAAAAGTTATTCAAAATTTTCGCACATGCACTTTATGCTATGCACTCAGTTTTAGAGCCCCTTTTTGTGATCCAAGATTCATTTCTAACAAAATCTCTTCTATCAAGATACCGGTACAAGAAATAACTAACTTGTTCTCAAGAAGATAACTAGCCCCAAAAGGGAAAACAAATAGTTTATTGACAATTAACATACCTTTCTATTAAACCTCCCTGCACAAATTTCCCATGTAACTTACGTAACACGCTACATGTATCGGACAGACTAAAATGTCCACAAGCGGCTTTTCCTGTTAGGCAAGTCATATGGCAAAATTGTACAGAGGGGGGGGGGGGGGGGGGGGGGAGGGGTTATTAGAAGCTTTAAGATACATTGTGTGTATATTGTCCGATAATTTAATATTACCCTTCTTAAAACAAGTGTTTCAGGGCTCGATTTAGACACTAGCCCGGCATACAAAGAGTGCTGTGGGCTACCGTAGTTAACAAGAGTGCTCTGTGGGCTAGTTAAACTTGTTTGAGTAGCCCGGCCGGGCTAGTCAAAACTGGGCTTGAATTAATGGGCGCAAGTGGTCATTTAGCTCAAGCTACATGTAACTGCAAAAATTCGCCGTAAGAAGTTTAAAATTGCAAATGCTTTTTAATAATCATCAAATTACAACTTCACAAACCAGACTTTTGGAATTGAGTATGACAGTCACATGCCAACTTCGTTCGCACAGAACTCAGAAAATCAAACATGTATGTTCGCTGATCGTACCACACGCCTCTCCTTTGTGCCACATGGGCTATCGCAAGTGTGGCGCTATAAGCACAACAGCAGTGATATCACAACAACTTTAACAGATGTTTGGAGAACATGTCCACACCGCATCACGTAGGACAATGTGATAGCACAGAACCGTGCGGTTGGCCCAGTTTTCTTTACAGTGATAAAAACTAAATTCTCCCTACACATTCAATAGACAAAATCCCAGTCTGCTGTAAATTTTCGTCTCTTTTCACATTGACATGCGCTTTTACAGAAGAGAATTTCCCTTTGAGGAATAACAAAAGTATTTTTTTTCCACATGCGTACGGCAAGCTACATGTACATTTAGCTTTACAATAAACGGGAGCTAGCTTACACCATGCATAGTACATGTAATCTTCTGCAGTATGTATTTTCTACATATTATATTGAAAGTTGCACTGCCCGTGTTTTAGCCGATTTGGGCGTCAATTTAAAAAAAAAAAAGATAAATAGGTATTTTTCTAGAAATAGAAAAAGTTATCAGCTTTCATTTGGTACCAAGAACGCAAAATTCCGGTCAAGGATTAATGCCAGTCGATTAAAAACAAGAAATTATTAAATGGCTGGCAGGTCAATTAATCGACAGGGTTATGACGTAAATGGTACATGTGCGCGTACATGTGTACATTGTACACATACTATTGTACATATGAGCGTACGCGCACATGTACAACATGTTGAAGCACGTTTCAAGAAAAAGGCTTGTATCTCCAATTCCGACGTCGGGAAATTTAAGTTTTTGATATTTTTCGTTACAGAGACACGTAAGCTTCTCGAAATTTCGTTCGCTTGTGTAAATTAATTTTTTTAATCCTTTCAACCGAAACACGGGCAATGCAACTTTAAAGACTTGTACATTTTAAAAAGGCCTGGAAATTTGGTACGACATGTCATGCAATGATGATGATCTTTCTAAATATACGCAGTTCAGTTTCCCATGTGATGTACATTGTAAACGGTCGGGCTAGTAAGTTGTGATGGCTAGTTGACTATCCCTCAATGTCAGTCAACCATCAAATTGATAATGTAAATGAGTCTGGAACTGAAAGCTAAAGTAAGTCATCAATCACACTGCAAATTTCCGTTCCAGCCCTTGAGCGGTTCCTGGCAGAAAGGATTGTGTCAACACAGTCATGACAGTAATCAGAGACTCATCATCCATCCTCTTCAAATTAACCACTTCGCAGCGGCTATAGTAGGCATTTTCCAATTTATTCCCCTGGAGCGGGAGACTGTTTTGGTTAGTACAGTATGTATGTACGTATCTCTGTGGCTGGAGACTTTATCATGTTTATGACTAGTTTTTATTTCAAGTCGTAAATCAATCTTATTTCCAAGTCCATTCACAAATCATTTTCTCCAATGTCAAGTCACAGGTCAAAAACCAAAAACTGACTTGACCTATGCCAACAAGATAAAAGACCAGCTCTGCCCTGGTAGTGACCATGGCCTAATTCTGTATTTAACTGCCCCAAGACACTCACACTCTTAGTTCTGCATATGCAGTTCCCCATCGCGAAAGTGGTCTACAGTGCCTCTTTAAAGGAACACACCGGCTTTGTTGGGCTATTTTGGGCTCGAAGGTAGACCCATAACATCTATTCTGAAGCGCCTTCGAAGTAAATTATAGATATATCCTGAAAAGACGTTGTCAAATTTGGCCTATTTTTTAGCACGTTTGAAAAATTTAAGGTCACGTGACTTTTCGGAACCAAATTCTGGTTCCGAAAAAGTCACGGTGGTCTTGTGAGTGTCTAGTTGTATTTCCAGCCGTATAAAAGTTTGTTACTGCAGAACTGCACCAAATTCAACTCTGATTTCCCCCCCAATATTTATAAGTAATTGACAAAAGAGAGACTATTTATACAGGTATTGAAACAAAGTTAAACATAATGATGAAAATTCGAACATTAACTGTTTGTTTCGAGAGTCCGGAAGAACGGGAGCGAGCGGCGTGCTACCGGCAGGCTACCGTGGAGTGGTAGGATATTTGCCCCACGCAGCATGGGCAAATAGCCTGAGTGCACACACACACTTAGGTTGTGTTGCTTCGGTTGTACGTGTCGTGAAGAAAAAACATGATGCCAAGCTCCTCAAAAGAAAACGGAAATTCCTATTCGGTCGTCCGGGCTGTCCAGTAAAATCGTGAGCAAAGAAATTGGAGATATCCGAGCAGGAGAAGAGCGAATCGTTTGTGACAAAGTCGTGAGGCTCGTGCGTAGTTGCAACGGCTGGTAAAGCGGTATAAGCGTATTTTTTGTTAATTTTGCACTTCTTTAGTAAACTACGGGATATTTTCGATGATCTTTTTTCACAACGACCATCAAATAAGTATTGTCAATGCTGCTACATTTGTACATCACTAAATCATGTAAACAAGTAGGCCCGGTGTGTACCTTTGAACACACTCCTCTACTCCCGCAAACGAGCCGTTGAAATTCGCCCTATTTTGTTGTGGAAGCAGCAACGGACCATTTTTTGCTGTTCATGGGCAATCAGGACGCTTGTCACTACACATGCTCAGATTGTATAAACACAGTGCTTGTCTGCACTTGGCACGCTCGGTGATTGGCTGCAGGGGACCGGGAAAACAGAACCTTCCATTACATTTGTCATTCTGCATCCCTCTTATTAATTAAAAAAAACCGCGTAGTAAATGAAAACGTCGCCGGAAATTTTGGTAGAAAGGGAGTAGTCATAAAAGAACCAAATCTCAATCCAATTTCGGGAACAGTGTAGAAATGATGACTTTTTCGGCATAAGATGACCAATTTAACATCTAAATGATCTCATATACGTAACCGGCCGCTTAACTTCAAAGATTTGCCCGTATTTTCTCCTGGATTATACATGTAATTGCACTTAGCAACTCAGCATAGTGGAAATCTCAGATCTCCGCATGAGGGCTTATATCACAGTCAATTAACAATCAAATCCATTATGTTTTGGGCAGTCACATCAATCAGCTACATGATACCTGTAGCTGCGTGGATGTTTTTTAAATAATGATAATAGATTTATACTGCACACTTATCCGGGGGGAAATGATCACCCTGACATCCAGGGCTCCATTAAATCACTCCATATACCATAGCAGCTCTGGCCAGTATACATTCAATTCTGCATAACAGGATTGGGGGTTTATTGTAGTCTTGATTCCATTCTCAGCCTGTTCAGGCACGAAATGAGGTTCTGATGAACGGTGACAGTCTGTTGTGGTAGCAGACTTTTCTGCTGTTGAAACCAGAGTTGGACATTGTTTAAATTTCAAAATTCATACTTGGACTTGCTGCTGTACTGATAAACTGACTGTAAATTTCACATGCTTGGAATCATGTACTGCGTGACAATAACCGCTATTTAAGGTGTTCTTCAGCGAGTTAAAAGAGTTGCAAGCTTCAAATTTTGCCACCAATAAATGCGGCTCTCCCACATTGTACATGTCATGTTTGTAGCCTTGGGCATAATGGCGCTTGATCAATAAGTCTGTGGGAGGAAACTGCAAGCAGGCATCAACGCTAAGACTATAGAGTCAACCGAGGCAGTTGCGTTCTGGCCTCCTAAAAAACTGAACCCTGCAAGAGGTTTTCTTCAGCACAGGCATTCCACTCAAATAAACAAATTTTATAAATAATAAAGACTTTAGAACGTCTGAAGTCATCATGAATTTCTCAAAATATATCTACCAATAATATGGTACCTACCGGAACTGTGGAAGAGACCATACTCTGGAATACTTACAGCATCTTGAAATACTTCATAGCCTCTACAAGCGCTTAATCTTACTCTAAACTTGATCTGCAATCCATTGCGGCCTGGTCGTGATTAGCCGACTCAAAGACATCCAGCCACCGACACGGGTCCTCATGTTCTCACTCACTGTGTCCGATCTTGCCATGGGGTTGTTCTACCAACTGCCATTGATGATCTGCAAAAGCTTTGTGCTTTGTGGATTAATCGTAGTCCAACTGAGTGAAAGTTGGGTTTTGCTTTCTACATAGAGTCCCTGCTGTCGTTGCTGTTTCTGACCATCGACCGGTACCTTCGCATTGCCTATTGCATGCACTACATCTCCGACTTTACACCCGCCAGAAATCGCTGATAACTGTTGCCGTCACGGTAAGCTGGGCATCAGCTATTGCAATTTCCATTCTGAGCGAATTGCTGGATCAACAATTCTCAGTTGTTTACCATTGCTCTATTCAGCCTGATTATTTTTGTCTTGTTTACAGTCTGCAGTATGTTATCTCCATATTTTAGTAATTGCTAGACAGGCAGGCACGGTCGAATTGCACATGAAAACCAAGTAGGAAATGGCGGTAATCACTCGTGTCAATACCAAGGCATTTACTACCATACTAACCACAATTGGTTTTCTTCTTGTGGGATGGGTGCCATATCTGATCGTCGTATTTCTTTACAAGACGCAAGAAAACCTGCATAATGACATTCCTGTTGACTTTGGTGAACTGCCTACTGCAAGTCAATTTTTGGGCCGGAGGTATGATCTTACATATGCAAAACCGGGAGTTTCGCAAGACCCTGTATAAAATGGTGTCCACCTGCCTTGCAACACAGAGACAGAAATTGCAGGAGAAGAAATTTTATAAATGAGCTGTTCTTTGTAAAGAATAACAAAATCACCATCCACTTGTTGTTGAGTTGTGTGTGGATGAAAAATCGAGCAGCTTAGACCACTCTCAAGTTTACATCAGGAATTCTTATCCTATAAAACAGTTGTATTTTTGAAATTGTCCTCAAGCTACATGTCAATTCAACGGAGCTTTTGGACCTGACCCTCACAGATTGAAAAGAAATTTGGTGTGTAGCTGATTGGACCTCCTTGAGAAACCACGAAAACAACAATTTTATGTCGTTGTGTCAATTAATTTTTGAGATGCGGGTCAACGAACTTTGACTAATTAGCATGACCTGCTATGTTTTGGACAGTTATATCCCTAAAAGTAATGGACCTTAGTCCTAGAGACATAAAACTTTTTAAAGCTCTTGAAATGCCTTCATTTTATAAAATTGTAATCTCGTACCACAAACAAGTTTTGTAAATTTATAACCTTTGCAAAAATGGCTTATTTGTCAAAATGCGTAATTTTTTATTTTATTTGTTAGCTTAAGATGTAAGGAACATTTCCAAAAATTTAACACCACCCACTTCGTTGAGATTATTAACTTAACAGATCTGTTACACCAACATGATCTGTAACAGGAGCTGTTGAACTATGAGACGTAACACTAACACATCATAAACACCATGTTAACATCGAGTTAACACGGTGTTTGTTCTGAGGTCACAATTCTGATTAAGTTAACAGATCTGTTATACTAAACACGTATCACAGAAATATTGTGACTTCGCCCTGTGTACAGTGTAGAGAATTAACATGGTGTTAACATCGTGTTAACCGATCTGTTAACATGGTGTTAACCTAGACATTCAATTAGAGAGTCGATCGTACTAATGCCGTGTTAACAGATCTGTTAAGCTAGACACTAACACGTAACACACAGAATTGTGACCTCACACTCAGTAGTGTGTGTCATCTTGTTCCCAGCGTCATTCGCTTAAAAATGTTTACAGCGTAGACTCATCACGTCATTCTTTTTCATCGGTTGCTATGCATGCAATTAACATGATTATCATGCCAGGTAAAAAACAATGGATCTTATCACCTAGCTGATATGTCCCTTCCACCTTCACCCATAAGCCTGTTACGCCCCAACTACGCCCACGGTCCCAACTTATTGTTGAGACTCTTCTAACAATAAGTTGGGAGCTGGCCCAAACTATTGTTGGGATAGTTCCCAACTTATTGTTAAGACGAGTCTCCATGTAGTTGGGACGGTTGGTGTAGTTGGGGCGTAACAAGCCTACATTGAACAAGATGACTTTCTGTACACACCGGCCTACGGTTTACATGATTTAGTGATGTACCAGCATTGACAATACTTTTTTGATGGTCGTTGTGAAAGAAAAAGATCATCAAAATATCCCATAATTTACTAAAGAAGTGCAAAATTAACAAAAAACGGTCAAAAGACGGGTTATACGCTTTTACCAGCCGTTGCAACTACGCGCGAGCCTCACGACTTTGTCGCAAACGATTCGCTCTTCCCTGCTCAGGATATCTCCAATTTTCTGCTCAGGATATCTCCAATTTTCTGCTCACGATTTGACTGGACAGCCGCGAGACGACCGAATAGGAATTTCCATTTTCTTTTGAGGAGTTGGCATCATGTTTTTTTCTTCACGAACATACCAGAGAGGGCGCCCGTGTGTGTGTGCACTCAGGCTATTTGCCGTGCTGCGCGGGGCAAATATCCTACACTCCACGGTAGCCTGCCGTAGCACGCGCTTGCTCCCGTTCTCCGGACTCTCGAAACAAACAATTATGTTCGAATTTTTCATACTTGTGTTTAACTTTGTTTCATACCTGTATAAATAGTCTCTCTTTTGTCAATTACTTATAAATATTTGGGGGAGATCAGAGTTGAATTTGGTGCAGTTCTGCAGTAACAAACTTTTTATACGGCTGGAAATACAACTAACTCACAAGACCACGTGACTTGTTCGGAACCAGAATTTGGTTCCGGAAAGTCACGTGACCTTGAATTTTTCAAACAGTGCTCAAAACGGCCAAATTTGACGGCGTCTTTTTAGGATATATCTAATTTACTCTCGAAGGCGCTTCAGATAATGTATGGGTCTATTTCGAGCCCAAAATAGCCCAACAAAGCCGGTATGTTCCTTTAAGTTATTCTATATGTGTATATTTACAGGTTGTTGATTTAGATAGATCCAACCTGAGAGGGATGTGGAGGAGGAAACGAAGAGGGCACATAATTCACCAGTCGGGATTTTATAAACCCTCATCAGGATTTAAACCTAAGAGCTCTGACTTTCCTGGAAGATGATGACTCTATAGTAGGGGACTTGGTAAAAAAAAAATCAAAGTTCGATTTGATTGAAAATATCATCTCACATTACAGACTATTTTCTGTAAATTCCAAAACAACATTCATCGCATAAATTGAGCAAGCGGTAGCCGAGATATACATCTTAGAAATTGGCCATTCTTCCGCGAAATCATGCATGTGTGTAAACTGATTAGGAGAGAGCTGGAAGAATGCGATGCAGTATGAAGCGCCCCCACAGTGACAATATGCGCCAAGCCAGCGAAGAATTCCTCAACTTCAAGTCTGATCAGTCTCAGTTCAACACGCTGTCCTCGTTTCTGCTAACTAAAGCTTTGTCACGAAGCCTATGCAGCATGAGTACGTATATAGCACACGTGCATGGGTGCGCAGACGTCATTGTCAATGTGTAATGGCACACATTTATTTTTAAGCCTGGAATAAAAAACTACGCACTCAACGACGCTCACAAAGAGGAACTGATAATCATTTTTGTGGGCTAAAACAAACAAACAAAGTGCATGTTTTTTTACACTGAAATTTTGCACAAACACAGACAACAATCTCTCCAAAACGGTAGCTGGTTTCACAAGTCTGTTTCGTAACACCAAACTACCCTTTTTAGACCAGAAATCTCACCGTCAAACAAACATCTTGCTGTGTTCAAATTTAAATATTTGAAAAAAATCGTTTTAAAAAAAATAAATATCGTTAGAAAGTATTCTTTATTTTCAGTATCTATTAAAAAAGTTGGAATTGAACAATGCTGTGATGTTTTACAGCGCACGTCTCACGATGCGCCACTTCGTATACAGCAGAAATCCACCTGTGAAACTGACCAGTATTGCCCAGTGCGCGCGCGATGACATCACAGATTTTTTAAAGGAAACGTTGCCTTTCGGGTTGCGCTTTATTGGGCGTTTTTGGGATATTACAAGCGTTTGAAGTATAATGAGCACGATCTGAAAGATGTTTAAAAAGTAAGAATATAATTGATCCACACAAAACGTGCCTTAGAAATGCTTCAATTTTGGCGTAATTTCTCGAAGCAGCACGCTCCGCCATTTATGGGAGTCAAAATCTTGACTCCCATAAATGGCGGAGAAATTATATTAGTCTTATTTCCAGCCTGGAGAAAGAAATTATTTTTCCTTCCTCCGTTGCGTGTGATGTGCCTGTTTTTTTAATTCGTGTCTACAATAACCATTGGGTATAAATCATCCAAGTCCTTTCTATCGGTTTGTTCCCATGACAATATTCTTACCCTGATTGGCGAGGTTTTCGTTTTTTTCTTTTTTGACGCGTCTGCTGTGTTCTCTTGACGATCATTTTTTGGACAGCCAGTCGGGGTGTGTGTGTGCGTGTGTGTGTTTACATTTCACACATGTCTCGGGAGGCGGAGAATGGTATGGTACCTTGCGTTCATCTGATAGGTTTACCTGACCACTGGCTACGGCGCCAGCCTAACTCCTGTTCGTCGCTGCATTTTGCCCACTACCCGGGACGATCGTATTGACGGCTTGAAATACGTATACATTTCGCGGGACATGTAGTGGGGTGCAGAGGTCAGTGTTTTTTTTAAAATTACCATTCACTAATTATAACACATCAAATGTGTTTTATTGCAAGAACAACTCTTAATAAGTATAAGGAACACCCTCAAACGTGAGATTTCGTGAAATCTGAACGGCAACGTGTTCCCTTTAAGTCCATATCAGTTGTGTACTCCCTCAGGTTTTACATACAAACTTTGGGTTTTCCCTGTGATTGCACTATTAAACCAATGTATGTATAGTAGTAAGTAGTACTGCAGGTACTACCATGGTATGATGGAGGAAGAAAGGTGTTTTTTCTCCCTCTATATGGTACAGTACATAAAATTAATAGGCCCTACCTGATGCGCCCATTCCCAAACCTCGACCGAGCCCAAAATGACTCCTGCACCATCAAGAACGAGCCCATGACGTACGCCGCAATGGCCGCGGAGGACGAAGCCCCAATCAAACAGCGAGAAGACCAAGTTAAAGCCATAATCAGTTATGATTATAACATGTTATTCGAAGAAAACGACGGAATGTTTACAACTCTGTCCTGTGTCTACGTCTGTAGCTCAGCCATGACACCTGTTACCTGCGCACTATAGTACGTATGCATGGTCGCGGCGCGGCGCTGGCATCGGCAGCTGTACGTTGACCCAGCGAATCAAAGGGCATCTTTAGTTATGTAAAGGTGTATTTTCAGGCTTGCGCTAATTCTAACACTATGGCATTTGCAAAGCGTGTCAAGATTTTCCAGAAAATGGATATCGTTCTAACTCTGACAATCGTATAAAATACATGTAGGACCTACTAATAAAATACCTACCTAAAATACAAATCCGGGGGTTGGGGTTGGGGGGTGGGGGGGGGGGGGGGGGGAGGGGGATGGAGGGGGGGGGGGAGGGGGGGGGGGAGAGGGGGGGGGGGAGGGGGGGGTGGGGTTTACCATGATTGACCATGATTGGCGTAGTGGTTCTTTCCTCGCCTTTCACCTCGTATATGAGTCCCGTGTTCGAATCTGGGCGTGTACATGGATGGGGCGTGCAGTCCCTATACTTGGCCGTGTGGGTTTCTCCCGGGGATTTCGCTTGTGGTTTTCTTCCCACTTATAAAACTGTAACTCCTTCCTCGTCATATAGAGTTGATAATACAAAAATATAAGTTTAATCTTAACCCGTATACAGTCGATGGCATAATTATCCAGAAGTGGCGAAAATGCCATAAATAAACAACAACATATCCATGGGAAGAAAACAGGAAATTTGCCATCTCCAGAATTTGCACCAACCTTTTTGGTTGGTACAATTATACTGCACTGCTTAAAATATAATCAGTGTTTTTCTGCACCCCCCACACCCCGCATCCCCCCCCCCATCCCCGCACCCCCCCCCCCAACCCCCCCCCCCACCCCCACCCCGCCCCCCCCTCCTCCCCCAAATTTGTTTTTTAAAAAAATTGAAAAAAGACGTTGATGATTAAAATAATGCGTTTCATCCCCACGCCCGACACCAAAATTTGGGTTGTTGTACGAGTGTTCATGCATATTGATCCTTTCACTACTAAATGTATTCTTGGATTTACTTTCTTGACAACCGGTTGCTATCCACCATTACTGTGTCCATACTGGCACGCCAAATAATTAAACACTAATAACTTAATGTTGACGCATTATTTTCGCAAATGTTGCCCTTAGTCGAGCGTCTAACCAAGTTCGTCATAAATGTCCGACTAATTAGACATTAGTCAGTTGAATTCTGACTAATTAAATTGTCTGATGCCTGTTTCGTCCTTGTAATCTCAAATTACAAACGTGAAAATACTTTCTGTACTATGACAAAAAAACTATGAATTGTAGGATAGGGCGACAAATCGTGTGTAAAAAAGCTATATTAGGGCGACCTGCTCAATAGGGCGACATTTTGGTGTCGCCTAATATTTTTGAGTTTAAAATTCATTTTTTTTAGGTCAAAAACCCATTTTTGTAAAATCGAGAACCATTTTTTATTAGGTCTGGAACTGTGTCTCTTAGGTCTGTGACCATCTCTGGACGCTTTGGGTAAAAAAATAAGGTGTCATTTGAGTGATTCTTGCCGAAATTTCGGTGGTCCCCGGGGAGAGTCTTCCCGAAATGTCGCCCCTATTGCGGCATTCAGGGTTGTTTTTAAAAACTTGTTATCTTTTTGTGAAAAAAATGAAATACATGTGGCTCACAATGGTGCTTGTTTGAAGTAAATTTCAGTGAATCGCGGCCTGTTGGTTTTGATACGAACGGACCGTCTTGAAATTTAAAAACAAATATTAATTGGGTATGAATTCCACATCTTGTTATGAGCTGTAAACCACGAAACAGTGAGATTTTGATGGAAAAAAAAAGACGACTGAGACAAAGTTATCGATTTTTTACTGAAGCAAAACACGTGAGTGCAACAGCGGCAGTTGGCAAACGGTCGGGCGTTAGTTGTACTTGGTCAACTTCTAGTGGACTGTTGCTGCACAAGCTCGAACGTTGTTAGCGACTTGAAAAAAAAAAAATATATATTTTGAGTTAAAACCACTTTATAAACAACAGACCAGCTGCAACAGATTTCAAAAATACCTTTGTTGCAAAAAATCATCAAGCGGGTGCTGTTTTATGCTTGTTAAATTGCGCCGAATTTACGTGCGGAATCGTAAATGCAAAATGAATAGACAGCTATAGTTCAAAAATTGTGATGTGATGCATAGCCCATAATTATACGCGCGCACACACGGCAGCCTAGCCGTACACATAACCCAACTCACGGCAGCCTACCCGGTACAAGTTCGCCTATAAGTACACCTTCGCCGCGACTCATTTTTCTCATTCTTCGAATAATAAAGAAAATGTTTCTGCTCTTTTTTCATATTGTCTGGTAAAATATACAACTAGGCAACTACTGGGCATATCTCTGGCTTTTTGACCCCAAAAAAATATTCAAAAAAACACCATCTAACAGAGACGATTTTCCAAGTTGGTTTTGCGTGTAAACGTATGGAGCTAACAATCGTGTTGACTTCTCTTTCTCAGGATTGTGTCACGGGGTCACGCACATATCATGAATACCTAATTTTCGAAAAGCGCACATTTGCTTGCAAATTATCCACTTAAAACCGACATTAAAAAAAAATAAAAAATACATGTCGGCAAGAGGGATGTTTGGACTATCGAAAAAAGCCCAACTGCTGGATTTTCCTTCAAGGGGGATTCTCGCTCTTTAACGATTTTTCCCTAATAATTTGATTTTGATGAGACAAAAAACCCCATCCTTTTGGCACGAAACAGCGTAACAGGGGGTGGCGTGCAGGTGCGTATACTTGAGTCGTTTTTAAGCAAGGAATGACTGGAGTACATTTTATTAAATAGACTTATAATGTAACCCTTGTTTAATTCTTATTTTCTATTAGCAATTTGTATGTCTTTTATGTTCATATTTATATTTTTGTTATTCAGATTCAATGCTATACCGTTATTTGGTTTTAAAAAAAATATAATTTGACTCTAAAGCCATGGCCATAAAAACGTAATTTACATATGTACACCACTGTACCTAGTAATACCTACACAGTTGTATTGTTTAGACGGTTTTCTTATGGTGGCCGCTAATAAAGTTACATTAAAGAGTAGAATTGATCTTAATAGCGGCAGGGAATTTGCATATTATGCAAAATTACACTTTTCACCAAATATATTTTGGTAAACTTTTAATATCGTGGGCTACCGTGGCCGAGTACTCGCAATCATGGGTGAAAACTTGGGGTTGCGGGTTCGAATCCGGCTGCGGTACCTGTGCCCTTGGGAAAGGCACTCAACCAAACTTGCTCCATCCTTCGGAAGGGATGTAAAGCCGTTGGTCCAGAGTGTTAGTAATGGTAACGCACTCTAAAGATCCCAGAGCATTCTTTCGTGAAGAGCAAGGGCGATCCCTGGTGTCTCTGGCCATTTCTAATTTTAATTCTTCATGCGTTTCCTCACGCTTACGAGTGACAGTGCAATGAGCACTATTGATGAATCCTTGGTATGAATACCAGAAGAAATAATATCGTGTTCAGCACTTAAAACAAATTTGTTGCAATAGACAGCCAAAGTGTGACTTGCGTTGCCATGGCAATCAACCATCATGGCCGTCTAAACTATCATGGCCGTCGAAAAAGTACCATTGCAAAAGCACAGGGACACGGCGTACCGCCACCTGCGAAGTGCGTGTTTCCTTGTTTGTAGTCTTCGTTACACTCAATTGGACACGTTGATTGTGGTAGTAGAAACAACACAATGCCGTTACACTCAATTGGACACTGTGATTATGGTATAGCAGAACAACACAATGCTCGGACGCCTCAACATTATCTTGATGAGATCAGATTATGCTATTGCCTGGGCAGCTCTTAATAAGACAAAATAATATTTAAAAGTAATTAAAAACGGCAAAACAAAAGAAGAATGGCCGTTCTAAAGGTAAGACACGCCCACCTAGCCACCGGACACCAATGAAAACCTTTTGTGCGCAGAAACTCTAATTAAATCGTCGTGGGCTCTCAGACTATATAGAGTCAACCGAGGCAGTTCCATTGCAAGAGGTTTTCTTCAGCACAGGCATTTCCATCAAAATAACAAATTTTATAAAATAATAAAATTTTAGAACGTCTGAAGTCATCATGAATTTCACAGATGATCCTACCGGAACTGTGGAGGAGACATACTCTGGAATACCTTACAGCATCTTGAAATACTTCATTCCTCTACAAGCGCTTAATCTTACTCTAAACTTGATCTTCAATCCATTGCGCCTGGGTCGTGATTCGCCGACTCAAAGACATCCAGCCACCGACACGGGTCCTCATGTTCTCACTCACTGTGTCCGATCTTGCTCATGGGGTTGTTCTACCAACTGCATTGATGATCTGCACAAGCTTTGTGCTATACGTGGATTAATCGTAGTCCAACTGATGAAAGTTGGGTTCCTTGCTTTCTACACAGAGTCCCTGCTGTCGTTGCTGTTTCTGACCATCGACCGGTAACCTCGCCATTGCCTATTGCATGCTACTACATGCGACTTTACACCGCCAGAAATCGCTGATAACTGTTGCCTGTGAGCTGGGCATCATCTATTGCAATTTCCATTGTGGGCGAATTACTGATCAACAATTCTCAGTTGTTTACCATTGCTCTATTCAGCCTGATTATTTTTGTCTTGTTTACAGTCTGCAGTATGTATCTCCATATTTTAGTAATTGCTAGACGGCAGGCACGTCGAATTGCACATGAAAAACCAAGTAGGAAATTGGCGGTATCACTCGTGTCAATACCAAGGCATTTACTACAATACTAACCACAATTGGTTTTCTTCTTGTGGGATGGGTGCCATATATCTGATCGTCGTATTGTCTTTACAAGACGCAAGAAAACCTGCGTAACGACATTCTGCTGACTTTAGTGAACTGCCTACTGCAAGTTAATTTTTGGGCCGGAGGTATGATCTTACATATGCAAAACCGGGAGTTTCGCAAGACCTGTATAAAATGGTGTCCACCTGCCTTGCAACACAGAGACAGAAATGCAGGAGAAGAAAATCTGATAAATGAGCTGTTCTTTTGAAAGAATAACAAAATCACCATCCACTTGTTGTTGAGTGTGTGTGGATGAAAAATCGAAGCTTAGACCACTCTCAAGTTTACATCAGGGAATTCTTATCCTATAAACAGTGTATTTTTGAAATTGTCTCAAGCTACATGTGGGTCATTCCGAAGTCAATTCAACGAGCTTTTGGACCTGACCTCACAGATTGAAATGAAATTTGGTGTTGTAGCTGATTGGACTCCTTGAGAAACCACTGAAACAACAATTTTATGTCGTTTGGGTCAATTAATTTTTGAGATGCGGGTCAACGAACTTGACTAATTAGCATGACCTGCTATGTTTGGACAGTTATATCCCTAAAAGTAATGGACCTTAGTCCTAGAGACTTGAACTTTACATCATTTTAAAAGCTCTCTGAAATGCCTTCATTTTATAAAATTGTATCTCGTACCACAAACAAGTTTTGTAAATTTATAACCTTTGCAAAAATGGCTATTTGTCAAAATTCGTAATTTTTTATTTTATTTGTTAGCTTAAGATGTAAGGAACATTTCCAAAAATTAACACCACCCACTTCGTTGAGATTATTAACTTAACAGATCTGTTACACCAACATGATCTGTAACAGGAGCTGTTTGAACTATGAGACGTAACACTAACACATCATAAACACCATGTAACGTCGAGTTAACACGGTGTTTGTTCTGAGGTCACAATTCTGATTAAGTTAACAGATCTGTTATACTAACACGTATCACAGAAATATTGTGACTTCGCCCTGTGTACAGTGTAGAGAATTAACATGGTGTTAACATCGTGTTAACCGATCTGTTAACATGGTGTTAACCTAGACATTCAATTAGAGGTTGAGATTAATGCCGTGTTAACAGATCTGTTAAGCTAACACTAACACGTAACACACACAGAATTGTGACCTCACACTCAGTGTGTCATCTTGTTCCCAGTGTCCATTCGCTTAAAAAGTTTACAGCGTAGACTCTCACGTCATTCTTTTTCATCGGTTGCTATGCATGCAATTACATGATTATCATGCCAGGTAAAAAAAAATGGATCTTATCACCAGTTGATATGTCCCTCCACCTTCACCCATAAGCCTGTTACGCCCCAACTACGCCCACGGTCCCAACTTATTGTTGAGACTTTCTAACAATAAGTTGGAGCTGGCCCAACTATTGTTGGGATAGTTCCCAACTTACTGTTAAGAAGTCTCAATGTAGTTGGACGGTTGGTGTAGTTGGGGCGTAACAAGCCTACATTGAACAAATGACTTTCTGTACACACCGGCCTACGGTTTACATGATTTAGTGATGTACCAGCATTGACAATGACTTTTTTTGATGGTCGTTGTGTAAAAAGATCAGTCAAAATGTCCCGTAATTTACTAAAGAAGTGCAAAATTAACAAAAACGGTCAAAAGACGGGTTATACGCTTTACCAGCCGTTGCAACTACGCGCGAGCCTCACGACTTTGTTGCAAACGATTCGCTCTTCTCCTGCTCAGGATAATCTCCAATTTTCTGCTCAGGATATCTCCAATTTTCTGCTCACGATTTTACTGGACAGCCCGGACGACCGAATAGGAATTTCCGTTTTCTTTGAGGAGTTGGCATCATGTTTTTTCTTCACGAACATACCAGAAGAGGCGCTCCGTGTGTGTGTACACTCAGGCTATTTGCCGTGCTGCCGCGGGGCAAATATCCTACACTCCACGGTAGCCTGCCGTAGCACGCGCTTGCCTCCCGTTCTCCGGACTCTCGAACAAACAATTATGTTCGAATTTTCATACTTGTGTTTAACTTTGTTTCATACCTGTATAAATAGTCTCTCTTTTGTCAATTACTTATAAATTATTTGGGGGAAATCAGAGTTGAATTTGGTGCAGTTCTGCAGTAACAAACTTTTATACGGCTGAAATACAAACTAACTCAACAAGACCACGTGACTTTTCGGAACCAGAATTTTGGTTCCGGAAAGTCACGTGACCTTGAATTTTCAAAAGTGCTCAAAACGGCCAAATTTGACGGCGTCTTTTTAGGATATATCTAATTTACTCTCGAAGGCGCTTCAGATAATGTATGGGTCTATCTTCGAGCCCAAAATAGCCCAACAAAGCCGGTATGTTCCTTTAAGTTATTTATATGTGTATTTTACAGGTTGTTGATTAGATAGATCCAACCTGAGAGGGATGGTGGAGGAGGAAACGAAGAGGGCACATAATTCACCAGTCGGGATTTTATAAACCCTCATCAGGATTTAAACCTAAGGGCTCTGACTTTCCTGGAAGATGCTATGACTCTATAGTAGGGACTTGGTAAAAAAAAAAATCAAAGTTCGATTTTGATTGAAAATATCATCTCACATTACAGACTATTTTCTGTAAATTCCAAAACAACATTCATCGCATAAATTGAGCAAGCGGTAGCCGAGATATACATCTTAGAAATTGGCCATTCTTCCGCGAAATCGTGTGTAATGCTAAACTAAAGCTTTGTCACGAAAGCCTATATGCAGCGGAGTACGTATATAGCACACGTACGTGGGGCGCGTAAACGTCATTGTCAATGTGTAAATGGCACACATTTATTTTAAGCTGGAATAAAAAAAACGCACTCGACGACGCTCACAAAGAGGAACTGTTAATCATTTTTGTGGGCTAAAACAAACAAACAAAGTGCATGTTTTTTACACTGAAATTTTGCACAAACACAGACAACAATCTCCCCAAACTGTAGCTGGTTTCACAAGTCTGTTTTCGCAACACAAAACTACCCTTTTTAGACCAGCAAATCTCACCGTCAAACAAACATCTTGCTGTGTTCCAATTTAAATATTTTAAAATTCGTTTTAAAAAATAAATATCGTTAGAAAGTATTCTTTATTTTCAGTATCTATTTAAAAAGTTGGAATTGAACAATGCTGTGATGTTTTACATCGTGTACCCAGGTGCGCGCGCGATGACATCACAGAATTTTCAAGTCCATATCAGTTGTGTACTCCCTCAGGTTTTTACATACAAACTTTGGGTTTCCCCTGTGTTGCACTATTAAACCAATGTATGTATAGTAGTAAGTAGTACTGCAGGTACTACCATGGATGATGGAGGAATAAAGGTGTTTTTCTTCCTCTATGGTATAGTACATAAAATTAATAGGCCCTACCTGATGCGCCATTCCCAAACCTCGACCGGAGCCCAAGAATGACTCCTGTCACCATCAAGAACGAGCTCCTATCCGCGGAGACGAAGCCCCAAATCAAACAGCGAGAAGACCAAGTTAAAGCCATAATCAGTTATGATTATAACATGTTATTTGAAGAAAACGACGGAATGTTTACAACTCTGTCCTGTGTCTACGTCTGTAGCTCCAGCCATGACACCTGTTACCTGCGCACTAAAGTACGTATGCATGGCGCGGCGCGGCATCGGCAGCTGTACGTTGACCCAGCGAATCAAAGGTGAACCGGAGGGCATCTTTAGTTATGTAAAGGTGTATTTTCAGGCTTGCGCAATTCTAACACTATGGCATTTAGCAAGCGTGTCCAGATTTTCCAGAAAATGGATTTCGTTCTAACCTGACAATCGTATAAAAATACATGTAGGCCTACTAATAAAATACCTACCTAAAATACAAATCCGGGGGGAGGGGGGCGGGGGGGGGGGGGGGGGGGGGTGGGGGGTGGGGGGGAGGGGGGTGGGGGGAGGGGGGGGGGGGTTGAACCATGATTGGCGTAGTGGTTCTTTCCTCGCCTTTCACCTCGTATATGAGTCCCCGGGTTCGAATCTGGGGCTTGTACATGGATTGGTGCGTGCTGTCCCTATACTTGTACTTGGCCGTGTGGGTTTCTCCCGGGGATTTCGCTTGTGGTTTTCTTCCCACTTATAAAACTGTAACCTCCTTCCTCGTCATCTACAGTTGATAATACAAAAATATAGTTAAATCTTAACCCGTATACAGTCGATGGCATAACATTATCCAGAAGTGACGAAAATGCCATAAATTAACAACAACATATCCATGGGAAGAAAACAGGAAATTTGCACAACCTTTTTGGGTTGGTACAATTATACTGCACTACTAAAATATAATCAGTGTTTTTCTGCACCCCCCCCACCCCCCCCCCCCCCTCCCCCCCCCCCCCCCCCCCCTCCCACAAATTTGTTTTTTTTTTAAATTGAAAAAGACGTTGATGATAAAATAATGCGTTTCATCCCACGCCCGACACCAAAATTTGGGTTTTGTACGAGTGTTCATGCATATTGGTCCTTTCACTACTAAATGTATTCTTGGGATTTACTTTCTTGACAACCGGTTGCTATCCACCATTACTGTGTCAATACTGGCACGCCAAATAATTAAACACTAATAACTTAATGTTGACGCATTATTTTCGCAAATGTTGCCCTAGTCGAGCGTCTAACCAAGTTCGTCATAAATGTCCGACTAATTAGACATTAGTCAGTTGAGTTCTGACTAATTAAATTTGTCTGATGCCTGTTTCGTCCTTGTAATTCAAATTACAAACGTGAAAATACTTTCTGTACTATGACAAAAAACTATGAATTGTAGGATAGGGCGACAAATCGTGTGTAAAAGCTATATTAGGGCGACCTGCTCAATAGGGCGACATTTTGGTGTCGCCCTAATATTTTTGAGTTTAAAATTCATTTTTTTAGGTCAAAAACCATTTTTGTAAAATCGAGAACCATTTTTATTAGGTCTGGAACTGTGTCTCTTAGGTCTGTGACCATCTCTGGAAGCTTTGGGTAAAAAAATAAGGTGTCATTTTGAGTGATTCTTGCCGAAATTTCGGTGGTCCCCGGGGAGAGTCTTCCCGAAATGTCGCCCTATTGCGGCATTCAGGGTTGTTTTAAAAACTTGTTATCTTTTTGTGAAAAAAATGAAATACATGTGGCTCACAATGGTGCTTGTTTGAAGTAAATTTCAGTGAATCGCGGCCGTTGGTTTTGATACGAACGGCCGTCTTGAAATTTAAAAACAAATATTAATTGGGTATGAATTCCACATCTTGTTATGAGCTGTAAACCACGAAACAGTGAGATTTTGATGGGAAAAAAAGACGACTGAGACAAAGTTATGATTTTTACTGAAGCAAAACACGTGAGTGCAACAGCGGCAGTTGGCAAACGGTCGGGCGTTAGTTGTACTTGGTCAACTTCAAGTGGACTGTTGCACCAGCTCGAACGTTGTTAGCGACTTGAAAAAAAATCAAAATATCTATTTTGAGTTAAAACCACTTTTAAACAACAGACCAGCTGCATCAGATTTCAAAAATACCTTTGTTGCAAAAAATCATCAAGCGGTTGCTGTTTTATGCTTGTTAAATTGCGCCGAATTTACGTGCGGAATCGTAAATGAAAATTAATAGCCGTACACATAACCCAACTCACGGCAGCCTACCCGGTACAAGTTCGCCTATAAGTACACCTTCGCGCGACTCATTTTTCTCATTCTTCGAAATAATAAAGAAAATGTTTCTGCTCTTTTGTTCATATTGTCTGGTAAAATATACAATCAAGCAACTACTGGGCATATCTCTGGCTTTTTGGACCCAAAACAATATTCACAAAACACCATCTAACAGAGACGGTTTTCCAAGTTGTTTTGCGTGTAAACGTATGGAGCTAACAATCGTGTTGACTTCTCTTTCTCAGGATTGTGTCACGGGGTCACGCACATATCATGAATACCTAATTTTCGAAAAGCGCACATTTGCTTGCAAATTATCCACTTAAAACCGATAATTTAAAAAAATAAATAAATACACGTCGGCAAGAGGGATGTTTGGACTATCATAAAAAGCCCAACTGCTGGATTTTCCTTCAAGGGGGATTCTAGCTCTTTAACGATTTTTCCCTAATAATTTGATTTTGATGAGACAAAAAACCCCATCCTATTGGCACGAAACACGTAACAGGGGGTGGCGTGCAGGTGTGTATACTTGGAGTCGTTTTTAAGCAAGGAATGACTGGAGTACATTTTTATTAAATAGACTTATAATATGACCCCTTGTTTAATTCTTATTTTCTATTAGCAATTTGTATGTCTTTTATGTTCATATTTATATTTTTGTTATTCAGATTCAATGCTATACCGTATTTGTGTTTTTTTTTTAAATATAATTTGACTCTAAAGCCATGGCCATAAAAACGTAATTTACATATGTACACCACTGTACCTAGTATACCTACACAGTTGTATTGTTTAGACGGTTTTCCTTATGGTGGCCGCTAATAAAGTTACATTAAAGAGTAGAATTGATCTTAATAGCGGCAGGGAATTTGCATATTATGCAAAATTGACACTTTTCCACCAAATATATTTTGGTAAACTTTTAATATCGTGGGCTACCGTGGCCGAGTACTCGCAATCATGGGTGAAAACTTGGGGTTGCGGGTTCGAATCCGGCTGCGGTACCTGTGCCCTTGGGAAAGGCACTCAACCAAACTTGCTCCATCCTTCGGAAGGGATGTAAAGCCGTTGGTCCAGAGTGTTAGGTAATGGTAACGCACTCTAAAGATCCCAGAGCATTCTTTCGTGAAGAGCAAGGGGATTCCCTGGTGTCTCTGGCCATTTCTAATTCTAATTCTTCATGCGTTTCCTCACGCTTACGAGTGACAGTGCAATGAGCACTATTGATGAATCCTTGGTATGAATACCAGAAGAAATAATATCGGGTTCAGCACTTAAACAAATTTGTTGCAATAGACAGCCAAAGTGTGACTTGCGTTGCCATGGTAATCAACTATCATGGCCGTCTAAACTATCATGGCCGTCGAAAAAGTACCATTGCAAAAGCACAGGGACACGGCGTACCGCCACCTGCGAAGTGCGTGTTTCCTTTGTTTGTAGTCTTCGTTACACTCAATTGGACACGTTGATTGTGGTAGTAGAACAACACAATGCCCGTTACACTCAATTGGACACGGTGATTATGGTAGCAGAACAACACAATGCTCGGACGCCTCACATTATCTTGATGAGACAGATTATGCTATTGCCTGGGCAGCTCTTAATAAGACAAAATAATATTTAAAGTAATTAAAACGGCAAAACAAAAGAAGAATGGCCGTTCTAAAGGTAAGACACGCCCACCTAGCCACCGACACCATGAAACCTTTTGTGCGCAGAACTCCAATTAAATCGTCGTGGGCTCTCAGACTATATAGAGTCAACCGAGGCAGTTCCATTGCAAGAGGTTTTCTTCAGCACAGGCATTTCCATCAAAATAAACAAATTTTATAAAATAATAAATTTTTAGAACGTCTGAAGTCATCATGAATTTCTCAAATATGTCTGCTGTACACTCAAAAAATGAGACTGACCTGAAGTAACTTTTAAACAAGACAAATTAGTAAATATTACACAAAACTATGTTATTGTTGCATTTACGTTTATAATGGCGTTATACCAACTTGAAATGTTAACTAGTGGATATAACTTGTTATTTCTTGTGTTAACAACACGTTGGATTAGTAGAAGTAACAATATTAAAAGCCAAGTTAACTTTATTTGTTATATTTGAGTAATAATTACTGAAATCATATTGTCGTCTCTTTTACAGTTTTTGTAAAGTAGGAAGTACTGAAATTTTAATATTTTGCGCAACGTAAAATTACTTCTTACGGGAACAAAACCAGTTTAAGTTATAACAAATAGTTGCAATAATTCAGTTAAGAACACTTATACAATGATGTACTCCTTGTGCAAGTTACTAAGTTAGTTCAAAAGCGCGACAAATTTCAGTAAAACCAATGGAAATTACTTGTTGTCTTTTTGTAATTTGTGTGTTGGATATTAGGTAAGGTGGAGGGTGAAATAAACTGAAAACAATGATTTTCCTGAAGCTGCCTGAAGCATAAAATACTGCGTGTAAAAGTGTATAAGTGTCACCTTTCTTTGTAGATGTTATCAGTTACAAAAAGTCAAAACAGAATGTGTAGTGATTTTTGTTTTACATCACATTTTTGCATGTGTGCCAAGGTGCTTCAATAAAATACATTTTGAGCAACCATCCCATTAGACTGGTTCTTGGTCCACATATTCCACAAAAGAACACGAATATGACGACCGGTATCGGATCATTAAAAAACGTTGTTGATTGCCTGAACGTTATACGGCGATGAATACTAATAAGCACAAGTTCGGCGCAAAGCGAAAAGTTGTGTTTTTTGACGTCGGTGATGTTGGTACAGACCCGGCCTAGGTGCACGGTTCTCTGTTTTTAGTAGGAAAAAATACTAATATTTTTGTTTTTCTCTGTTTTATCATTGCGTTTGTGATATAATAATCCCTGGACGACAGGCAAACATCCGAAACACGCGGCCCTTACCGTGCGTGGCAATGCGTTTCGCTCTATTCAGGAAACTGAATATTATTGTGTTACCTTTAAAAAGCAAACAACCCAAATCTGCTACACATTTTAATTAAGACTCACAACACTTTCCTTACAGGTACCGTAGAATAAGACATTCAGTTGCAATACCTGCAAATAACTGGCCGTCGAAAGTACATGTGGATGCATTTCGGTCATTTTTTTTTAAAATAAAAATAGTGGACAAACTGCATAAAACGTACTCAAAGTTATTAACCTTCCGTCGTGCCACTGTACTATTTTTCATAGTCGCTTCGCCGTAAAAATAATATTACTAATTCATCCTGAGTTAAACAGATCCCATATTACATGTATTCCTAGTTTAAAGCAAGCCAAACAACATGTGGGTGCCGCTTTAACCCTAGTTGAACCGGTGACCCAGCTTTTTGGAAAGCAAAGTGCTGCCCCAAGATTCTCCCACTACTTTGTGTACAAAAAGGGGACTTTGATGTCTGTGTTTTACCGCCAGACCTACCCACGCAAAATATGATACAATGCTAAATGCCAAATTTTCCAAAATCATTTAAAAATACTCACAACTCTCTCAGCGTCTCGAGACAACAACCAAAATACTCATTGAAATCTCATCTTTTTAATTCTGTTCAATTTTATGGGGGTAATCTGTCACTTTTACTCCCTAATTTCCACATGAAACAAAACTACCCCTGCAAGAGTGAAAATTGCCAAACAGACCAGTGCCATTTTGGGAAAAAAAGTCACATTCGCTACTGGGGAAAATAGGGCAACTTTCACGAGCTACATTCTCCAAAATGTTTGTAGTTGGAAGACAAAATACCCCACATCACGATGGTGGCCAGTTTCCCCACAAGACCACACTTGTTCAGCTCGCAATTCTCTCTAATATAGAATAATTTGAGGTCATACAAAATATTCATGAGCTCGCGCACGGATCTCTTCCTATTTACTTGGGTGCACCCTCTGGGATGCTTGAACCCTGGTTGAACCCGTGACCCAGCTTTTTGCATGGGAAAGAGACCCGTGCATAATTACGCATGCGCGTAGGGGACGTACAAAGTGTTGTTTCTGCGACGTGCTAACCATGGCTGTTACGTTGCTTGGTTTTGGTTACCCCCGGGCCGAAATCACTTACGGGCAGGCTCTCTTGGAGCATTGTTTGAGTAAGTAAGTATCGATTCCCCATAAACGACTCTTGGGTCATAGGTCATCCGGTTCACCGAATTGGCAAGAAAATCCAATTGACAAACCTACAAAGTTATACTTATTATAAGATATGAAGTTGCAATAACTTAAAAACACTGGACATTGGAAATACATAGAATATGAGAGTGAATGCATTCTATTTGTATTTTTGAGTTATTTTAAAAAATACAACTATAAGTAATAAATATTTACTAGATTGAGTAAAAAGAACTTACATTTTCACAAGTTGAAATTACTAATTCAAATTTAAAAATACCTCTTAACTTGAAATAATTAAGTATATTCAGTACTGTTGACAACAAGTAATCTTGACAAACAAATAGACATGGCTTTAACTTAAAAATACGTTAAGTTGAAAGGACGTAACTGAATTAAGGCAACAGAGTTGCCTTTATTTTTTTAAGTTTCCTCAACGAAATATTGTTTTGAGTGTAGGCCTAGATCGAACTGTGGAGAAGACATACTCTGGAATACCTTACAGCATCTTGAAATACTTCATTCCTCTACAAGCGCTTAATCTTACTCTAAACTTGATCTTCAATCCATTGCGCCTGGTCGTGATTCGCCGACTCCAAGACATCCAGCCACCGACACGGGTCCTCATGTTCTCACTCACTGTGTCTGATCTTGCCATGGGGTTGTTCTACCAACTGCCATTGATGATCTGCACAAGCTTTGTGCTACGTGGATTAATCGTAGTCCAACTGATGAAAGTTGGGTTCCTTGCTTTCTACATAGAGTCCCTGCTGTCGTTGCTGTTTCTGACCATCGACCGGTACCTCGCCATTGCCTATTGCATGCACTACATGCGACTTTACACCCGCCAGAAATCGCTGATAACTGTTGCCGTGAGCTGGGCATCATCTATTGCAATTTCCATTGTGGGCGAATTGCTGATCAACAATTCTCAGTTGTTTACCATTGCTCTATTCAGCCTGATTATTTTTGTCTTGTTTACAGTCTGCAGTATGTATCTCCATATTTTAGTAATTGCTAGACGGCAGGCACGTCGAATTGCACATGAAAACCAAGTAGGAAATGGCGGTATCACTCGTGTCAATACCAAGGCATTTACTACCATACTAACCACAATTGGTTTTCTTCTTGTGGGATGGGTGCCATATCTGATCGTCGTATTTCTTTACAAGACGCAAGAAAACCTGCATAATGACATTCTGTTGACTTTGGTGAACTGCCTACTGCAAGTCAACTTTTGGGCCGGAGGTATGATCTTACATATGCAAAACCGGGAGTTTCGCAAGACCCTGTATAAAATGGTGTCCACTGACCTGCCTTGCAACACAGAGACAGAAATGCAGGAGAAGATAATCGGATAAATGAGCTGTTCTTTTGAAAGAATAACAACATCACCATCCACTTGTTGTTGAGTGTGTGTGGATGAAAAAATCAGGTCTGAAGCTTAGACCACTCTCAAGTTTACATCAGGAATTCTTATCCTAAACAGTGTATTTTTGAAATTTTCTCAAGCTACATCCGGGTCTTTCCATGTCAATTCAACGAGCTTTTGGACCTGACCCTCACAGATTGAAATGAAATTTGGTGTGTTGATCGGACTCCTTGAGAAACCCGGAGAACTAAAATTTTATGTCATTTGGTCAATTAATTTTTGAGATACGGGTCAACGAACTTTGACTAATTAGCATAACCTGCAATGTTTGGACAGTTAAATCTCTAAAAGTAATGGACCTAGAGAGATAAACTTTACATCATTTTAAAGCTCTTGAAATGGCCTTTATTTGATAAAATAACATCACAATTGTATCTCGTACCACAAAAAGGTTATGTAAATTTATAACCTTTGCAAAAATGCGTACTTGTGAAAATGCGTATTTTTTTTTATTTGTTAGCTTAAAGGAGTGTGACCAGATCACTTTTTTTTACCCATAACTCCCCGGGACTTACCCTATGGGTCATGAGATTTTTATATCATAACATCCGTTATATTTTTCTGATTACGAAACTGAAACTCCCGCGCTTCTAGGCCGCATATTTCCGAGGATATCGTCGAAAATCCACCGATTATTTGTAAACTAATTTTCCAGTATCAACGTTTATCCGCTGAAAGCATACTCGATAGTTTTGTTCAATTTTTTACTGGAAATTGCGAATGTTTTCGGGTTTTTGGGACATGGGAGGTGTGTATGGGAGTTACTTGATAATATTGGTAAGTTACATCGAAAACTATTTTCCAGAAACTCTGGTCACGCTCCTTTAAGATTTAAGGAACATTTCCAGAAAGATTTGGGATGGGCACTCTTACAGTTTTTGAGTTATGATAATTTTAACATTGGCTAACATTGGTAAATAACATGTAAATACCATGTAAATAACATGTACATGTGTAACTGTGTATGCACACCAAATTTCATTTCAATCTGTGACATGTGTGAGGGTCAGGTCCACAAGCTCGTTGAATTGACATGCGGAATGACCCATGTACATGTACGTATAAGCCTTTAGGGTCAGTATGTTTCCGTGGGGTACATAACCATGCACGGACACTCAGGGTTTTCCTTGTACAAAATTTACATATACAATGTTAGTTTGATTATAAAAACGCAAAATTAGGATGGAAAAGTGTCATGAATTTTCCGAGGAAAAACATTTTCAAGTTAACTGACGTTACAATATTGCACACTTTTGTCTTCTTAATTCTGTTATATCTAGGTAATTAAGAATGATTGGGGTATCTCCTCGGTATGGTTTTATATGAGAGCCAAGTATATTGAAGGAATGGGTGTTAAAGGGACACACCGGCTTTGTTGGGCTCGAAATAGACCAATACATGATTCTGAAAGTCTTTCCGAAATAGACTGAAGAGAACCTGAAAAGAAACCGCCAAATGTTGCCGTTTTTGAGCATTTTTCAAAAAACTCGAGGTCACGTGATTTATCGGAACCAGATTCTGGTTCCGATAAATCACGTGTCCTTGGAGTTAGTTTTATTTCCAGCCGTATGGCAGTGTGATACAGAGTTTATTCCTAAAGTTTATTACTGCAGTACTGCATCAAATTCAGCTCTGATTTGTTTTCAAAATATTTATGAGTATTTGACAAAAGAGACTATTAATTTATTTAGGTTATGAAACAAAGTTAAACATAACTCTGAAAAATCGAACATAAAATTTGGACACAAAGTCTGACACCAAACTTGATTGTTTTTTTGCTTGTCTAATTGGCGGCTCTTGTGCCGACATACGATGTACTTAGTTTGACTAACGTTAGAATCGAAGTGTTACATTTTGGCCTGCTTCAGCTTATAATTTTTACCGTTTTTGATTTCCTATACACTAATTTATTCTCCTTTATGTGGTGATTTATTGAAAAGCACATTTGTTGAATTTATTAGATGATTTCTGGTGTCAGTTTAGGGCTAATTTTCTTACGCCATGTGCTATTCGGACACGATTTTTGTCCTCTTCTAACGCGGATTGATAGTTGCTTTGTATTGATGTATTGACGTATTGATATTTCGCTTTAGGCCTGTCTCATTAATATTAACAGTTTTTATTTAGGTTTGCCGTGGTTTATTTGAATTACATACGTGTATAGAATTGTTTTGTTACTGTTTCTCTAAGCTAAATCTGCTGTATCTGAAACTGTCTGCTTGAGAAATCCATTTACGGAGTTCTGCTGAAGTGACTGCTGTAAATGATGAACCGTATACTGATAGATTCTGTGGATTGTTGGGGTGAAAAGTTGTAAGTTGTATTTCTGTATTTTTGTATTTCTGTCTGCGTAATCCGAATTCAAGTTTCTGGAAATGCTGTCCTTGATGTGTATGAATGTCTAGGTTTTGACTTGTGCATTCTGTTAGAAGTGTTAGTCTGAATTACATGTTTTTACTAATTACTCTATAAGTTTGAATGATTATATTCAGCCTCTTTTTAGGGACTTCGCTCACATACATTGTAACGAACGGCTGCTGTTACAGTGTTAGTTTTATTTGATCCACGAATATGTTATAAGTATCCGCTGTTGACTTAATGATTTTTTTCTTTCTTGTTTGATTCTTTGCAGAATTGAATAAACATTTTCCAGTAACTGATACTGGATTTATCTCAATACTCAATACTCAATACGGTCACCGGCCGGTGGCAAGGGTGAGCTACGGTCATTCACGTTTCGCCACCCCGGTCTCCTACGCTCCCCGACGTCCATCCCGGTGCCTCCACGGTGATCCTCTACCGGGGCGCCGGGACTGCCGGGGACATGGTGTAAACGTAGCATGACGGAAGCCCCGTCCCACTGCGGCCCAGGACGATTCTCATTAGTACCGGGACTGCCGGGGCAAATGTTTTGACAGAGCTGCTTATGCTACGTTTACACCATGTCCCCGGCAGTCCCGGCGCCCCGGTAGAGGAGCACCGGGGAGGCACCGGGATGGACGTCGGGGAGCGTAAGGGACCGGGGTGGCGAAACGTGAATGACCGTAGCTCACCCTTGCCACCGGCCGGTGACCGGCCAGTGATGCTACGTTTACACCATGTCCCCGGCAGTCCCGGCGCCCCGGTAGAGGAGCACCGGGGAGGCACCGGGATGGACGTCAGGGAGCGTAAGGGACCGGGGTGGCGAAACGTGAATGACCGTAGCTCACCCTTGCCACCGGCCGGTGAGCAGCTCTGTCAAAAATTTTGCCCCGGCAGTCCCGGCACTAATGAGAATCGTCCTGGGCCGCAGTGGGACGGGGCTTCCGTCACAGGGCGTGACGGACCGCAGTGTGCCTTGACTCACCGGGGTGTAGCACCTTGGGGTGCCGGGGAACTCTGATCGCGGCCGGTGCCTCGCGCTCCGCCACGTTTGGAAGCTCGGCACCCCACGGTCTGCCAGGGCCCGACACGGTAGCGGCCACAGCATGGTGTGAATGCGGCCTGGTAAACTGCGGTGCGCCAAGGTGTGTGACGGTTGTTGCTCACGGCCAGTTACGCCTCACTGCGTCGCGCTCCAGGACGAAGTGAAAATGAAGGTGTGGAGCGCACTATTTTTACCAACCGGGGCTCACCAGGAGACCACCGGGTGACCACCGGGGCGTGAAACGTGACAGCTGCCACGTTCAGTCGCAGGGCGCCGCAGCAGACCCTCGCACACCGTCGGGAACGTATTGGGCCGGGACAACAAACTTGACACGAACGGGACAGACGTGAGGCACCGCATCAGAACTTAGCAGGCCGGCCTGGGACGTGGACCCATCCGTAGTGGAACGGCGCTTAAAACGTAGCGCGCCGTCCGCCTCGCGGCCTGGAACCGGCACGGCGCGCCACGCTTTACGTACCGGGACGTAACGCACCGTGGTAGAACGCAACACACCGGCCCAACTAGGGCCGAGTCGAGCCAAAGTAATAAAAAGACGACAAAAGTTCCACGGCACGCTACGTTTTGGCCAAACCGGGGCGCCGGGACTGCCGGGGACATGGTGTAAACGTAGCATGAGCAGCTCTGTCAAAAATTTTGCCCCGGCAGTCCCGGCACTAATGAGAATCGTCCTGGGCCGCAGTGGGACGGGGCTTCCGTCACAGGGCGTGACGGACCGCAGTGTGCCTTGAGTCACCAGGGTGTGGCACCTTGGGGTGCCGGGGAACTCTGATCGCGGCCGGTGCCTCGCGCTCCGCCACGTTTGGAAGCCCGGCACCCCACGGTCTGCCAGGGCCCGACACGGTAGCGGCCACAGCATGGTGTGAATGCGGCCTGGTAATGCTACGTTTACACCATGTCCCCGGCAGTCCCGGCGCCCCGGTAGAGGAGCACCGGGGAGGCACCGGGATGGACGTCGGGGAGCGTAGGGGACCGGAGTGGCGAAACGTGAATGACCGTAGCTCACCTTTGCCACCGCCCAGTGAGCAGCTCTGTCAACAATTTCTACCAACTGCCATTGATGATCTGCAAAAGCTTTGTGCTTTGTGGATTAATCGTAGTCCAACTGATGAAAGTTGGGTTCCTTGCTTTCTACATAGAGTCCCTGCTGTCGTTGCTGTTTCTGACCATCGACCGGTACCTCGCCATTGCCTATTGCATGCACTACATGCGACTTTACACCCGCCGGAAATCGCTGATAACTGTTGCCGTGAGCTGGGCATCAGCTATTGCAATTTCCATTGTGAGCGAATTGTTGATCACCAACTCTCAGTTTTTTACCATTGCTCTATTCAGCCTGATTCTTTTTGTCTTGTTTACAGTCTGCAGTATGTATCTGCATATTTTAGTAATTGCTAGATGGCAGGCACGTCGAATTGCACATGAAAACCAAGTAGGAAATGGCGGTATTACTCGTGTCAATACCAAGGCATTTACTACCATACTAACCACAATTGGTTTTCTTCTTGTGGGATGGGTGCCACATCTGATCGTCGTATTTCTTTACAAGACGCAAGAAAACCTGCGTAATGACATTCTGTTAACTTTGGTGAACTGCCTACTGCAAGTCAATTTTTGGGCCGGAGGTATGATCTTACATATGCAAAACCGGGAGTTTCGCAAGACCCTGTATAAAATGGTGTCCACCTGCCTTGCAACACAGAGACAGAAATGCAGGAGAAGATAATCGGATAAATGAGCTGTTCTTTTGAAAGAATAACAACATCACCATCCACTTGTTGTTGAGTGTGTGTGGATGAAAAAATCAGGTCTGAAGCTTAGACCACTCTCAAGTTTACATCAGGAATTCTTATCCTAAACAGTGTATTTTTGAAATTTTTCTCAAGCTACATCCGGGTCTTTCCATGTCAATTCAACGAGCTTTTGGACCTGACCCTCACAGATTGAAATGAAATTTGGTGTGTTGATCGGACTCCTTGAGAAACCCGGAGAACTAAAATTTTATGTCATTTGGTCAATTAATTTTTGAGATACGGGTCAACGAACTTTGACTAATTAGCATAACCTGCAATGTTTGGACAGTTAAATCTCTAAAAGTAATGGACCTAGAGAGATAAACTTTACATCATTTTAAAGCTCTTGAAATGTCCTTTATTTGATAAAATAACATCAAAATTGTATCTCGTACCACAAAAAGGTTATGTAAATTTATAACCTTTGCAAAAATGCGTACTTGTGAAAATGCGTATTTTTTTTTATTTGTTAGCTTAAGATTTAAGGAACATTTCCAGAAAGATTTGGGATGGGCACTCTTACAGTTTTTGAGTTATGATAATTTTAACATTGGCTAGCATTGGTAAATAACATGTAAATACCATGTAAATAACATGTACATGTGTAACTGTGTATGCACACCAAATTTCATTTCAATCTGTGACATGTGTGAGGGTCGGGTCCACAAGCTCGTTGAATTGACATGGAATGACCCATGTACATGTACGTATAAGCCTTTAGGGTCAGTATGTTTCCGTGGGGTACATAACCATGCACGGACACTCAGGGTTTTCCTTGTACAAAATTTACATATACAATGTTAGTTTGATTATAAAAACGCAAAATTAGGATGGAAAAGTGTCATGAATTTTCTAAGGAAAAACATTTTCAAGTTAACTGACGTTACAATATTGCACACTTTTGTCTTCTTAATTCTGTTATATCTAGGTAATTAAGAATGACGGATTGGGGTATCTCCTCGGTATGGTTTTAAGAGCCAAGTATATTGAAGGAATGGGTGTTAAAGGGACACACCGGCTTTGTTGGGCTCGAAATAGACCAATACATGATTCTGAAAGTCTTTCCGAAATAGACTGAAGAGAACCTGAAAAGAAACCGCCAAATTTTGCCGTTTTTGAGCATTTAAAAAACAAAATCGAGGTCACGTGATTTATCGGAACCAGATTCTGGTTCCGATAAATCACGTGTCCTTGGAGTTAGTTTTATTTCCAACCGTATGGTCGTGTGATACACAGTTCATTCCTAAAGTTTATTAATGCAGTACTGCATCAACTTCAGTTCTGATTTGTTTTCAAAATATTTATGAGTATTTATTGACAAAAGAGACTATTTATTCAGGTTATGAAACAAAGTTAAACATAACTCTGAAAAATCGAACATAAAATTTGGACACAGAGTCTGACACCAAACTCAATTGTTTTCTTGCTTGTCTAATTGGCGGCTCTTGTGCGGACACACGATGTACTTAGTTTGACTAACGTTAGAATCGAAGTGTTATATTTTGGCCTGCTTCAGCTTATAATCTTTACCCTGTTTGATATACACTAATTTATTCTCCTTTATGTGGTGATTTATTGAAAAGCACATTTGTTGAATTTATTGGATGATTTCTGGTGTCAGTTTAGGGCTAATTTTCTTACGCCATGTGCTATTCGGACATGATTTTTGTTCTCTTCTTACGCGGATTGATAGTTGGTATGTATTGATGTATTGATATTTCGCCGCTTTAGGCCTGTGTCATTAATATTAACAGTTTTTATTTAGGTTTGCCGTGGTTTATTTGAATTACATGTACGTGTATAGAATTGTTTTGTTACCGTTTCTCTAAGCTAAATCTGCTGTACCGGTATCTGAAATTAACTGTCTGCTTGAGAAATCCATTTACGGAGTTCTGGTGAAGTGACTGCTGTAAATGATGAACCGTATACTGATAGATTCTGTGGATTGTTGGGGTGAAAAGTTGTAAGTTGTATTTTTGTATTTCTGTCTGCGTAGTCCGAATACAATATGTAACGAACGGCTGCTGTTACAGTGTTAGTTTTATTTGATCCACGAATATGTTATGAAGTATCCGCTGTTGACTTAATTATTTTTTCTTTCTTGTTTGATTCTTTGCAGAATTGAATAAACATTTTCCAGTAACTGATACTGGATTTATCTCAATACTTAATCCCCGCACCTCTGCCGTCGGTTCTGTCCCCTCGCCAATATACATGTACATGTACAATCATGTTCGGTACCCTGCCGCCATGCTTTAAATGTTATAGTTGGAGAACACTGGTTACATGTACATGTACCGGTAGCTACATGTATATTTCTCCCACGGAGTCATTTATACTAGCTATATACATGTACATGTACATGTACCGGGTACATGTGTATTTCTCCGTGTTAGTGTTAGTGTAACGGATCTGTTAACAGATCTGTTAACTCGGCGTCTCGGGAAATCGTGTTAGTGTTAGTGTAACAGATCTGTTATTAACAGATCTGTTGACATGGCGTCTTAGGAAATGTCAAGGCAGTAGGGTTCTGCACGACTTTCAACACCAACATCTAACACAGAATTGGGACTCACTACTTGATTTTGGATGTTACATGAACCCTCATATATGCAAGCCCAAGACCTTTAACGGCCATTTTAGGGTTAGGGGAAATTCAAATATCCCTTGTTCCGTCAAAAAGTAGAGATACAAGTTACCCCTCAAAATGTAGGTCTTGGTGAGTTCTACACAGTGGTACATGAGTTATGTCTTTTTTTTAGTAAGTATAGGTCAACAGAGGTCAAAAGGTCAATTTTAAAGGGAGTTTCGCTAAATTTGCTAATCCTCGCCATCAAACAAAACTGTACGTGTAAATTAATAAAGTTTTACTATAACATGATATTATTCTGTCTCAACGTACTTTATTCGCCATATCAATACAGGTTAATTTGATTATATTGGTAGAAAGGCTTTCTGCCACAACGTGGGTAAATTTAGCACCAATTTAGGCGGGTCAATTTAGCACCAAAAATACCCCAACATAAAAAACCTTACAGGCATGGAGACAATGACTTCTCTAATATAACTGCTGATGTCAGATGTAGCTAATTTTATTGTTCATTAATGTGTATAACATGATACTGTGGCAAGACTGGCTGCACCACCCACCATATGAGCCGCTAAGGCAGGGTGGGCCACTCTGCCAGAATTGCCTCCACAACAACCTGCACTTCTAGGGCTGTTTTTGAGACATGGGATTCAAAAGGTCTGGTCAGGCCCATGCAGGTTTAATCAGGATAAAACCTAACAAACTTCAGCATGAAGCCATCCCAGCCCAGCTCGAAGCCATCCCGTTTTAGCCCGAAGCCATCCCGTTTTAGCCCAAAGCCATCCCGTTTCAGCCCGAAGCCATACTAGCCGAGCTCGAAACGATCCCGTCCCAGCCCGAAACCATCCCGCCCAGGCCGAAGCCATCCCGGCCGAACCCGAAGCCATCTTGGGTCAGCCCGAAGCCATCCCAGCCAAGCCCAATGCCTCCCAGCTACGCCCAAACCCCAAAACCCCAGCCCGACGCCATCACAGCCCAGCTATAAGCCATCCCAACCCAGCCAGAAGTATATCCCTGTCTAGCTAGAAACCATACCAGCCCAGCCCGAAGCCATCCCGGCCCAGTCTAAAGCCATCCCGGCCCGGCCGACCTGAAGCCATCCTGACCCAGCCCGAATCCATCCCAGCCCAGTCTAAAGCCATCCCGGCCCAACCTGAAGCCATCTTGGCCCAGCCCGAAGACATCTCAGTCACGCCCAATGCTCTCCCAGCTCGGCCCAACCTCAAAACCCTAGCCCGTAGCCATCCTGGGCTAGTCTGAAGCCATCCCGGCCCAACGTGAAGCCATTCTAGCTCAGTCTGAAGCCATCTCGGCCAAGCCCAATGCCCTCCCAGCCAAGCCCAATGCCCTCGCAACTTAGCTCAAACCCCCAAACCCCAGCCCGAAGCCATCACGGCTTAACTTAAGCACTTCTAGCCCAGCCCGAAGCCACCCAAGCCAAGCCCACTGCCCTCCCAGCTACGCCCAAACCCCAGCCCAAAGCCATCCCAGCCCGGCTCTAAGCCATCCCAACCCAGCCCGAAGCCATCCCTGTCTCGCCCGAAACCATGCCAGCCCAGCCCGAAGCCATCCCGGCCAAGTCTGAAGCCGTCCCGCCCTAACCCGAAGCCATCTCGGCCAAGCCCAATGCCCTCCCAGCTCAGCCAAAACCCCAAAATCCCAGCCCGAAGCCATCCCGGCCCAGTCTGCATGAAGTCATCCCGGCCCAACCTGAAGCCATTCCAGCCAAGCCCGAAGCCATCTCAGCCAAGCCTAATGCCTTCCCAGCTAAGCCCAAACCCCAAAACCCCCAGCCCGAAGCCATCCCGGCCCAGTCTGAAGCCATCTCGGCCCAGTCTGAATTAAGCCATTCCAGCCAAGCCCGAAGCCATCTCAGCCAAGTCTAATGCCCTCCCAGCTTCCCCCAAACCCCCAAACCCCAGCCATATGCCATCCCAGCCCAGCCCGAAGGCATCCCGGCCCAGCCCAAATCAATCCCAGCCCGAAGCCATTCCGGCCCAGCCTAAAGCCACCCCAGGCCCAGCCCGAAGCCACTGCACCCTGACCCAACCTAAAGACCTCCCAGTGCAGCCCGGAACACTCCCAATCTTGACCAAAGCCTTTACTTCTCAGCTCTGCCCGAAGCCATCCCAGTTAAGTTCATCCCAAAGCCATCCTGGCCCAGCCCGCAGTCATCCCACAGCTTCAGGTTGGACTAGGGTGGCCTTCAGACTGGGCCTGAGGGCTTTGGGCTGAGCCGGGGTAGCTTTGGGCTGGGCCGGGGTTGCTTCGTGCTGGGCTGGGGTGGCTTCAGGCTGGGCTTTGGGGCTTCAGGCTGGGCTTTGGGGCTTTAGGCTGGGCTTTCGGACTTCAGGTTTTTGCTGGGAGGGCATTGGGCTGGGGCTGGATGACTTCGGGCTGGGCCGGGATGGCATCGGGCTGGGCCAGGATGGCTTCGGGCTGGGGTTTTGGGGTTTGGGCATAGCTGGGAGGGCATTGAGCTTGGCTTGGATGGCTTCTGGCTGAACCGGGATGGCTTCGGACTGAACCGAGATGGCCAAGTTTGTTAGGTTTTTTTATCCTGATTAAACCTGCATGGGCCTGACCAGACTTTTTGAACCCCATGTCTCAAAAACAGCCCTAGAAGTGCAGGTTGTCAGGAAGGCAATTCTGGCAGAGTGGCCCATCCTGCCTTAGTGGCTCATATGGTGAATGTTGCAGCCAGTCTTGCCAAAGTATCATGTTATACACATTAATGAATAATACAATTAGCTATATCTGACATCAGCAGTTATATTAGAGAAGTGATTGTCTCCACCCCTTCCATGCCTGTAAGGTTTTTTTATGTTGGGGTATTTTGGTGCTATATTGACCCACATATTTCCCACGTTGTGGCAGAAAGCCTTTCTACCAATATAATAAAATTAACCTGTATTTATATGGCGAATAAAATACGTTGAGACAAAATAATATCATGTTATAGTAAAACTTTATTAATTTACACGTACAGTTTTGTTTGATGGCGAGGATTACCAAATTCAGCGAAACTCCCTTTAAAATTGACCTTTTGACCTCTGTTGACCTACTTACTAAATTAAAAGACATAACTCATGTACCACTGTGTAGAACTCACCGAGACCTACATTTTGAGGGGTAACTTGTATCTCTACGACAATGTTTTACGGAACAATGGATATTGGAATTTCCCCTAACCCTAAAATGGACGCCAAGTCTTGGGCTTGAGGGTTCATGTAACATCCAAAATCAACTAGTGAGTCTCCGTTAATCTCATGTTAACATGTCTTAAAATGAAGTACAGATGCAAACCTACTAGAAAAGAGTTGTTTAGTCATTTCTAGGGAGGGTGCACGTACGTGTACATTTTTGTTGGCGAGGATTACCAAATTTAGCGAAACTCCCTTTAAAATTGACCTTTTGACCTCTGTGACCTACTTACTAAATTAAAAGACATAACTCGTGTACCACTGTGTAGAACTCACAAAGACCTACATTTTGAGGGGTAACTTGTATCGTCTAGGGGGAGGTGCACGGATCTGCGCAGATCTGAATCTGTATCTGTCCGAAACAAACACGCCCTTATACCTAAGTCACAATTAAAGCGGAGGCCGGGCGGCGTGTGCGATTTATAGGCATCGGCCGGCGTGTAGAGGTCGGCGAAAGATCGCGCGATTGGGCGGTCACAGTCACAATTAAAAGTGCCCCGCACGCTGCCATGACGGAATGGGGTCGATTTCTTGGCCCGTTTATCGGCCAGTGTCCGGCAGGCACTCGTCCGATGTCCTGCCGATGTCCTGCCTATGTCACTGCGATACCCCAGCCGATATCTGGCCGATTTCCGGCCGGGAGCCGCCAAGTCGGCCGGACGTCGGGCAGGGCCCGGCCGGCGTCTGAGCGGCGTCTGAGCGGCGTCTGGGCGGCGCCTGGGCGGCGCCTGGCCGATATATGGATTGTCTGGGTTGTCAAAAATTTGGCCCGGAGCCCGCCCGATGTGTGCGATGCCCTGCCGGACATCGGCCAGGCATCGACCGATTTATTGGCCATCAGTTTGCGATGCGAAACGCCGCACCAGGTTTTAAGTCCGAGTTAAAAGTAACTCGATGCCCGCCCGATGCCCAAAAATGACCCGGCAGCCGCAAGGAGTCCAGTGGGGCCCCGGTCGAAAATGCCTAGAAATCCGTCGCAAACTACTCGCAAACCATTCGCAAGCTAATTGTGACTGGGGTATTAGGAATGAAGTTGCATGCCAAGTCGTCTTTGAACTTTGTGACATTTTGACATTACCAAACCAAATGTATGCAAAACGGGTTGCGCGCGCATAACGACGACCAATTTTCAACATATGCAGAGGGCGCTTTAGATATAAACAAAGAGCACATCGTCCATATTTTAGACCGTTTGCATACCATGACGGGCGGAAGTCACATTGTCACCGTGCTTCATGCACGGTGGATCTATTGTCACATCTTTTTAAATATGAAAAACTGCCCCCTGTCATGGCTACCCGTGCAAAGGGTCTATACACAAATTAGCTTTTTGCATGTTTTACTCTAATAGCGTCTGGTGTATTGACCTACTTCCTGTTGTCGCTGTGTGCATGTGGTGCACGCGGCAGGTGTGGAGTACAGAATCAATACCATTGCACACGTAGTAATAACACAGCATGTGACCTTCTAAACAGCACCTCAATTTGAAACGTTTTGCTCCCAGGTGCGCCGAAAATGTGATTTCTCTGTGTAAAGTTTTCTACCCTGAGGCCGCAAAAAATGTGACAAATCCTCGCATGATTACATTTAATATAGGTTTTCTCGTTCAGTTTTAACAAAGTACCTCCCAGGTTCGTTTCAGATGCACTCGTTTTAGCGCAAATTTTAATGCAGTTTTTATTGGGATCATCATTCAATCATTTAAAGAGAGCATTCGATTTGGTTTTCAGAGTACGCAATCCGGAAAATTTCGTACTCAAATTTAAGACCACGTGCGTTAAATTGTTAAATACCAGCAAAAAATCATTCAAATTCGCCCGAGCTTGTGCTAAATTGAATGAAGATTCAATGCTTTGTATTTAAATGACGCAAATTATAATCTGGATGTCTTAGCGAACAAATTGAATAATGTGCAAATGAATGAGAACCAAAGAAATTGCATCCTGGTCAAAATCACTTGATTATATACGTACTTCTACCAACGAAATCGAATGCAAAACTGATGAATTCGAGCGAGAAAACCTATATTTAAGTTCTAATAAAATCAGTGACATCTATGAATCACCTTTTGAACAAAAACAAAGTTAAATTTAAAAAGGAATTGTTTTTAATAATTATGTGTATATTTTTCGTTCTTCAGTTTTGTTTGCAGTACAGAAGAACGACATAGCTGACGAATTCGACCAATACAAAGCTGCACCAGTGTGTTCAACCTAGCAGTGTTTTGACTCGGGTACAACCGCCGATAGACCCCTCGCACGGGCGGCCATGGTGGGGGACATTCACACTATCACCGTGCGTCATGCATGAGCAGGCACCTATTATGGCCACCGCCTGTCATGGCCGCCGGTGAAAAGGGTATATTCGATGGAAATTGCATGTTCCCAAAGTAGCACCTTATGCGTGTTTCACGTAAATGAGGTCTGTTGTATACTGACTTGCATCCAGAAAATATAATTACGAAACGACACAGACACGCTAAAACCTTTTAACTTGCACTCATCAGAGCAAAACGCAAGAATGGCGTGGTGACGCTATCGACAATAATATAAGGCTAAAGGACAGGAATGACGTTAAGAAGAATGGACGAGAAGTGTAGATTCTTGAAAATAATGGCGAGGCGAAGCCGAGCCCATTATTTTCAAGAAGCTACACTTTCGAGTCTATTCTCCGACTTAATCCATTTCACCGCCCCGGAACAAAGAAACGCGCCAGCGAGCCATTCTGTAAATAGGGATGCAATGCACGGCGTTTGGTTTGGTGTAAGAATTTCTATTCTTACACACTCATGCGAACACGCTGCATTCTGGTGCTGAGGACATGCAGTCATTTCGTTCGTGGTGTGCTGCAAGCAACACCACTATATTGCCGTGTCTGATGCACAGGATGTTGACATTTCTGGTGTCATATTGGAGTCGACAGAAGCGAATTTGGATTGGGATTTATACGATGAAACTGCCCTTTTTGAAAATTAAACGGCTTGACCAAGGGATACTATAGCTTTTTTGAGTTTGGATACGACAGAAGCGGATTTAACTACGGATTTATACGATGAAACTGCGCTATATGACGAAGCGGATAAGGGACACTTGGTGATAATTTATGTACCAAAAACACTGAAGACGCCAAAAAGAAATTCCCGGTGACTGATGAGTATTACTTGAGTGATTGACCAAGATGGCCCATCAAACAAGCATCATTAAGTGTGAAATTTCATAGAGAAACTTAGTTAGACATGAACAATTTTACAAGTGAAAATATATATTTTTTTTATCCAGTCTCATACGTTTTGTACAAGGTCTGATTCCATGGTCAAGTACGCAATTTGTTCCTTATATGACTTTGCAACCATCCAAAAAGCATTATTATTCGAAAGAAACAGAGTTCCAGAGTGAGGATTTGCCTTTTTTGGAAAGTTTGCTATACACGGACACCCTCGGGACCCCATGCACTAAACCAATAGGAAAACTATGTACAAAATTTGTGAGATTTTACATTAATATACCTGCACGATATTTCCTTATTACAAGCACAAAATGCATTTCTGATAAATCTTTAGAGTGAAAAAAAAGTTCAAAAACCCCCAAACACAATTTGAAGACCACATTCACAGGGCTTGTAAGAACTCTGGATGCCGCAATAGGGCGACATTTCGAGAACACTCTCCCCGGAGACCACCGAAATGTCGCCAAGAGTCACTCAAAATGACACCTTATGTTTTTACCCAAAGCTTCCAAAAATGGTTCCAGACCTAAGAGAATTGATTCTAGACCTAATAAAAACGGTTCTCGATTTTTAAAAAAATGGTTTTTGACCTAAAAAAGTTAAAAAAAACAAAATACACCAAAATGTCGCCCTATTGAGCATGTCGCCCTAATATAGCTTTTTTACACACAAATTGTCGCCCTATCCTAGCATTCATAGTTTTTGTGCATAGGGTTAAAAGCGAAGTTGTGAAAGTGGTTCGTATGAACTTTTCACCGAAAAAACGTCAATTCCTTGACTAAATTCGGTTTTCTCGTTCATGAAAAAGTTTAACTACATGTACATTTGGTACACTGCATAGAATGTAGATTTGTTGGTATTAAGTATACAAATTCTCGTTTTTACTGTAATTTCCTGAGTAATTTAAAATTGTATTCATGCGATAATAAACAATGAAAATATTGTCAGTTTGGTAATTTCTCAATCTGTGTGCCGTTGTTTTCTCTTAAAATCTTTTGCGTTAATAATCTACAGTTTGAGTACATTCTTAAAAATAATCTACAGTGGACTGTATTTTCGTCAGAATAATGTACAGTTTGAACAATAGTGTGACGTCACGAAAATGGATTAATGTGTGGATAAACAAAATGAAACAAGGACTTTTAACAGTAAGATCTAACGGCGGTATATGTGACCCATCCATTCATACTACTATTAAACTAATGCACCTATCAAATGTTGCCCCACCCTTCCCCCGCGCTACCCCACCCCGCGATGCCCCAGCCCTTAGGTGGCGATTTGGTTACGATTTCCGTTCCCCAGGGTGGGGACTTAAAGTTGCATTGCCCGTGTTTCGAGGAAAGGATTAAACAAATTAATTTACACAAGCGAACGAATTTAGAAAGCTTACGTGTCTCTGTAACGAAACATATCAAAAACGTAAATTTCCGACGTCGGGAATTGGAGATGCAAGCCTTTTTCTTGAAACGTGCTTCACATGTTGTACATGTGCGCGTACGTTGACATGTACATAGTATGTGTACAATGTACACATGTACGCGCATATGTACATTTACGTCATAACCCTGTCGATTAAATGACCTGCCAGCCATTTAATCATTTCTTGTTTTTAATCGACTGGCATTAATCCTTGACGGATTTTTACGTTCTTGGTACCAAATGAAAGCTGATAACTTTTTCTATTCTAGAAAAATACCTATTTAACTTTAAAAAAAAAAATTGTACGCCCAAATCGGCCCAAACACGGGCAGTGCAACTTTAAACGCATGGAAATCAAGTTTTCAGCGCACATGGAGCAAAACGTGCATCTTTTTCCCCAAACAGGGGTGGGGAGTTTGTAGGCTAACCCAAATTTGGCATTCGAAAAGTGACAATCCCTACCTCTTAGGTGGGGCAGCCCGGCGGGAGGGGTGGGGAACAGTTACACGTAGGCCGTGCGTAGCGAGTATGGTGTACACATGTAGTTGGTAGCCTACTCGCTACACACGGCATACAACGTGTAAGTAACGTTATACGACAACACGTACGGGTAAAAATAACACTTTCGACTTAAATCTTCGAGAAAGGCTTCCAAAACCGACCGCTACCAACGACTAAAATGTCTCCCCACCATCCACCGATCGGACCAGACAAATAAACGAGGCAGAACTTACCTTGAAATAGTTGTTTCGGCTCGGAAACACCACTACATTTTGCTAATGCCGTCAACACATTCGCCATTTTCACAGTTGCCGTACGTTTGTGCGTAGTTTTACACGTACAATGCACACAGACACACAACGACCGCGCGTGGGCATTTTGTCGCTGCTTCTATTCTGCAGACAAGCGAGTCACTAACCAATAGTAGCTTTCACTGAATACTACGTGACATGGTTGGGCGAATTTCTTTAAGGATGCACCCAAGTAAATAGGAAGAGATCCGTGCGCCAAGCTCATGAATATTTTGTATGCCCTCAATTTCTTTTTTATTAGGGAGAGTTGCGAGCTGAACGAGTGTGGTCTTGTGTAGTATATGACCATCGCCGCGATGTGGGGTATTTTTTTCTTTCAACTATAAAAATGTTAAATAATAATAATAATAATAATACACACTTGTATAATATAGCGCCATCTATCTAGATAAATCTATTCCGAGGCGCTTGAGGAAATAAAGAGCAAATACAATGTACTGAAATAATGAGTAATTAATAAGATGAAGCTGGGAATGCATTGTTGGTGTAACAGTTCTTAAAAAGAAAGGTCTTCAAATGTGATTTAAAAGTGTCCAGACTGCTAAGTGATCTAAGTTCTAGTGGTATATTGTTCCAGAGTGTCGGTGCGCAGGAGGAGAAAGCTCTATTTCCATACGTCTTGTAGGTTCGGGGAATTTCTAAGAGGTGCTTGTTGGAAGATCGAAGACTGCGTTGAGGGATGTAAGGGGTAATGAGGTCTTGTAGATAGGTTGGTGCCAGGCCGTGTACTGCCTTCCATGTTAACAAGAGGATTTTGAATTGAATACGTTCCCGAACAGGCAACCAGTGGAGTGATTGTAGTTAGACACTGTAGCTCCTAAAAGTAGCCCTATTTTTCCCAGTATAGCGTATGTGCCTTTGTTTCAAAATGGATGCTAGTCTGATTAGCAAGTTTCACTGTTGCAGGGGTAGTTTTGTTTCAAGTGGAAATTAGGAAATAAAAGTGACGGATTACCCCCATAAAATTGAACAGAATTGAAAAGATGAGACTCCAGTGAGTATTCTGGTTGTTGTCCTGATGAAGCTGAGAGAGTTGTGAGTATTTTTAAATGATTTTTGAAAATTGGGCATTTAGCAGTGGTTCCTATAGGAGCCCTACCAACATCGCTTTTCGGGGGGTAAAAATTAAAACCATGGTTGGTTAAAACACAGCCCTCTGATCTTATATTTTACACAACCCGCAGTTTACCCAACCAGAAAGCAGAATATTTCTTAACCAACCACTGGTTAAAGAAACATTTACACAACTCATAGAATTTAACCAACATTGGGAGATTTTTTAACCAACTGTTTTTTAACCATGCAGTGATATTTCAACCAGCGTTCGGAGAGTGTATGAATGATCTTTATTTCAATTTACGTTCATGCATTTCAAACTTGGGTGCAGGCTTATTCAAATTGGTTTATACTTTTCGGTAATGGAAGAACGTTTTGCAATTGCGAGCCCAAAGGCAACCAAGGCATTTAGTGTTGGTCAAACCAACGTCATTCATATCCACCAGTCGGAGTTCAAGTGGATGCAAGGAATGAAAGAAACTTAAAAGCTTTTAGCACTTCTTGCAGTTTGCTGCCATTATCATTTAATCTCACGATCTTTAGTTCAAAGTTCACGCTTAACTGCCCTATATGTAACTTTACGCAAACATTTGAGTTTATTTTCTATCGGACCTGGCTTGTGGACGTACACACTCTGTAAACACTTGTAAGTAAACCGTACTATTAAGTACTACAGCTTGATTTTCATTTCTAAAGCACGATCAATATACAGTTTACAAATTAGCAATCGGTTTTATACAATTATTAAGTTTGTGATGCGATAAAGCAAAATCAGTCTGATGAAGGCCATGACCAATTTGGGGATTTCACACTCCGTGAAACCTTGTTAATGCGACATTTGGTTAAAATGTTAAAATCTTTTAACGCCGGCGCATTAAAAAAAATGAAGCAAAATAAATGTACACCACTTTTATAATTGAGTCGTTTTTGGTGCGCCAAATTCCACAAAAAAATGAAATGAAACAAAATGAAAGTGTTTTTCTTTTCTGTTTCGGTTTTATAAACGTATTTTGGCTGATATTTCAAGATTTCTTACTTCCTGTGGATTTTTCCCGATCAGTGGCGGATTCAGCTTAATTAAAATACAGGAATACAATGGATTTCGGGGGCTACAGCCCCCACTATTCCTTTGTATTCCTGAATTTTGATCGCACCACATAACCAAATTCACAGCCCTCATTGCATACCGTCCAAATTTGAACGGTTCCTACCGAGTGTTGTTAGAAACGCCCCAGCACTCTGGAAGCTCCAAGGGGTATACCAAGGACTCCGCCCTTACGCCCCTATGACTCGACACACTCTTCCCTTTTGTTAACGCCTCAACATCAGATTGTTCCCACAAATTGTATGGTTCTTTATTTAGAACAGATTCCAGCTTATACATTGTAACATAACATTGCTTCGTTTATACTAAATAAACGTTTTTATTGAACAGGATGGCACTTGAACCTTGTATTTGATATACGTGTAGATGATGCGAGGCAGTGACACGCACAATTTTTAATTTACACAGGCACAAAAATCTTCGCGATGTTTACGTCGCCATTTTAGATCTAGCGCTGAACCATCTCTCGATGAGGATTCCACAGATCACTGATCTTGTTCAGGATTTGCGCGAAGTGAACGAGTTCACCTTGGATCTGCGCAGATCTGAATCTGTATCTGTCCGATACAGGATGGCGGTTGAACCTTGTATTTGATATACGTGTAGATGGTGCAAGGCAGTGACATGCACAATTGTTAATTTACACAGGCCTGGTTTACCAACGTCTACTTAAACGATTAAACATTTTATTGTATGCGATATATTCTTGGGTTTCACTTGGCTTGACAAAGGTTGTTATCCGCCATTACTGTGTCCATACTATGGCACGCCAAAGCGAAAACTAATTCAACACTGATAACTTAATGTTGACGCATATTTTTGCAAATGTTGCGCAAGAAAAAAAAAGTTGACATGACTTTTAAATGTTGATAGACTGTTAGAAACTGGCATACCGTTGGCAAGTTTTTAAAAATGTTGAGACTTGTTTTTAAGGGTTGATGTCAAAATTATCAGTGTTGAATTATTTCCGCTTTAGCGTGCCATGGTATGGACACAGTAATGGCGGATATAATAGTTGTTGACGTCGCGCAACATTAAATTGTCAGTGTTTAATTATTTTTCGCTTTAACAAGCCATAGTATGGCCACAGTGATGACGGATAGCAACCGGTTGTCAAGCCAAGTGAAACTCAAGAATTAAGACCTTTAATGCGTACAATACTGACCTGAATCGGCACAAAGCTACAGAGAAGTGCGTGTGATTTTAGAAACAAAATGATCAACGACATCTCGAGGGTATACAAAATTGCACTCAAGATTTCCGATTTTGAGAAAAGTTGCTTCTTTGCTGTTTCATAGTACATGTATTTGCAAAACAGAAGATTTTGGGCGATTATTATACAGTACATGTAAAATGTTGCAAACAAGATGGCGCATGACTATAGATTTTCTGTGACCGCTCATCGGACACTACTCTTATTTCAAATTATAGTCCGAGTATATTTTCCCCAAAAGCGATGTATACCTTGGGGAAAGTTTTTGTGACCACAAGCCAAAACATTGTTCTGACGTAACTGAAAATTCAACCAATCACTAGCTTTGGTCGTCAGCAATCGAAGTCGTTCATTGGTTTAACCAGTAACTGTACGTCAGAAACATTTTTCTGGTGAAGGTCGCAAAAACAGACCCTATGATTGTATGTATTTTTGATCATTCCTTATGCTCATATAGGACAGGGGTAGAAAGAAACCCACGACATCTGATCCAAAATGCGGGTCGACGATATGTCCAATTCCAAGGCCAGGCTGGACGTAGAATTCCGTGACAGCAAACCAAAGAAGTCCAGCAAAATACCATTTATTATCCTAGCATGTGTATTGACGGCAATAGCAGCAGGCCTTTTGGTCACAACAAGTAAGTATTCAAATCCCGTGTATAGATGATGTGCCCTCTGACGTCACAACAAACCAAAACATGCCTGGCGTTATGCGCACGCATCAGGTTTTCCATAAGTTTGCTTTAGGGCGTGTTTGTTTCATGACAGATCCGAATCCAGATCCCGAGCTGTTTTACCGCGCAGAAACAAACGAAACTGCTCTCAACTCATCCTGAGATCTCGGGGAATTTCCACTCTGCTAAGCGACGTTACAATATGCCAGTTCGGGGTTAGCTTCTGCGCATGCGTCAAATCTCCGAACGAACTTTTGACGAAGGTCGTTTGTACATAAACGCACGATCCACGTGCACAAATGCATTGTGAAAGGCTCGTAAAACGCGGTGAATTTGTGTTTTTGACACAAAATGATAACTGATAATATAGAGCTCAGATATAAACCTACTGTAGATCTGTTTTGGGGTTATATGGGCGTCTAGGGGTGGCATTTTTGAGATAATTGTCGAAAATCTGTGGTTATACGGTATGGCGTGAAGCCATGTGTGGTTGGCGTCGCGAGTCATGGCACTCACTACCCATGACTGGCGACGCAATGCACGCTCGGTTTCACGCAACCACAGATTTTCGACAGGTAAACTGAACCGCTCAAACATTCCACCCCTAGACGCCCATATAACCCCAAAACAGGTCAACAGTAGGTTGAATCTGTATCTGAGCTCTATATTACCAGTTATCATTTCGTGTCAAAAACACATTCACCGCGTTTTACGAGTTTGAAGCGGATAAGAACTACGGAAGCCCATAGATTTGTGTACAAAATTACGTATACTACGAGATTCGGCGAACGTATACTAGATTTTTGTACATGTTGCTCTGCGCCAGGAAATCGCGGCTAAAATCAGGAGGAAGACGAAACAAATCCTATCGCTCATATTTCCACTGAGACGGCTTATTTCAACTTTGATAATGCAAAATATGCGACACGCAGCCACACGAACGTACCGCACACGCCCGGAGATCTTGCTTCTACAAACGACATTTGACCAATGACGTCACAACGCTCCATGGGCTAACCTAGTCTGGTTTCGGGACCAAAACATTCGATCACTAGACTGATTTTAAGGTCGGCAACCGCTAGTATACATGTTTGTCCGCCTTATTGAAACAGGAGGAATTCATCCTTTTTCCGAAGGTTCCCGAAGTTACCCGAATGCACGTCCAGACGTTATCGTTAATCGTCGGGTTCGATTCGTCAGTGTTTCGCCGCGTGTTTATTTTACGATGACGCAGAAAATGTTTGAATTTGATTTTTTGATGATATGTTTTGTTTGCCAAATATGTAATAACCCTTATCAAATTGTTATACACTCGTGCCGTAGCGCGCGCAAGCAGCTTTGGAAATTAACGGTTATGCGCTCCTAAAATTAAATGCATGACGTAATGCTTAGTGCTATTTTTAACACCACAGCAGCCGGTCCTCATATTCACTCGTTGTATGCGGAATATGTGGAGCGGGAACCAGTCTAGGGCTAACCCCAAACTGGCTTATACCCTGAGGAAATCCACGCAAATCTGTTGAGTAAGCCGGCTGTTGTGTTCGGACAACACACGCACGAGTCATTTTGATGTATTTAATAAAATCGGTCATGTTATGCCGAAAAGAAACGATTTCTATACTTCCCAGAAATTGTGTTGGGTTCTGTTCCTTATGACTGTCCCATTTCTACTAAAATTTCCAGGGACGATCTTAATGTAATGTAAATTAATAACAGGGATGCATGCTGACGAATGTAATGGAACGGATTCCCCAGTATGCTTTAAATAGCAGCCAATAGCTAACGCGGACAACGGCTAGCATTACCGAGTACATGTATCACATGCATGCACGGTGTTTACAATCTGCGCGCGTTACATTTGAATGCCTGCAATACACTGCCAAGCGTCCTGATTGGTCCAGCAGAGGCGACAAGATTTCTATCGCTTGTTCCCCAGCGAAATGGGGGCCGGTTTCAACAGGGCCTCGGTACGCACGATCGGGAAGTGCGTTAAAGGGGCACTGTTTTAAGAGGATGCTCTCAACTATAGGAACTCAATAGTCATGCACGTGAATTGCAATTTATTGACAATTTTATTTTCAAATTTCTGTTACAAATTTCACTGACGACATTCATCTTAAATAAACAAGCAGCCTAAATTTGTTTGTATCGCGTACTATATCACGGTTGCCTCTGAAAATTGAAACGACACGATTTTACTCACATAAAAATCTTCGCGATGTTTACGTCGCCATTTTGGATCTAGCGCTGAACCATCTCTCGATAAGGATTCCACAGATCACTGATCTTGTTCAGGATTTGCGCGAAGTGAACTCGTTCACCTTGGATCTGCGCAGATCTAAATATGTATCTGTCCGAAACAAACACGCCCTTAGGAATGAAGTTGCATGCCAAATCGTCTTTGAATTTTGTGACATTTTGCATTATTACCAAACCAAATGTATGCAAAACGTTGCGCGCGCATAACGACGACAAATTTTCAACAGAGGGCGCTTTAGATATAAACAAAGAGCACATCGTCCATATTTTAGACCCTTTGCATACCATGACGGGCGGAAGTCACATTGTCACCGTGCTTCATGCACGGTGGATCTATTGTCACATCTTTTTAAATATGAAAAACTGCCCCCTGTCATGGCTAACCGTGCAAAGGGTCTATACACAAATTAGCTTTTTGCATGTTTTACTCTAATAGCGTCTGGTGTATTGACCTACTTCCTGTAACAATAACTAATTGTTGTCGCTGTGTGCATGTGGTGCACGCGGCAGGTGTGGAGTACATAACCAATACCATTGCACACGTAGTAATAACACAGCATGTGACCTTCTAAACAGCACCTCAATTTGAAACGTTTTGCTCCCAGGTGCGCCGAAAATGTGATTTCTCTGTGTAAAGTTTTCTACCCTGAGGCCGCAAAAAATGTGACAAATCCTCGCCTAAGGGGTGTGGCAGCGCGTGGAGAGTGTGTTTGTTGGGATTGGGGGGTGGGGGGGGGGGGGGGGGGGGGGGTTCAGTTGATAGGTGCACAATCTCCAGTTTACCTATTTTAATTACGCTTGTAACTTTCCCCTTAGGTACATTATCAATGAACAGTTTTAAGCCAGTATGTCCCAGTGTGGATTTCTATATAGTTCCATTTGGAAATCCAAAGAATTAACCAATCGAAGATAAATATTGAAGCATGTCACTGTTTTAAGATTAGCCTAACACAAAGAGATGTCACACCAAATCCATTTATGCCTGAAAGTGACAGCGAAACAATCTTGCATGATTACATTTAATATAGGTTTTCTCGTTCAGTTTTAACAAAGTACCTCCCAGGTTCGTTTCAGATGCATCCGTTTTAGCGCAAATTTGACTGCAGTTTGGGATCATCCTTCAATTATTTAAAGAGAGCATTCAATTTGGTTTTCCGAGTACGCAATCGGGAAAATTTCGCACTCAAATTTAAGACTACGCGCATTAAATGTTTAAATACATGTACCAGCAAAAATCATTCAATTTCGCCCGAGCCCCGAGCTTGTGCTAAATTGAATGATTGAATATTCAATGCTTTGTATTTAAATGACGCAAATTATAATCTAGATGTCTTAGCGAACAAACTGAATAATGTGCAAATGATTGAGAACCAAAGAAATTGCATCCTGATCAAAATCACTTGATTATATACGTACTTCCACCAACGAAATCGAATGCAAAACTGATGAATTCGAGCGAGAAAACCTTATTGAAGTTCTAATAAAATCAGTGACATCTATGGATCACCTTTTGAAAAGGAAACAAGTTAAATTTAAAAGGGAATTGTTTTTAATAATAATATGTGTATATTTTTCCTTCTTCAGTTTTGTTTGCAGTACAGAAGAACGACCTGGCTGACGAATTAAATCAATACAAAGCTGCACCAGTGTGTTCGACCAAGCAGTGTTTTGACTCGGGTACAGCCGATAGCGTAATTTTTGTTTACACCACTGCGAGGGGAAAATGAGGGGTTTTGTACCTTTTTAGCGTCTTGAGAGGAAACTATATAATAGGTCAGGGTTAAGAGTTGGTAATTTTTAAGGAATATAGGGTTTTGAATGCGGTCGGTCTGCAACCAGCTTCGTGGTCTGGTTAGAATAGAGCTAGACACGCCAAAGCTTTTTGACCTGCACTCATCAGAGCAAAACGCAAGAATGGCGTGGTGACGCTATCGACAATAGTATAAGGGTCTTTCTATAAATTAGGGGTCCAATGTTGGTGTCCCCTGTTACATTTTACATCTTGTTTTTGTAAATTCAGGACACATTCTTTATTTCCATCTCAAAGAGCGAGTACATAAAGTACAATTCATACAAAAATGGTTTAAAAGCTTAATGATTTTTGTAAGAAAAATAACACATATCAGGTGTAACGGGGACACTAAATGTCACACTTTTGGACCCCTAATTTATAGAAAGACCCATAAGGCTAAAGGGCGGGAATGACGTGTACAGAATGCTGGGCGCTAAATGGTCAGCTGACAACACCAGGGAGCATGCTACTGTGCATGCGCAGTTAGATTACATGTAGCGTGTGTACAAATTCTTTCGACGACACAACACGGTTTTGTGTAGTGAATAAATGTAGCTTCGAGCATATGCAGATGCATGATACTGCGTGCTCTGGCCAGTACATTGAACTGCTGTTCGCTGTATTGTTTTGAGCACTCGGGGTGATCAAGCAAGTGTTGTCTTATAGCAGATGTGCATTATGGCTGTGTGGCAGCTTTGCGAGCGTGTACTTGCAGATACGCGACGGCTGTTTGCGGGAAGCAGGCATGTTTCTGCGGATGGAGGATGGAACATGTTGACGTTTAATGCGAACCGCCAGTCTTTGAGACGTACGCCCTACGTACCGAGCTTACATCGTTTCACATGAACACTTACATGACCAGACTAATTTTTGCTTGCAAAATGTGACTGGGCGCACGCGGCAGGTGTGAAATGCAGAATAAAAACCATGCTCACTGTAGGAGAGAATGGCATAAAACGAACAGACTGTTGGTTGCTAATACGTATCGAGAAAACTGCCTTGTAGAAATTTCAGCCACATACGTGCAGTAATACTTCAGAAAACCTGAAAAATCCATGCATGTTTTTGTGTATGAATGAATGGTAAAAAGTTGTCTGCAGACAACCTACCTTTAAAAACCTATACCTTCAGTTGGCAATTTATACCATTTTACACTAACAGATATCATGTGGTGTTTGCTACCATTGTAACTAACACCTTTTTTGTCTTGTCAACTCGTGAAGTAACATTTGGGATAATTGCAAATTATGGGGCTTTAAAGTTGCATTGCCCGTGTTTCGGTGAAAGGATTAAAAAAATTAATTTACACAAGCGAACGAATTTAGAAAGCTTACGTGTCTCTGTAACGAAAAATATCAAAAACTTAAATTTCCGACGTCGGGAATTGGAGATACAAGCCGTACACATGTACGCGCACATGTACATTTACGTCATAACCCTGTCGATTAAATGACCTGCCAGCCTTTTAATCATTTCTTGTTTTTAATCGACTGGCATTAATCCTTGACGGATGTTTACGTTCTTGGTACCAAATGAAAGCTGATAACTTTTTCTATTCTAGAAAAATACCTATTTAACTTTACGAAAAAAATTGTACGCCCAAATCGGCCCAAACACGGGCAGTGCAACTTTAACTCAGTGCTTGGCACCAAGTCAAGCGTAATGCATTCAGTGCGTGGCGCACTTGGGAGGAGCCGCAGCCGATTTCACGAAAGAGTGCGCAGCTTGCGCAACTTTTGAACAATGGCGCAAGCCCCATAGCTTCATCCTCTTGCAACAGTGCCCCTTTAACGCACTCCCCAACTCCTGCGTACAGTGGCCCTGTTGAAAAAGGCCCCATTTGGCGGTGGGACTAGCGACAGAAATCCTGTCGCCTCTGCTGGACCAATCAGGACGCTTGCAGTGCATTGTAGCACGATTGGAAGCATTCAAATGTCACGCGCGCAGATTGTACACACCGTGCATGCATGTGATACATGTACTCGGTAATGCTGGCCGTTGTCCGCGTCGGCGATTGGCTGCTATTTAAAGCATACTGGGGAATCCGTTCCATTACATTCGTCAGCATGCATCCCTGTTATTAATTTGAAAAACTGCGGAGTAAATAAGGTTCGCCGTTTGAAAGTTTGGTAGGAATGGGACAGTCATAAGGAACGGAACCCAATACAATTTCTGGAAAGTATAGAAATTGTTTCTTTTCGGCATAACATGACCGAATTGTTTAAATTACATCAAAATGACTCGGGCGTGAGTTGGCTCAAGACAACAGCCGGCTCGCTCCACAGATTTGCGTGTATTTCCTCAGGGTATTGTCACGTCGCTTTGCAGAGTGGAAATTCCCTGAGATCTCAGGATGCATAGCTTGCGTGTTATCATCGGTAAATTAAGTGGGCTTACGCAACTGCGTAAGTTTCGTGAAATCGGCTGCACAGTTGTTCTTTCACAAATTACGCGGTACCGGTGCATGCTCCGTGCCAGTGCATAATCCACACACATGTATCTTGAACCCACCTCCCACCGCGGACGTTCCATTGTTTCTCTTTTGTTTGGACTTAGTTTTTTTGGCGACTGCTCTAATTTGTTTTGTACATGATTTCAAAATCGCAGACGTCCTTGGCAATTGCGGACGCTATTGTTCCTATTGTTAAACGTCCGCGATTTGAATACAGTCACACGTACACGCGTAGTATTCTGTTCATAGCCGGCCAGGAGAGCTGCTCTTTCACTACGTATTCAGACTGCTCACCACGTCACATTCATGGGCTTACAGGGTTTCACAAGGCAGAAAACCAATACGACAAAGCAAAAGGACAAAGCACTTCACTATTATAACAAAAACCGCAAAATGCTCAGTATTTCAGATTTAGGGACATGCGTACATATTCATGTGGTATTTGAAAAAGATTTGTGCAAGGTGCATGTAGATAAATATAAATATGTTCCCTGCGTTTGCTCGTAGCGTACATGTTCACGAGCAGCATGAATATGGACCAGGACCCGTGCGATAATTTCTTCGAGTACGCATGTGGAGGGTGGACCAAGAAGCACAAGGTTCCAGCCGATAGTACGGGCCTCTCTGCGTTCACACTGCTGAGGGACGACATGCGGAACAAACTCAGAGGTAAACTTGTGTGTGCCTGAAAGAGGGGGTTTCCAAAGAGAAACCGTCCGACCGGACAGATTATACGGGATTTTCGCGCGTAAAGTTGACGGGCGTCGATTTGAGAAAAAGCAATCTGGAGGAAATTTGAGTTAAACGATGCACTGAAAATCACAGAATCACAAAAACGTCTTCCGCCCAAGTTTCTCCTCATCCCGTGATTTGTTACTCAAAGCGACGCGCGTAAAATGTACGCGCGAAAAGGCTGTGAATCCAACCTAATCGCAAACTTACGGTGGCCCTGGAACGACACTTTCGATGTGCACCTTCTCGATATGAATGTACAATCTTGTCGATGTGCATGTAGGATGGTGCTCGGTATGGACATGTGAATGTAGCATGATGCTCGGTTTCCATATAGCACAGTGCTCGGTGTGAACGTTCCACCTTCTCGATATCAACAGTGCACCATGTTCGATGTCAGTGTTGTGTGTTGCACCTTGTCGATGTGAGTGTTGCATCATAGTCGGTGTCAATGTTCAACGTTCGCCGTATCAGTGTAGCATCTTTCATCATGTCTGAATGAATGGTGCTAGTAACATGTTGTCGATGTGCATCTTCTGTCGTGACTTTTTTGAAAAATTACGTAGTTCCCGAAATGCCATATTCAGTTTTTATCGTTTAGTCACAACGGCTGTTTCAGACTCAAACTTAGCTTACATGTACGTGTACATGTATTGCTACAGTTATATGTTGGTACGCACGGAAGGATAGGAAATCGTGGGGTGGGCGACCTTCACGTTTTGTGTTTATGAACTAAAACTGTGTGTTGTACCGCGGGTGGAGTGGAGTAGTGTTTCAATACACTGACGTGGCACAGGGTCTGGAATCGGGCGGGTTATCGAGGTCAGGGATTAGGGTCTTGCTAGCTGCGTAGTGAATTAGTTCATAGTAAGTGCTGTGCAATGCGTGCGTTTGGATGATTGGTGTCAGCGGTTATTTTTCTACGGGTAATGAATGAATGATACGAATAGCACACAGACGTTGTCTGGTGAATTGGGTGGGCGTGGAGTGCAGTGGATTTAGTATTATCACGTTGCTTTTGGTCAGCCAGTGAGTCAATACACTATAGTCCCAATGCCACTGTTTGTATCGAGTTCGGGTTTTCATGTTTTCCAGCCTTGCAGATGTTCGTATAGGTGTAAATGTAATTCAGTGCATTTATATCGAAGTTTGGTGATTGCAGTTTTTCTAATGACAGATCGCCCCATCAAGTGTCAAAGTGTTTTTGGCTGTGCCTATAGGCGGCCATTAACAAAAACGCCCCACAAAATGTATGCATATAAAGTAATCTACAAACAAATTGACGTAAGAAAATGTAAATGTTACACATATTGACTATATTTTTATACATACCCAGTTTAATATGTGTTTACTCTAACCAACTAAGTCAACAAACAAGTATAGTTTTCCAGCTTTTTATTACATTTATTTAAATACAATTTCAACTGAAACGACACTTTCGATGTGCACCTTCTCTCGCCGTATCAGTGTAGCATCTTTCATCATGTCTGAATGAATGGTGCTAGTAACATGTTGTCGATGTGCATCTTCTTTCGTGACTTTGTTGAAAAATTACGTAGTTCCCGAAATGCCATATTCAGTTTTTATCGTTTAGTCACAACGGCTGTTTCAGACTCAAACTTAGCTTACATGTACGTGTACATGTATTGCTACAGTTATATGTTGGTACGCACGGAAGGATAGGAAATCGTGGGGTGGGCGACCTTCACGTTTTGTGTTTATGAACTAAAACTGTGTGTTGTACCGCGGGTGGAGTAGTGTTTCAATACACTGACGTGGCACAGGGTCTGGAATCGGGCGGGTTATCGAGGTCAGGGATTAGGGTCTTGCTAGCTGCCTAGTGAATTAGTTCATAGTAAGTGCTGTGCAATGCGTGCGTTTGGATGATTGGTGTCAGCGGTTTTTTTTCTACGGGTAATGAATGAATGATACGAATAGCACACAGACGTTGTCTGGTGAATTGGGTGGGCGTGGAGTGCAGTGGATTTAGTATTATCACGTTGCTTTTGGTCAGCCAGTGAGTCAATACACTATAGTCCCAATGCCACTGTTTGTATCGAGTTCGGGTTTTCATGTTTTCCAGCCTTGCAGATGTTCGTATAGGTGTAAATGTAATTCAGTGCATTTATATCGAAGTTTGGTGATTGCAGTTTTTCTACTGACAGATCGCCCCATCAAGTGTCAAAGTGTTTTTGGCTGTGCCTATAGGCGGCCATTAACAAAAACGCCCCACAAAATGTATGCATATAAAGTAATCTACAAACAAATTGACGTAAGAAAATGTAAATGTTACACATATTGACTATATTTTTATACATACCCAGTTTAATATGTGTTTACTCTAACCAACTAAGTCAACAAACAAGTATAGTTTTCCAGCTTTTTATTACATTTATTTAAATACAATTTCAACTGAAACGACACTTTCGATGTGCACCTTCTCGATACGAATGTACAATCTTAATTGTCGATGTGCATGTATAGGTGTTGCTCGGTTTCCACATAGCACAGTGCTCGGTGCGCACGTTCCACCTTCTCGATATTAACAGTGCACCATGTTCGGTGTGAATGTGTAATCATAGTCGGTGTGAATGTTCAACGTTCGCCGTATCAATCTGGCATGTTTCATCGTGTTCATAAATTCACCGCGTTTTACGAGTTTGAAGCGACCACGCCTCGGAATTCCAAGATTTTGGTACAAAATTACATACGAGATCCGACGAACGTACTATATTTTTATACATAGGCCTATAGGCCTACCCAATTTAATTGTTGTTTATTCCAACCAACTAAGTCAACAAACAAGTATGGTTTTTCAGCTTTTTATTATTTTTTTTTGAAATTCCATTTTTTACAGTAACGACACTTTCGATGTGCACCTCCTCGATATGAATGTACAATCTTAATTGTCGATGTGCATGTAGGGTTTTGCTCCGGTTTGGACATGTGAATGTAGCATGATGCTCGGTTTCCACATAGCACAGTGCTCGGTGCGCACGTTCCACCTTCTCGATATTAACAGTGCACCATGTTCGGTGTGAATGTGTAATCATAGTCGGTGTGAATGTTCAACGTTCGCCGTATCAATCTGGCATGTTTCATCGTGTTCATAAATTCACCGCGTTTTACGAGTTTGAAGCGACCACGCCTCGGAATTCCAAGATTTTGGTACAAAATTACATACGAGATACGACGAACGTACTATATTTTTATACATATGCCTATAGGCCTACCCAGTTGAATTGTTGTTTATTCCAACAAACTAAGTCAACAAACAAATATGGTTTTTCAGCTTTTTATTACTTTTTTTCAAATACAATTTTCACATAGTAACGACACTTTCGATGCTTGTGCACCTCCCCGATATGAATGTACAATCTTGCTCGGTTTGGACATGTGAATGTAGCATGATGCTCGGTTTCCATATAGCACAATGCTCGGTGCGCACGTTCCACCTTCTCGATATTAACAGTGCACCATGTTCGGTGTGAATGTGTAATCATAGTCGGTGTGAATGTTCAACGTTCGCCGTATCAATGTAGCATGTTTCATCGTGTTCATAAATTCATCGCGTTTTACGAGTTTGAAGCGGCCAAGCCTGAATTCCAAGATTTGTGTACACAATTACATACGAGATCCGACGAACGTACTATATTTTTATACATAGGCCTATAGGCCTACCCAGTTTAATTGTTGTTTATTCCAACCAACTAAGTCAACAAACAAGTATGGTTTTTCAGCTTTTTATTATTTTTTTTTGAAATTCCATTTTTTACAGTAACGACACTTTCGATGTGCACCTCCTCGATATGAATGTACAATCTTAATTGTCGATGTGCATGTAGGGTTTTGCTCCGGTTTGGACATGTGAATGTAGCATGATGCTCGGTTTCCACATAGCACAGTGCTCGGTGCGCACGTTCCACCTTCTCGATATTAACAGTGCACCATGTTCGGTGTGAATGTGTAATCATAGTCGGTGTGAATGTTCAACGTTCGCCGTATCAATCTGGCATGTTTCATCGTGTTCATAAATTCACCGCGTTTTACGAGTTTGAAGCGACCACGCCTCGGAATTCCAAGATTTTTGTACAAAATTACATACGAGATACGACGAACGTACTATATTTTTATACATATGCCTATAGGCCTACCCAGTTGAATTGTTGTTTATTCCAACAAACTAAGTCAACAAACAAATATGGTTTTTCAGCTTTTTATTACTTTTTTTCAAATACAATTTTCACATAGTAACGACACTTTCGATGCTTGTGCACCTCCTCGATATGAATGTACAATCTTGCTCGGTTTGGACATGTGAATGTAGCATGATGCTCGGTGCGCACGTTCCACCTTCTCGATATTAACAGTGCACCATGTTCGGTGTGAATGTGTAATCATAGTCGGTGTGAATGTTCAACGTTCGCCGTATCAATGTAGCATGTTTCATCGTGTTCATAAATTCATCGCGATTTACGAGTTTGAAGCGGCCACGCCTGAATTCCAAGATTTGTGTACACAATTACATACGAGATCCGACGAACGTACTATATTTTTATACATAGGCCTATAGGCCTACCCAGTTTAATTGTTGTTTATTCCAACCAACTAAGTCAACAAACAAGTATGGTTTTTCAGCTTTTTATTATTTTTTTTTGAAATTCCATTTTTTACAGTAACGACACTTTCGATGTGCACCTCCTCGATATGAATGTACAATCTTAATTGTCGATGTGCATGTAGGGTTTTGCTCCGGTTTGGACATGTGAATGTAGCATGATGCTCGGTTTCCACATAGCACAGTGCTCGGTGTGCACGTTCCACCTTCTCGATATTAACAGTGCACCATGTTTGGTGTGAATGTGTAATCATAGTCGGTGTGAATGTTCAACGTTCGCCGTATCAATCTAGCATGTTTCATCATCGTGTTCATAAATTCATCGCGTTTTACGAGTTTGAAGCGGCCACGCCTGAATTCCAAGATTTGTGTACACAATTACATACGAGATCCGACGAACGTACTATATTTTTATACATAGGCCTATAGGCCTACCCAGTTTAATTGTTGTTTATTCCAACCAACTAAGTCAACAAACAAGTATGGTTTTTCAGCTTTTTATTATTTTTTTTTGAAATTCCATTTTTTACAGTAACGACACTTTCGATGTGCACCTCCTCGATATGAATGTACAATCTTAATTGTCGATGTGCATGTAGGGTTTTGCTCCGGTATGGACATGTGAATGTAGCATGATGCTCGGTTTCCATATAGCACAGTGCTCGGTGTGTACGTTCCACCTTCTCGATATTAACAGTGCACCATGTTCGGTGTGAATGTGTAATCATAGTCGGTGTGAATGTTCAACGTTCGCCGTATCAATGTAGCATGTTTCATCGTGTTCATAAATTCATCGCGTTTTACGAGTTTGAAGCGGCCACGAACTCCGGAAGCCCAAGATGTTTGTACCAAATTACATACGAGATGCGGCGAACGTACTATATTTTTTTAGGCCTACCCAATTTTTGTTATACTAAGCCAACAAACAAGTATGGTTTTCCAGCTTTTTATTAAATTTACTTAAATACAATTTCAACTGAAAATGAAGCATAAAGTAAGTTGAACCCTTTTTTAAAATTATACAAGCATGCTTGAATGTGTCAACCAATATTGACAGTAATTAATAAACACAATTTGTATATTGAGGGAATCTAGAAGTTCTGCTTGTCATAGGGCAGCTGGTTCAGTTGTCCCTGACTGACGCTGATAAAAGCAATAGGTTTACCAATTTCAGTGGCTAATCCAGCTTTTATATTAAAACAGAAATACAAAGGAAAAACCGGGAATCCGTCACAATAGAATGTTGATATTTTCTATAAAATGACTTTTCAAGCATAATGTGCAAAACTTACAGAACAACCCAAGTGTATGAAATGGAGAAAAGCTATTTTTTGGAAAGCAAAAAATCAGCTAATTTCATATGTTTTACACACGCTATAGTGTAGGAGCCAATGGTAATTAAAATACTCGATTTTCCCCATTTTCCGAAACAAAACAGATATACGACTATATAGCCTATAATTAAAATTGCTGCGAAACTAATCAAACTTTCACGTCACCCTTAAACGATGTGTTTCGCCCGATATCGCGGCTAAAAGCATGAGGATAACGAAACAAATGCCATCGCTCAGGATTGGGGACTACAGGTAAGGGTATTTTTTTCTACAGAGACGGATTATTTTAACTTTTATAATGCAAAATTTGCGACACGCAGCCTATTCTTGGCCCAAAACTATTCTAGTCGATATTGGTTTGTGTACGCGTTGGCCATTCCCGGTAGTGCGCCCTCTTGCTCGACTAGAATACTCTTGAGAATCTCTCCCGGAAGGTTTAACTTTTTCTTTGTTTTTGCCTAGGCTTTCCTGGGGAACTAATCAGCGAGTGACCCAAATACAGCAGCGCGTCGGAATGCAGCGAGCCACCCAAATACAGTGGGTCGGATGCAGCGCGTGACCCAAATACACCGCGTGCACGCTCTTCGAATGGTTAGACAAATCTAAGGCGGCTTACAAGAATCATCAAACATGACCGTTTTATCGTTGCTAATATTTTCGGTTTCATAATTTTCTTGGCAAATGTTTGCGAATATATTTACGAACAGGTTGCAAAGGCGTATGACATCGCAAAATACATTTGTTTATGAAGATAATTGCGACATTGCAAATATTTGCAAAGATATCTGTGGTATGCCATGTCCCTTGTGTGCCATCATAAAACCGTGCTGCTATTTACTTAAAACGGTACCGCGTTTAATGCTGAACTAGCGTTCTTTCGTTTCGACGGTTGATTGTACGTAAAAAACCGTACGGCGTGAACCATCCAATCAGAAGAATGCACACGTTGTAGGTCCCGCCTACATCATGCCAATCAGTCGTACGAGTCGCCATCGACCACCTGCTGCTACAATTATTAATTAATTCAAATGAGATTCCTGGACCCACAGCGGTCTTTTTCAATGCGGAATGCATTGCAATGTTGCGCGGTAAACTATTATTGCCATAGTGCTCACTTACTACTAAGTGTTTTAACAAAGATAATCCAAATTCGAAAGGTTGTTTTGATTAGACTATACTTGGCAATACAAATGGAAATAATTTATAAGTCGGACGTCACATAAGTTCTTCAGCACTAAACTTATAGGACAACTTAACAGTCAGTTACACAAATTATTTTCGTAAAAAGGACCATATACCGTCTTAGAGCAGAGAGTATGTGCTTTCCAATGGTACCTTGGTTACTTTCCTAGTGTCAAAAATTACTGAGCACCATTGTCTTGAAATTTAGGTGCAACATGGGGGCTGGTTCACTTGTTTAACAAAATTGAACAAGATTCCAGATTCTTTTTATTTCATTTTCATTCAACCAGCTTAGAGATCATTCCGACGTCGCAATTCACTTATTCAAAAGAAAAAACGCACCGCACTGTGAGTGGTATCCTACTTGTTTAATTACCGAGATCATTTATCTCACCAAGTCGACCTATAATGTGGATTATTTCCCGCACTGTGGCCGCACAATATTACTGATACCTAATATACCTAATAGGTCGTCTTGAACTTAAATTAAGGAGAAATAGTCAACGTCTCAATAATATGAAATTTCATGGGCAAAAAAAAATCCAATAAACATTACAAGTTTGGCGAGCTGCAAAGCAATATACAAGTGAAAGCTCATCATCCTCCCTATCGAAACGTACCAATCCGTTTTAGCCGTTTTAGGGCGCAGAGACGAAAAACACCAAATATGATAAGGTGATTCTGGCATGATAGTTGAGCCCAAAATAAATCCATCAAATCAATAGACTGCGGAAATGAATACGTCATCTTTTCTTGGTTGCCTAGGCAATACACTAAAATCACTGAACCGTGTCCCTGCGCTTTTGCAATGGTACTTTTTCCGACGGTCATGATGTTTAGAGCCAATTGCCATGGCACACGTCATACTTCGTCTTGTTTCGTTGATATGTAAATGCGACGGTTCGAACCGTCAGGCTATTACGTCACTACAATTGCCTGAACCGTCGTGTTTTATTGATATGGAAATGCACGGTTCTAAACGTCAGGCTATTACGTCACTACAATTGCCTGAACCGTCGTGTTTTATTGATATGGAAATGCGACGGTTCTAACTGTCAGGCTATTCAGTCACTACAATTGCCTGAACCGTCGTGTTTTATTGATATGGAAATGCGACGGTTCTAACTGTCAGGCTATTCAGTCACTACAATTGCCTGAACCGTCGTGTTTCATTGATATGGAAATGCGACGGTTTGTCCAGTCGGGTCCATTCACCTGTTCACAATAAACGGTCGAAGTGAAAACGTCACCCTATTTTTAGTTTCCTAGGCAGTGGCTCCACTATAAAACAATAACTGAACCGTTTCCCTGCGCTTTTGAAATAGTGTTTTATCCGGCAGCCATGGTGTTTGGAGCCAATTACCATGGCAATGCGTCACTTTTCGGCGCACTATTGCCCCAACCGTTGTTTCGTTGATAAATGTGGGTCCTTCTGGTCGTTCATATTCCAATTGGCCGAAGTTTGTTTCAATCACATCGACGGCTTTTCTCGTGGCTTGCCGTGGCTTTAAACATCATGTCCGTCGGAAAAAGTAACAGGGACACGGTTTAGTTATTCTTAGTGTAGGCTACAGCCAATTGCCTAGGCAACCAACAAAAGATGACGTATTACTTCGGCAGTCTATTGCAATAGACTGCCGAAGTGAGTACGTCATCTTTAAACTAAAAAAATCACTGAACCATGTTCCTGTGCTTTTCCAATGGTACTTTTTTTCGACGGCCATGTTAGTTTACAGCCAATTGCCATGGCGACCACGTCATACTTTGGTTGTCTATAGGGTGCTTGTACATGGGGTCAAAAGGTCACGGTTCGCTATAGACAGCCGAAGTGTGACGTGTTGCCATGGCAATTGGCTCTAAACTATCATAGCCGTCGGCAAAAATTGGAAATCAATTTCACATGTATTTCATTTGTCACTGACGCGTTTATACAGTCTGACCATCCGACAAATTTGATCGACAAATTATCATAAGTCGGTTGAACAAAGACGAATTCAATCTTTACATGATGCACGGATGAATTTCAGGTGAGACTGGTTTGATTAAAATCTCACGACATTGAATGAACAAATATTGAAATTGGTTGACCACTGATCATTTGGAAATAAAAAAGACCAATTCAATTGAAGCATTTGCGCGTCTTGGGACGAAATTGAAGTTACAGGTTATGGATTTGATTTAAAAAGTTTTAAAATGTGCGGGATTTGTGAGTTATATCCACAGTTTTAATGAATTCGTACCGAAGCGTAGAAGGGACATGAATAAAAATAAGTCTTAATTGTTGTGCTAAGGCATTAAAAAAAATAAATGTTATGTTGGCGTAACGGGCCCCCAAAAATAGGGTAGCTAGGTAGGGAATTTTTTTTTTTTTTTTTAAATTTTTTCTCCCAGCAACGAAAATGACATGAAAAAGTGGAAACCAAAATCCGACAAAATGCTGGCCGTTTCATCTGATTCCACATCTTTGTATGGACCCGCTTCTTCCTTTGACGATTGTATTTTCAGCACCGTGTACCCCACCTTGACATCGTCGGCGCAGCTCTGGGCGATTAGCCTTAGCTGTTGACTCAAATTTATCCGTTTTAAGCGATCCAAAATGACCGCAGATCCACATTTTCCCTTGATGGAAACACTGTACGCTTCGGAACCGGGCGCCATGTTGATGCGACTGTGAAAAACACGGGGCCGGGGTCACAAAATGGTTTACAATTTTTAGAATGTATATATATATCAGTTTTTATTGTGTAAAATGCTGAGAAAATAATTAAAATAATTTATATTGTAACAAACTATTTTTTAAACACAAAATAAATAGCCAAATATTTTAAATATTGTATGTAGCTGTCCGCGCCGTGCAACAGTCTAGGACGAGGCTACCATATTTTTCATGTAGAGCTAGCTCCTTCGGTTCAGCGAGCGTGAGGCGACTATACATGTACAATGTATACTTGGTGCATCTATCTCCGTATCGATATCACACCTGTACATGTACATGTACATTGTTGTAGAGCCTGCGCAATCTTCTGCTGCGCATGTTCGATCGTTGGTGCAACAATGTGCACTCCAAAGTTCCACGCGCGCCAGCGTCAGACAAGTCAATACAACAATGAGAAACGGTCAGAAATGGTTTCAAACGTATTTATAACTCATTTATATAGATTTTAATCATTAAATTTCTTCCCTTGAAAAAATTGTTTAGGGTCGGTCGGGTAATTACGCCAACATAACATATTTTTTTGTTATGCCTAAGTCAGAATTATGACTTATTTTTGGTATTCATGTCCGTTCATACAGCAACTTGAGAAAAGTAAATAAACGTCATTCGGTAATACGAAGACAAATGAATCCACCGGGTGCGCCACCCCATCACTGTCCTTTTCATTTGGCCGTTATATCAAAAGGATTTTGGCACCTGCTTCAATTTTGTTTAGAAATCAGTGAACACGGCACGGGGCCTTCTATTGTATCAGGAGCATTTCAGGAATTCCCAGGAATTGACAACAGCAGACAGCGGGCGCGCCGCTGAGTCTGAGGCTTTAACACTATCATTGTGCAGTGGCTCGTTCATTATTTATAACATGTAAAACAGACGGTCGTGGACGCTTTTGTGATTGGATGAGGCCACAGTGGGTTAGCAGTACTGTGTGTATGAGTGGGTGATTGGACAAGAAAATTACGCACCGCCCAACACGTACGACAAGCCGTTTGAAACGAAAGAACGCTACTAGGACAGTCGGGTTGGCGTACGGGTTCTTTCCTCGCCTTTCACCTCTGGCGGCCCGGGTTCGAACCGGGGCGTGTATGTGGATTGGGTTTGCAGTCCCTACTTGACCGCGTGGGTTTTGCCCTGGGGCATTTCTCTGGGGTTTTTCCTCCCACTTCTAAAACTGCAACTCCTTCTTCGTCATCTCAAGTTGATAATACAGTATAGTTAAAGCTAAAACCGTATAGTTGATGGCATAAAGGGCCTTAGTTGCCGAAGATGCCATAGAATATACAACAACAACAACAATCAGGCGCGGATCCAGAGGGGCGTTTTGGGTGTCAACACAACACCCCCCCCCCCCCCCCCCCCCAACGCTCCGACACCAACAAATATAATGTAATGCATTTTTTTGCGTGTCCGCCTGTCCGAACCGCCTGTCCGAAACAAGCAGACATAAAAATCTGACCGGCAAAACCCCTCCCTGGTGGCAAAACCCCCTCCTGGAAAAATTCCTGGATCCGCCCCTGACAATGCTGAACTTCCGGGAGAGATTCCCAAGACTATTCTTGTCGAGCAATTAAAGGGCTGGTTAGACTGGTTCCCGTCCACATATTCCACACGGGAGAATATAAAGCTGTGTCCGAAACGCGTGTCTAGAGCTACGGTCTAGGTCTAGCGCTAGAGCTGCGTCGTGATGAGCGCTAGATCAATGGGAATTCGGACAGAGCTATACGGCTACGTGTTTGCGCCCTCTATCTGTCGATTGATACTTCATACTAGACTGGTTTCCGCTCCACATATTCCACATACGAATGAATCTCAGGATAGTCGGATTGCGCAACGTTTGTTTACAGCCGGCCTTGGATCAAAATGCCAGTTTAAAATCGTTACAAACAAAAACACATTTTAGCTCTAATAAAACGAAGACGAGTTTCTATCCTCCAAGTTTTGAACTTTTACAGACTTGGGGCCAATTTCATAAAGGTGTTTAGCAGAAAAATATGCTTTATGCAAAATGTATTAGCTTTATAAAAATTGTTCAATGTGGTGTTCTGCTATTCTTGCTAAGAACACAAGCTGCTAACCCATTTTTAAAAAGCAAATTATCGTATAAAGCAAATTATTTGCTAAACAGCATTATCAAATTGGCTCCGGCAGAACACGCATTTAATTGTTTTCTTCAAGTATAATCAGCCACCCGAAAATGCAGATCTGTAGTAACAGAAAAGCCAAAATTTGGCAGGGGAAAATAATTTAGATTTTACATTTTTCAGCAATGTGAAAGGTTTTATGCAGGTGGCATGAAGTGATGTCCGACTTGTAAATTCTTCCCAGAAATTGTTTTTTTGTAATTGATGGCCAACCTGCACAAATTCTTACCCTCAATTCACTGGTCAAATGCAGAAAACTTGATAGCTTTTATGATTGTGATGAGCCTAATTGTTATGGAAGACCTATTGCACTGTGGAAATATTTGACTTTTTCTTAGCTTTCTAAGCTACAAGTTTATTTGCTGTTGAAAAAACCCAACTTTTAAATAGGCAGATGAAGGCCAAATTGTACATTTTGGGTAGATGGTTAAAATTATGACCATGCTAGGCCTAATTAAATTTAACTTTTGTATTTTTAGGTATATTAAAATTCCTTTTCAGATTTTTGCAAGAGAGCCTTGTTGTTAGAGCTGATGAGAAACCCGCAAAACTAGATGATTTTCCACATGTGAAATTTACCTTTCATTTGGGTTATTCACTGTAAACAGGACACTTCTGCAGATATTTTCAACCTAGCTCGGAGAATGATTACCCTCATCACTATCATCAGCATATAAACAGTCTATTGCTTTTTGAATCAAATAACACATGTTGATATTATCAAAAACATTACGAGAATGATTTAAAGAGGAAGAATCCCCCTTTACGAAAATCCAGCATTTAGGCTTTTTTCGATAGTCCAAACAGCCTAAGGCCGTGTCCGCAACGGGTGTCTAGCGCTAGGTCTAGGGCTAAAGTCTAGGTCGGCCATTTTGAAGCTCTGTCCGTAACGTAGTCTAGATCTGGCAAGAGCTAGAGCTCAAACGTCATCAAAATCTAGCCGCAAGGGATGTTGTCTTGATGAGCGCTAGAGGCAAATCAACAAAAATAGCGACCGTTCCAACAAGCGTTTTGGCTTTGCGCGATCAGCGGCGTAGTTTCCCAGCTGAGTGAGCGGTGAGTGTGGATGATTTGTTCTTTTATGAGTGACTGTGGCGATGTTTCGACATGATTCAAGTTGAAATGATGGTGAAATGATTACCCAACATGCCTGAGGACCCATTGGAAACATTTTTTTAACAAGAAATTCATGAAATTGTGCCTAATAAAAGTTGGGCAAGAGTTGGGAAGTTGATCAGAATTTGTTTCTTTAAAATGACTTATGATCTGGCATTGGAATGTGTAGATTTGATGGGAAAACCCCAAATCTTGAGTGAGATTTTTGCGAGGAAACACTTTTTCAGCCCGTCTCATATGTTTTGCACACATGCAGCTAAATGTCTGAAGCCATGATCAACTTCCCAATAAACCTTATGGCTTATCGAGGTTCTCAAGGCATCATGGGATTGGATGACAAACGAGGCTGGCAATTTTTACACAAACCTATTAGACCGGCAGCCCAGAGGGTTTTGGTTAAACGAACGAGGTACCAACAACTAGGAAGTGACCTAGTATTTGCAGATCTGGACGTCTGCCGGGGTCCATCTGCTGCGTTTGACCCCTGGGGAACCCCAAAGGGGGCCAAAAATTGCGCTGGGTCAAACATTCGAGGTACCAAATGAAACTAGGTTTAGATGAATGAGCACATCACACAGAGTACGGAATGGCCCTCGCCAGACGAAATTTCTGCTGCAAAAGTCCCGCCAGACGCCCGCCAAAATTTCATTCCATATAATAAATGCAAGATACAACGGCCGTCGACAAACGCGTCCATTTGTTTTGAACGGGTAGCTTTGACAGACGGCTGTTGTGTTTCATCCGCCGTAAATCTGGGAGCGCTGTGATTGACTATGTCGAGTGGAGGTCTCGGCCGGCCTACTGGGTTGGCACAAAAAGGGGACACAGTATCCATGTACCAAAATAATAACTTTCTGAATTCAGCTTTTGTCCATTTGTTGGCGAATTCACTGAAGATCAGAAGAGGCAAGAACCCGGGTGAGATTATGTACAGCGCAAGATTTTCTTGGTTGGTCACCATGGGTTATGTAGACAGAAAGAGACATTGGTACCTGAATACTCAATGTACGTGTAATGAAGTGTAAATTAAAGTGACTAAACTATCATTTTCCACCGTCAAAAGTTGCATCGGCGAAACTGACCGACTCCTATATAGGGCCTATCCAAAACGTTTCATCGAAATCAAGTTGGGCAAAAATGTTGATGTGGTTATCACAGCGTCGTTTCACTCTAAATTCCCAGTCCAAACCGCTTTCTGTAAAAGCGACGCGCGTCGAATTTACGCATAAAAATGCTAGTGTGTGAATCCACCATCAGTGTTGATTATTGGCCGTCTGAATATGCCTATGAAATTAAACGAATTGGAGATGCACACTGAATTTTTTTACGTGTTCTGTATCAGTATGCAAATTTGACACGCGTTAGTTGACGAAAATGCGGGATGGAAGGAATTTGGAGTGCGGGATGGAAGGAATTACAAAAGTCATGTAGATGAATTGGATATGCACACTGAACTTTTTTTCATGGACACTGAACTTTATTCACGCGTTCTGCAAGCAAATTTTACGCGCGCTGCTTGAAGAAAATACGGCCAGGAAATTGGAGTGAAGCGACGCACAAGAAGAATGTCCTGTTATTCTGGGATTTTCGGCGAGTCGGATCACACCAAATTCTCTGTGTGTAGGATTTTGTCGAGGTGACGCGTGACCAAATTACCCGCTTTTGCGATTTACCGGCCTCGGCCCATATACCGGAAAGGTTTGCGCTGAAACTTCGGGCCGGTCTAACCGCACATGAACGACCGGGGCAAATCAAACTCGTTTGTTAGATTGTTCTGCATCATCCGATGGTTTGGTAAGAATCGGGTTTTTGGCCGGTAACTCGCAAATGTAAATCAGCCATGTGGAGGGAAATGAAGCACTGAAACCACAGAATTTACAGAATAGTAAAATTTACAGAATATATATAGTAAATACACATCACATACGATTTTCGCTGGCGGGCCATTTTTGCAAAATTAAGCAAATACATTCTGTGCTAAGCAAAATTTTGAATGTGCTAAACAGCGCCGTGAAATTGGCTCCCATGGAACTCACATTATACATATACGCGTCAATACAGCGCTCCCAGTGAAACACAACACAACGCTGGATGAAACACAACAGCCGTCTGCAGTCAAAGCTACCCGTTCAAAACAAATGGACGCGTTTGTCGACGGCCGTTGTATCTTGCATTTATTATATGGAATGAAATTTTGGCGGGCGTTAGGCGGGACTTTTGCAGCAGAAATTTCGTCTGCCGAGGGCCATTCCGTAATCTGTGTGATGTGCTCTTTCATCTAAACCTAGTTTCATGTGGTACCTCGAATGTTTGACCCAGCGCAAGTTTTGGCCCCCTTTGGTGGTCCCCAGGGGTCAAACGCAGCAGAGGGACCCCGGCAGACGTCCAGATCTGCAAATACTAGGTCACTTCCTAAATGTTCCTGCCCTCGGTTGTTGGTACCTCGTTCGTTTAACCAAAACCCTCTGGGCTGCCGGTCTATATTGGGCTCTGGGGACATGACAATGTTTATCGATTTTATTTTCGTTTCTGTGAATCTTCCCACACGTTATTCATCAAGGAAAATTATATTTTTACAAATATAATTTTTATTCTAACTGTAGTAAAATGATGCCTTGAGAACGTCGATAAGGTTTATTCTCCCCCTCCCCCTCCTCACTCCTAAATTTCAGCTTCAAATCTGCACTTATCCTATATCATTTTCAGAATTTTATAATTTTAGGACATTGCGCATGCCATAGTACATGTACATGTATTGTGGTAGGGCAGACACTATAGGATGGGAATTTACGGTTAATTCACAAAGCGGTTTGCAATTCTTTCAAGTGACGGTTAACCGTTCGGCCAGCACTAAACTAGACTTGATGTCAATTCTGTAACTAGACCGGTTGTTTCGTAAACGGCAGCAGCGTAGTCGCGAATGGAATGGGAACAAGTCTAATCGACCTCTATATAGTTACAGACTTGAGAAACCTGTTTCCGTTTTGTACACGGTCTATGGAGATTGCTTCCAGAATTGGACGTAGAGAGCTGATTGGTCGAAACGCAGGACGACATTAATATTCATGGTACTCCTCTAAATGGATGTGTTTTTGTGAATTTTGTGAATTGGGTTTCATCTCCATCGTAATAACGCATGCAGCAAGCTTGAAGTGCAATTTTTTTAGGCTATATAGGCTACATGTAGGCCCTACATGTAAGCCTATTCGACTTGATCAGTTTATGCAAATTTGCGATTATCGATGGTTTTTGTTTAAAATAGAATCGCAAACGCTGATGATTGCATGATTGTCAGATCGTGGTTTTGGAGAAAGATAGAGCTGAAATTTTGAACAGTGCTGTCAAGCATGGGCGCCAAAGAATGGCGATCACGCAGTGACGTCAGATTCTTCTTGAAAGTTGTTGGTCTCACTATCTTTCATTTTGTACAAAAATATGGAAAATCAAAGCCTTCCGGGTAAGTAATTGAATAAATTTTAATTAGGGGTTAAAAGTAGGTTTGGCCAATCTTAAACACACGTTTAAAGCCAGCTAGGGGTCCTGGGGCCGATTTCACAAAGCGCTAAGATTCGTCCTAGGAAGTGTAACTCGTCGTATCTTGGAACTAATCCTAGGACTGATTTCACAAAACTTAGGATGTGTTCAATTCGTCCTATTTCCCATGGCAACACGGCCCAACTCTTCCTAACTTAAGATCGATGTTTGGGTCGTCTTATCTGTACGAATGCATGGAGTAAATGCAGTGACCGAAGGCACTTATCTTCTGCTTGCCGAACGTGAAGCTAGCCCGGCATACGGCAGCGCTAGGCGGTCATACAGACAATTTTCCTTTGCCGCGATATGCGAAATTCTCTTGAAAAGGAGGCGTAATTTAAATCGCAGAAAAGCACTTACCGAAAAAGGTTGAGGCATTTGTATGTCCATGCACGTAAAGCCATAACTTGCTGTAGCCCTAGCTAGCTAGGTTTCTCGATGTTTACACGCGTAAAGCACGGATTTATATTTTGGCAAAATATATCCATATACAATAAAAACCACGAAATATGTACATTTGTATAGCTATTGATTGAGCACACTAAAAGTTACTTGTGGTATGCGCGCGCGTGCTAGTACTAGCGCGCGATGCTCCCGAAAAAAAGATACATTTATGTAAATTAGATTAATACACATGACGTGTGTGTAGGCCTAATGTTTTTTCCCGTCAAGCATATACTGCATGCTCTGCACATAAATGCGAGTGTGCCATTTGTACAGTCAAACGATAAGCTACATGTACATCTAGGTTCAAGTACATCGACTTGAATTTGTTCACGTCAATGTACCCTTTCATAACTGCCGATCGGACAAAATGCGATACGCCAAGCAGACGACGCTACAAAGTCGGCCATTTTGATTTGTAATGTGCGTGCCGTTTTCCGGACGACTGTTGTATTCGGTACTGTTAACAAACATGGTACAGCCGTTGATAAATGTATAATAAGCAGTTGCGACTCGTCTTGTAAAAGACGGGTTTTGTGAAATCGATCTCAGGACACGTCTTAGCAAAGACCGATCTTACTGCTCGAACTCTTCTCAACTCCTAGGATCGATCCTAAGATAGGAAGAGTTTTGTGAAATCGGCCCCTGGGCACTGATAATGCCCGAGCCGCCAGGCGAGGGCATTATCAGTGCCCAGGACCCCTAGCTGGTTTTAAACGGGTTGTTTAAGATTGGCCAAACCTACTTTTAATCCCATTCATATATACCTTTTCGTGTAAATCGGTAAAATTCACCAAAATTAGCTCGTCGTTTTGCCATATTTTGCATTCACTTTCCTATGCCTACAGTCTAGTGTCAACACGGCGTTCGTACAACTGCGAGCTGTGCGTGATGTTGTTTTTGTTCGATCGCACGCGTTATGAGTAACGCAGGCGCGTTGCTCGCGCACGCACACGACTGGATATAAGTGCACAATTTGCTTTCAGGCGCGTGCAGCCAGCCGGGCATTATCACTATTCTTTATCACTAATTTAAAGGGGCTATGTCACGGTTTGCGCATGCGCTGCAAAACTTGAAAAAGTGTGGCGAATTTTTTTCAAGTTTTGTCGCCAGGTTTTGCATATCCTATTCAATCTTTGCCATCCCTTATAATTCTTTAGTAATTTTAGCAGTGGTGTACTTGTCAACGTCCAGGATGTCCTGATGCATTACTTTTTACTTGGAATCGCACTGTTTGCCGTATTTTTAAGCCGCCAAACATCGTCATCACCGTGTGTGCGGCCGTCGTTAAAAAGAGTTTTTTCATCCCATCAATAAACTCGACAAAACATGACAGAAACGGCATCGAATGATATGAATGACATGGTTGAATACAGCAATTTACTTAACCTTGTTTTTCATCAAAACTGACATGCTTATTTGGTCCTGACAGCAATTTTACAGCATACCTTCTGTCATTGGAAAGACACAGTGGCCGCCACCGCTGTACGATTTTGTTTTGATCGAGCAATCGCGCGCGCGCGATGCCAAATCGAACAAGTGCGCGCACACGATGCACAATGTAGTTGAATTTTGCGTATTGTAAACACTCGTGAACAAACACACTGCCCGTGCGCGATGTACACAACTAATGGCGTTGTGTAACGTAATTGCACTGCATTCATCTGAGCCCGCACGTGCGTCAAAATATGAAAGGATTTGGCGCATGCGCAAACCGTGACATAGCCCCTTTAAGACTGCCTATGTGACGTGCTTTCAGCCAATAGGGATGCGTAAACTGTCCAAGGTATTTATTAAGGTACAAACCTTCTATACACCAATCCGAGCTGCAAAGTCATGGTCCATGTACGTCCGCCATAGCTGGGGGCCATCCAGTGCCATGAACTGTGGGTTTTGTGTTGATGATATGCTGTTACATTATGTTGTCACGTCGAACAATTTTGCGCGTTTATTTGCTTGCGAAGCCTGTGTACGCGTACGCGTTGTGCGCTGTTCGATTTAACAACAAGACAAAGCGCCCAGTCCATGGCAGTGGATGGCCCCCAGCCATGGCGGGCTTGTAGGGAAGGAGTCCTTAGCAACGGGATTCGTGTATAGACAAGGTACAAATATACTACAGCCAAAATGGTCGGAGAAATCCTATAAAATACACAAAAACTTTCACCACCAACCGCCTACTTAAAAAAAGACATCCATCTTATAGCTTTCAAATCGAAATATTACTGCTTTAAAACTTAGACTCTGTGTGGACTACAAAAAGTAATGCTATAGCTGCTTTAATATTTCGTAATTTTGTAAGAAAATAAGTTGAAAATGAATCAAAAATTGCGGCAAGACATTTTAAATATCTCCACACATTTTTAAATAATTTTGTAACGTAATACTCATATACATAGGGCTGGCAAGGAAATAGGTATATTTCCTTGCTCTGTGATGATGAGTCTGTTTAAAGCTTTATGCACCTGTAGCTTTATGCACCTGCAGGGCTGCTGAGTCATAATTTGCTTAATTAATTGGTTAAGTGTGTGGACCTATAGCTTTTATCAAATAAACAAAGGTATGGAGTCAAAGCCGCGATTTAAACTAGTTAATCTACTAAATTAATCTATGATGGAATCATATATTCTTCCGTGAGTGTTGTAACTAAATTAGTTTATCAAACTTTCTAAAACACATAATCATAATAATTTACATAGGATTTTCATACAATTGTGTGTTTTTTTCTCACCCCACCAGGAAGACAGACCGAGAGAATACAAACAGATAATGAAACATGATAAAAACAAAGAAACAGAAGGCTTCATAATAAAATGAAATCAACGGCAATATATAGCGGACCTGAGCCCATTCCGACCTTCTTTAGTCAACTTCACTGCTGGTTTTGGTAATAGATGTTCCAGAAAAAGCGTGCAGTTTATGTGTATGACTGAATCATCTCCAATTAACTCAAATTATTTTTCAATTATGTCTTTATATAATGTACTGGATCATAGATTTAGAAAGCACTTCTTCTGGAAGCTTAATTTCCAGATTCTGGGCACAACTGGGACACCGTAGTGTGACATGTGACTAGTCTGCCAATTTACATGACGTAACTTTAGCAAGTCTACTTTTGCATGCGTTTGCAAAAACAAAGCTGGCGTCGTACGGCGACGTTGCTCTTTCTTGAGATTTTACTCCCAGGTAGGGTTGGACATAAGGAATCTGACAAAGGAGCCAAAAGGTTCTTTTTGGCTGCTTTATTGTGGTCAAAACAGTGATAAAGGCTTATGTGCGTGAAATATCATGACTCGAGGATATTAGGGACTGAGGATGAATGCAGGACGTTCAGACGTGGAGCTGCTCATGATGCTTTTATGTAAGTAATCAGCATAATAACGGAAATATGAAGGCAACATTTGAAGTCTGTGCCTGTTAATTACAAACAGTATTACATTTTGGAATGTGACATGTTATTGGAATACTGCATCAACATGCAGGTACTAGGGACTGCACTGCAGTGCTTTTGTTTCATGTTCTGAATTTGATGCAGAGTTTTGATTATCTCCAATAATTGTTTGTAACAATACAGATAATTCTGAAGGACATGAATCTCCAAGACAAAGTGTCAACAAATGCCTTTGTTGGAGTTCATTTGAATAGCTTGTGACTTGAATTGAGACCCAGAGACTTGTGGTGGACTTGTAAAGGCTTGCGAGGACTTGTGATGGACTCGACTACAACCCTGATTGCTGATTGCAATGAGGTCCTTGACATAACGGAATGATCTTCTGTATCAACAAGATCAACAGATTCAGCTGTTTTCAGCAGCAGAAATGTTTTTCTTATGACAAGTAATTCCTTCATGCGAATTATTAGTATTATTATTTATTTCTGGTATTCATACCAAGGATTCCTCTAAAGTGCCCTCACTTGCAAGCGTGAGCACTTACCGTACAACAATTATTTAAAAGTAAGGTCACTTTTAGAATTTTAATAATTGTTCATTGCTGTATATATTTTATTATTTTTATCCAGTTATGTACAATCTTCGCTCAACAGACAGTCACATGGGATGTCCTGTCTTTATCAGACGATAAAGACCAGCTGGTCTGAACACTTTCTGGTCTGGTCTAAATACAGGATGTAAACACTTGTAAAACATCCTGCATTAAAGGTAACACCGGCTTCGTTGGGCTATTTTGGGCTCGAAATTGACCCATACAAGATTCTGAATGCCCTTCCAAAATAAACTGAATATATCCTGAAAAGAAACCACGAAATTTTGCCGTTTTTTTGCAATTTTCAAAAAACCGAGGTCACGTGACTCCTCGATCTACTTACATTTTTTTTAAAAGAGCAATCGTGTCCGACAAAATTAATTATTAACAAAGTGTGTTGCTTTGCCAATATCCTAATACAAGCACAATTTTTAATTTTATTGTAAAATGCATTTGCTGGCGGCTGCGTACCGAAGCAGCTCAACCCTAACACTTATTGAGGGCGCTATTTCGTTTGTTGTCCGATTTAGGATCCATACACGACAAGACTGGTTCCCGTCAACATTTTCCACATAGGAGAATATAAGGACAGGTAAAAAACGCTTCATCTTGATCTGTGATTGGTCGTCTTTGCGCGTGCGCATTGTGTATTATATATTTTAAAATTGGCGAAGCCCTTTGCTTTAGGCAATGTACTTTATTTACAGAATTGGATATGTTCGACACGCACGGCCGGGTTAAAAATGTCAATGCAAAATATGCGCACTTACAAAAAAATACATAATAATAATAATAACCACGTGACGGGTAGAATTCTGCCCGTCATGGCTGCCCTTTACCGATCTTGGCAAAACAAACTATTTTGATCGATAAATAATTGGGCATGTAACGGCGCGGCGAAACTAGAATTCAAAACGAAGACGTCTGGGTGCCATACATAACATTACATTACGTCATTGGTATGCGCTCGGAACGCTTGGAATGTGCGTGGAATTTTCAGGGAACCGTGCACGTGACCCTGCCAAAGGATACAAGACCGTATTTCGGTAGGTCGAAGTGTGAATGGCGCCCTCTATCGGCAGTGGGCGGGGCGTGTCCATATCGAGCAACACCCTACATGCACATCGACACGATTGTACATTCATATAAAATGTGCACATCGAAAGTCTCGTTTCAGTTGAAATTGTTTTTAAATAAATTTAATAAAAAGCTGGAAAACTATACTTGTTTGATGGCTTAGTTGGTTGGAATAAACAACAATTAAACTGGGTAGGCCTATAGGCCTATGTATAAAAATATAGTACGTTCGTCGGATCTCGTATGTAATTTTGTACACAAATCTTGGGCTTCCGAGGCGTGGCCGCTTCAAACTCGTAAAACGCGGTGAATTTATGAACACGATGAAACATGCTACATTGATACGGCGAACGTTAAACATTCACACCGACTATACATGATTACACATTCACACCGAACATGGTGCACTGTTAATATCGAGAAGGTGGAACGTGCACACCGAGCACTGTGCTACTATGGCAACCGAGCATCATGCTGCATTCACATGTCCATATCGAGCAACACCCTACATGCACATCGACACGATTGTACATTCATATAGAATGTGCACATCGAAAGTGTCGTTTCAGTTGAAATTGTATTTAAATAAATGTAATAAAAAGCTGGAAAACTATACTTGTTTGTTGGCTTAGTTGGTTGGAATAAACAACAATTAAACGGGGTAGGCCTATAGGCCTATGTATAAAAATATAGTACGTTCGTCGGATCTCGTATGTAATTGTGTACTAAAATCTTGAGCTTCCGAGGCGTGGCCGCTTCAAAATGGTAAAACGCGGTGACTTTATGAACACGATGAAATATGCTACATTGAAACGCAGAACGTTGAACATTCACACCGACGGATTACACATTCACAACGAACATGGTACACTGTTAATATCGAGAAGGTGGAACGTGCACACCGAGCACTGTGCTATATGGAAACCGAGCATCATGCTACATTCACATGTCCAAACCGAGCAACACCTATACATGCACATCGACAATTAAGATTGTACATTCCTATCGAGAAGGTGCACATCGAAAGTGTCGTTTCAGTTGAAATTGTATTTAAATAAATGTAATAAAAAGCTGGAAAACTATACTTGTTTGTTGACTTAGTTGGTTAGAGTAAACACATATTAAACTGGGTATGTATAAAAATCTAGTCAATCTGTGTAACATTTACATTTTCTTACGTCAATTTGTTTGTGGATTACTTTATATGCATACATTTTGTGGGGCGTTTTTGTTAATGGCCGCCTATAGGCACAGCCAAAAACACTTTGACACTTGATGGGGCGATCTGTCAGTAGAAAAACCGCAATCACCAAACTTCGATATAAACGCACTGAATTACATTTACACCTGTGTACGAACATCTGCAAGGCTGGAAAACATGAAAACCCGAACTCGATACAAACAGTGGCATTGGGACTATAGTGTATTGACTCACTGGCTGACCAAAAGCAACGTGATAATACTAAATTCACTGCACTCCACGCCCACCCAATTCACCAGACAACGTCTGTGTGCTATTCGTATCATTCATTCATTACACGTAGAATAATAACCGCTGACACCAATCATCCAAACGCACGCATTGCATAGCACTTACTATGAACTAATTCACTACGCAGCTAGCAAGACCCTAATCCCTGACCTCGATAACCCGCCCGATTCCAGACCCTGTGCCACGTGTATTGAAACACTACTCCACCCGCGGTACAACACACAGTTTTAGTTCATAAACACAAAACGTGAAGGTCGCCAACCCCACGATTTCCTATCCTTCCGTGCGTACCAACAACTGTAGCAATACATGTACACGTACATGTAAGCTAAGTTTGAGTCTGAAACAGCCGTTGTGACTAAACGATAACAACTAAATATGGCATTTCGGGAACTACGTAATTTTTCAAAAAAGTCACGACAGAAGATGCACATCGACAACATGTTACTAGCACCATTCATTCAGACATGATGAAAGATGCTACACTGATACGGCGAACGTTGAACATTGACACCGACTATGATGCAACACTGACATCGACAAGGTGCAACACACAACACTGACATCGAACATGGCGCACTGTTAATATCGAGAAGGTGGAACGTTCACATCGAGCACTGTGCTATATGGCAACCGAGCATCATGCTACATTCACATGTCCATACCGAGCACCATCCTACATGCACATCGACAAGATTGTACATTCATATCGAGAAGGTGCACATCGAAAGTGTCGTTCCAGGGCCACCGTACAAACTAGACTAACGATCCTCCGTGCTCGGCGAAAGGTTAATGATTTGAATTTTCTCGACATACAGATGTTTTCGAACAGGATCAACAGAATGGGGATCCCGGCTCATTTCAAACAGTGAAGAACTTCTACAAGTCTTGTACTGACCTCGGTAAGTATTGTGTTTTACAGTTGTGATGTCGTCGTAATGAAGCGTAAACAACAATTGGACATACTAAATGAATTGCGAATGTGTCGTGTGTATGCAAAGATGGAAAACGTCTCTTTTCGCGATTAACTTGTGTGCCATCTAACAAACGTCGTAATTTATTTCCCTTCGAGTATTAAAAGTGGCTCTAGTAAAAGTAAACTTTGAACTCGATGTTCTTTAGTTTCGCGCATAAGGCTGACACTATGAGCAACTAACAATGGAAATTGGGCACACACCATTGTTAATAACAATGGTTTGTGCCAAATTTCCATTGTTAGTTGCTCATGGTGTGAGCTGACATGGGCGGCGCCATTTTGGCATAACGCTGCAACACAACTGTGTCCACGTTTGCCTTTCTGCACCAGTTGCGTTAAGCCAAAATGACCGTCGCCATATCGGCACAACTTTGGGGTACCGTGTGGCCGAGTGGTTTGGTTCACTGACCTGCAACACTCGGGTGAATACTTGGGGTTGCGGATTCGATACCCGGCCGTGGTACTTGTATGAGACCTTGAGCAAGGCACCTAAACACACTTGCTCCATCATTTAGAAGGGACGTTAGGCCGTTGGTCTAGTTTGTTGTGTAACGCACTTAAAATATCCCAGCGCACTTTTTCGTGAAGATTAAGGGGTTTCCCCAGTGTCTCTGGCCGTCGGCTGCCAATGGTGCCACCCGCCTATGTATGGCTCGATGTTTAGGTGGAAGATTAACCGTAACACTCCTCAATCCTCCAAAATCAATACGGTTTTACATACACCCGAGAGAGTTGGAGTGAAAGCCTCATGCAATTCAGCCTACGGGCTGCGACTTGAAGTTCATTAAACCCATTAAAAAATACTTTTACACATTTTATTTATATGGATGGTCCAAACAATTCGACAACTTGAAACAAATGATAAAAGTTACCATCTTCACAGTTTCCGATTTGTTCTCGGATTGAGATAACTGTGTATATACAAGTGGGCTCAATCAGCTCAAACGAGCTCAAACGAAAGTTTGAATGTTTTGCTTGTATCGTCGTGTACCCAGACACCATCAATAACATGGGAGCAACGCCCCTTGTTAAGGAACTCGAGTCTCTGGGTGGTTGGCCGGTGCTCGGGACCAGTCCAGGAGGCAATTGGGACGAATCGGCTTTCAGCTTTGAGGAACTATGGGCGAAGATCAAAGGCCAATACTACACACAAGTCATCTTTGCAACTGACGTTTACCCAAATCCTGACAACAAGACGAAGTACAAATTAGATGCAAGTTTTTTTGTTTTGTGTTTTGCTTTTTTTAAAATCAGAATTAGCCTGATCTTTTATAATCTGACGTTGATCACAAGGGAGTGTAGTATCGAATAGTTGCCCTATTGTAGGGCAATTTATTTCCTGCTTTATGACATGCATGGTTGCACATTTTGTAATTGTCGACCAGTTTTAATGACAAAAGTCTCCCGGCAAGATGGCAGCTATTCGATAGATAAGATGTATTCTTGGGTTTCACTTGGCTTGACAACGGTTGCTATCCGCCATTGCTGTGTCTATACTATGACACGCCAAAGCGAAAAATAATTAAACACTGATAATTTACCTTGACGCATATATTTTTGCAAATGTTGCGCAAGAAAAAAACCTATAGACTGTGTGAAACTGGCATACGGTGCTTTAGTTGCAGTCAGAAATGTCTATCAACATTTAAAAGTCATGCCAACTTTTGTTCTTGCGCAACATTTGCGAAAATATGCGTCAACATTAAATTAGCAACCGTTGTCAAGCCAAGTGAAACCCAAGAATGCTTGATTGGAGATAATTCGGACGTTTTCTAACATAAACTGTTTCGTAGGATTGTCACGAACGAGCTTGCACCCATATCTTTTGTGGCTTCCTGATCCGTAATTTGTTGTCGATTTCCCCCAAAAAATCTAGCTTTATAAATGTCGTCTTCTAAGTTCTATAACTTAAGATGACAAACAGAGCCTGAATCGGGGTCCATTACTTTATTAAAGTTTTTGCTTTATCTTGTGCAGGCTTACAAAACTCAATTTGTTGTTCCCAACCTGGATGGTGCGAGGAAACACAGGCCGACCAAAGATGTGTTCTCCGTGGTAAGATATCGCCGTCATTTGCCCATAATCGTTATGTACACATAAAACGATTGTGGTTTTCCCAGATATACCATTATAGTCCGCTGTTTTACCCCCGTCACGGCAATACCTCTCCGGGGGGATGCCAAATCACCATGGTTAATTAGAACTTACCATAAATGTAACATTTCAACAGAGGCCACAACCAAACTATCAGGCTTTTGTGAGAAATCGGCGTTTTTTGTTCAAAAATCCCGCCCCATTCGAGCGAGAATTGACATTAAGCGCGCATGCCCAGAAGGTTTTTCGTTAATAACTTTCTAAAATAACAACAAATGTATTCATACACATACATTTTATACACGCAATATAAGTTGTGCTATAAACGCATTTTGTGTTGTTTATCAGTTACTAAAATAGAATAAAACGCGTCATAGTTTAAATATTCCTGAGCGAGGTTTCGCTTAGACTGGTTTCCCGTCCACATATTCCACACACCAACACGATTATGACTTTATGAGAACCGACATTGGAAGTATTTTTTTACGCCATCGCATCGCGGATGCCACTTAAACTCTTGAGGAATTTCAAATTGTCATCGAAAACGAGGGTCTCAGTGCTTTCCGGTTTGTGATAAAATTTTCAAATGAAAAGACGCACGGACGTATTATTAGCACAGCATCTGAAACGAGGCTGCCAGTGTTAATTTAACAGTTCTAATGATTCCCGCGAAATACATTGCAATGCATGGTAGGGGAGTCGGTGTTGGCCTGTTTTCTCGGGTTTTATCGGGATCGTAAAATAAAACGATAATGCGTGTACCCAGGGCGTGTGCCGTCGACGTACGTAAACGAACACTCTCACGTAGAATTGTGATGCCTTGTTATTATGTATAACCGAACAGTATGTCTTTCACCGCAACTACCGAAGTGAATACGTCACCCTATTATAGGCAACGGCACTACACTAACAAATCACTGAACCGTTTCCCTGTGCTTTTGTAATGCCCGTTTAATCTGGCAGCCATGATGTTTGGAGCCAATTTTCATAGCAACACGTCACACTTCGGCACTCCATTAACTATACCCAACACGATATAAACCAAAAGGACCCCCCCCCCCCCCGCCCCCTCCTTCCCCTATACCTCAACACATGTTTTCCTTTTGTTAACGTACCAACTCCTCTATAAAACCTGAAAGGAAATCCTTTAAAATTATTTGGATGTTTAAGGCACAAAGGAGGAATTCGGAACAGTGGAAGGTGGTGGCGAGGGGAGAGTAACCCCTCCCCTCGCCACCACCTTCTATTGGGGATGGGGAGGAGTCCCTTTGTTTTATATCGTGTTGGATATAGTTAATGGAGTGCCGAAGTGTGACGTGCTGCTATGCAAATTGGCTCCAAACATATATCATGTCTGCCAGATTAAACGCCATTGCAGAAGCACGGGGAAACGGTTCAGTGATTTTTAGTGTAGTGCCGTTGCCTAGGCAACTGACAATATACATGTATAGGGTGACGTATTCACTTCGGTAGTCTTTTAATTGGTTGCGCTGAAAGACATACTGTTCGGTTATACATAATAACAAGCACAATTCAACGTGACAAAGAGTGTTCGTTTACGTACGTCAACGGCACACATGGGTACACGCATCATCGTTGGTGGTGGTGGCGAAAAATACTAACATTTGTTTTATTTTACGATCCCGATAAAACCCGAGACAACAGGCCAACACCGACTCCCCTACCGTGCATCGCGGGAATCATTAGAACTTTCTAATTAACACTGGCAGCCTCGATCGTTTCAGATGCTGAGCCATAACGTCGTGCGTCTTTTCATTTGAAAATGTTATCACAAACCGAAAAGCACTGAGACCCTCGTTTTCGATGACAATTTGAAATTCCTGAAGAGTTTATGACGGAAAACCAGTCTAAGCGAAACCTCGCTCAGGAATATTTAAACTATGACGCGTTTTATTCTATTTTAGTAACTGATAAACAACACAAAATGCGTGCTAATTAAGTTTTATACAATTTTCGTTTATAGCACAACTTATATTGCGTGTATAAAATGTATGTGTATGAATACATTAGTTGTTATTTTAGATAGTTATTAACGAAAAACCTTCTGGGCATGCGCGCTTAATGTCAATTCTCGCTCGAATGGGGCGGGATTTTTGAACAAAAAACGCCGATTTCTCGCAAAAGCCTGATAGTTTGGTTGTGGCCTCTGTTGAAATGTTATATTTATGGTAAGTTCTAATTAACCATGGTGATTTGGCATCCCCCCGGAGAGGTATTGCCGTGACGGGGGTAAAACAGCGGACTATTACATGTAGTTGCTTTGCACCTGGAGAGTTTCGCTCGTACCTAGCTCGCCCTTACAGGGCGCCGCTGCGACAGGCTAATCTGTGACACGAGGTCACGTCTTTTTTTGTAAACGGACCTAAAAACAATTTTCTAGCAGACAACGTGGGTCTCGCACAAAGTACACTCATTTTATTCGTAAGTTTGATTTTGTTGCACTGGATATACATGTATAAGCATTAGCATACTATTTATTTATTATTCGTCTGGCAGCAAGCAACCCACAATGCTCCGCGGGCCGGTATATGTGACCTTTGCGCACGTCATTCCGTCACAGAAATATGTGCATGCACATTAGCCCGTCCCAGCGCCCTAAAGGGCGAGCTGGGTACGAGATAGACTTGATGTCAAGTCTGTAACTAGACCGGCTGTTTCGTAAACGGCAGCAGCGTAGTCGTGAATGGACTGGGAAAAAGTCTAATCGACCTCTAGACATGTACTACTAGTATTCATAACAACGGCTGTTGCGTGTGGGGATTATAGGCGCCAGACGGACCAAATACGACTGTCTAGCGACCTGACCTCAAGTCTAGGTACGAGGGAACTGATGAGTATGCTGCTGGATTCAGGATTTTAAGAGATATTTTAACGCTTGGTGGCAGCAAACAGCATAACCGCACAGACCTTCATTCGGCATAGATGGCGGACGGTTGTTACAGTCAGGGAATCGCTTGAACAGTCCATTGAATTTAGGTCAGTGGCCAAATTTATAGCTAGTCGGTACGTTCTCGATTCTGGCAGCGGAAGAGGGGCGACTTGATGCATGCACATGGCCTCAACATGACGTCATCACGTCTACAGTGTGTGGATTAATTGGGTTTGCACTTTGCAGTCCCTTCTTCGTCATCTCAAGTTGATAATAAAGTATAGATAAAGCTAATGTCGTAGAGTTTATATCATAAAGGGCCTTGGTATCTAAAGATGCCATGAAATTAACAATAACATAACAATTTGAATTCTCTGGTTTATTCACACAAGATGTTATTGCAGTAACTGAATTGTAACATTTTTCACAAAAATAATTTCTCATAATATATAAAATAACATCTAAAATCTTCAGTATTGCACTCTCTTGTATTACCAAATACAGACAAAGGCAATTTCACAAAAATACCTATACAAAAAGTGACAAGACTTCGGACTGACTACCATCCCTCCCCAGAGGAAGTCAAGATTTCAAGAATTTATTTAATTTGTAAGGTGAGGAATGGTTTTATTTCTGAACCGATTTTTTTACATAACAAAGTCCCAATTATTCTTATGTTGTTGTTGGTATGATTTTTCAACAGATTGAGGAAGAAAATACAGACAATTATGGCGCGAAATTGCTGCTCGATGAAGATTATTCAGAGGTATTCTCGCGTTTCTTTCTTATTTTTACTCGTGGACAAACAACTTCACAATATACCGTGTTGGGTTTTACTAATAAGAACTTTGATGATATCTGTAGTGAGTTTAGATTCTGTAATATCTTGTTTATAACAGCAACGGGAAGCCTATCTGCAGCTCATGGTAAACGTGACTGTAGCGCTTGGTGCAGACGAACGAATTGCAAGGCGAGAAATGATTGACGTCATTGAGTTCGAAACAACTTTGTTCAACGTAAGATAGTCATCTCGATATTTTTAAAAGTATGACAGACACGGTAAAGATCACCGTGGTTTAGTTTGCATATAAATTTAAAAATAACTGCGTATTTAATCGTGTGATAAAGGTCTTTGAGCGAAGTGCAAACACACCCTTAAAGGTAGTCTACTTGTTTGGTAATTACCCTCCAAACAAGTTTTAATTAGTATATTTAAAGATAGTATACATGATTGGTAAACTGTTACAAATAGTTTTATCCCCCTGTGTGATTGAAGATATGTATGCTTAAAACCAAACTGAGCAAAAACCAGCTCCGTTCTTCGTCTAACTTTTGAGAAAACAGTCAAAAAAGGGTTTGCAGCCATTTCGCCCTGAACCATTTTGCCCTAAACCATTTCGCCCTGAATGATTTCGCCCTGAATTATTTCGCCCTGAACCACGGCCTGTGCACGAAGTGGTTTTGGGGCGAAGTAGCATTTGGGCGATGTATTTTTTTTATAGTGTTTGGACGAAGTGATGTTGGGCGAAATCGCACACGGGCAAGGTGGTTTGGGGGCGAAATGGCACTTAGGCGAAATGGTTTTGGAGCGAATTGAATTTGTCTCATGAAACGAAAACTAATTGTTTTACTCATTTCTCAAAGATATAGCACTTCAGACAAAACCACTTCAGGAGAAGTTTTCTACGGTCATCGTGTTTATATTGTGTAGGCTAAGTTGGGCGTAAATCTGTGAACATTTCTGATTTTCGAGATACATGTACCAATCATGTATACTACCTTTAAGCTAACTTGTTATCAAGCTTATAATCGTAGTAATTATCCTGTGAAATTATTTAGACTAAATTGCCCCATTCATGAGTAAAAATTACCAAACTAATTGAATCTGAAAAGATCGCCTGTAGGCGATCTTTGGAGCCGTTCATTCATGCACAAAAAACCGCACTTGGATTTTTCAGGTTTTCTTAAGTATTGCTGCATCTATGTAGCTGAAATTTCTACAAGTTTTTTTTTTTTTACTTACGATTTCAATCACCAGTGGAAATCACGCCGTTTTTAATTTTACCAAACAAGTAATACTACCTTTAAAAACACCAACGCATTTTTCAGTGCAACACTTTATGATACTTTGTACGTGCAAAGCCTTACGTCCTTTATTTGGCTTTGGACGTATTTCAGGGCAACAAACAGGTCTGTAAATGCATATTTCCCTGCTGCTGATTTTACCAAAGAAGTTTCAATTATTATTATACATTTGTTCACAGTTGAGTTTAGTTCACAGAGACGACGAGAGATTGAATTCAACTCTAAAAGAGATTGGCATGAATAAGGTACTGTTCATAATAAATGTTTTAATAACAGTAACAAATCTGTTTGGGGGAGGTTTTTAGACTTATATGTAGCTTGTCACGATGAAATGACCGTGAAGTCGCACTCCACTACTATTTCCTATAGCGACGGTTTAAAGTCAACAATTGAAGGAGAGGAAAATTTTATAGGTTTTTTGGTAAGAGTAACTTCTATTTTATTCCTAATTTTTAACGTCATCCAACAATTAAAAACATAATTTTCAGACCAATTTTGACGATAGCTTTCTTCGTGCGTCGTCAGAAATTTTGTTTGTAGATTTGCAAGATTGGTACTTTGAACACTTTAAGAGTAAGAGTAAATAATTGTTATGCCAAACCTACGTATTATAAAGAAATCTCTTTCTGATCTTGTAGGTCGTGCGTTAACAAAAGAGAATTAAGAGTGTGTAATGTTGAGGTATATAGGGGAGTCCCTTTGTCATATCGTGCCAGGTATAGACCGTATCGAATAGCCGCCATTTCGTGGGGCACTTTTTGTTACTTAAACCGTTCAACAATGGAAGCACAATATGTGCAAGCATGCCTCAAGGCACAAAGAAACTGCCCCACGAAATGGCGGCTATTGGATACGATCTATAGACGAATCCAAAATTAACCAATTTGAGACCGATCTGCGCACTTACATACAGCTTAACACGAAGAGCCTCTTTATCAAACTCGGAAGTGAACTAATGTACACATACTCTCAGAACGCTGTTTAAAATATCACTGGTTAAAAATCAGTTGGTTAAAAATCTCCCAATGTTGGTTAAATTCTATGAGTTGGGTACATTTTTCTTTAACCAGGGGTTGGTTAAGAAATATTCGTTTTTGGTTGGGTAAACTGCGGGTTGTGTAAAATATAAGACCAGAGGGCTGTATTTTAACCAACTATGGTTATGATATTTACCACACGCGAAGCGATGTTGGTTAAAAAAATCCGCCCAACACGTCACGTGGTGTCCAGTGAAAGCTACCATTGGTTTGTGACTCGTTTGTCTGAGCAGCGACAAAATGCCCACGGTACGCGTGTGTGTGTACATTGTACGTGTAAAACTATATTTAAACGTACGGTAAATGGCGAATGTGTTGACGTCAAATTTGCAAAATGTAGTGGTGTTTCCGAGCTGAAACAACTATTTCAAGGTAAGTTCTGCCTCATTATTTGTCTGGGTCGATCGGTGGATGGTGGATAGACATTTTAGTGGTTGCTAGCAGTCGAAGATTTAAGCCAAAAGTGTTATTTTTTACCCGTACGGGTTGTCGTACTATAACGTTACTTACACGTTTGTTTGGCCGTGTGTATCGAGTAGGCTACATACTACATGTGTACACCATACTCGCTACGCACGGCCTAGCATACGTGTATCTTTTCCCCACATCTCCCGCCGGGCTTCCCTAAATAGTATGTAGAGATTGTCACTTTTCGAATGACAAATTCTGCACCCCTGGGGCAAAATTTGGGTTACAAACTCCCCACCTATGGGGGAAAAGATGCACGTTCTGCTCCCTGTGCGCTGAAAATTATATTTCCATGCATTTAAGTTCCCACACTGGGGCACGGGGTGAGGTAGCGCGGGGGAGGGGTGGGGCAACAATTGATAGGTACATTAGTTTAATAGTAGTATGGATGGGTCACATATACCGCCTTTGGACCTTATTGTTAATAGTCCTTCAATTGTTTCATTTTGTTTATCCACACAGGAGGGGCTGATCGGATCGGATTTGGCATCTTGGCAGCAGCTGATACTCGACAACAACCGTGACAGCAGAAGCCAAGGCCACAACCACTCAACATGCAAATCACTCGGCTACTGCTAAGCAAGGCTTTGGCGTGAACCACGTCTTCTTGATCAAAGCTGCATTTTGGCCACTTTTTCGACACAGAACGAACTTCCCATAGTAATGGCAACTCGGAAATTTTGCAACTGTTATTTCCCAATCTGAATTTAACCTTTTTTTGGCTGTGTAAACCACACAAATTAAAATACGCTCTTCTCTGACTTCATATAGTGCAGCTGAGCTAAACGTCACACAAGCAATCTCGAACTCATTGTTAACACAGTGTGATGTGAAGGAAGCTAAACTCTTTCATTTAGAAAATACCTTTGAAAATATATTTGGCCTACACCTGCTGCTAAAGTATATACATGTACATCAAATATCAAAAAAATGTAAAACTGTCAAGTCCATCGTGTGGTGTTTGCCTTTATTTAGTGTCCTTTAAAACTTTTAACATAATAAATTAACCAACTGTCGGTAAAATATTGCCCAATTACTGTGAACAGCATTTCAGTAAAATGCCCAACCATTCTGGTATAACCAACTGCATGGTTAAAATTTGCTCAACTCGCCATTAACCAACAGATTGGTTTAAATAAAAATAACTATTAATTGGTTAAAAAGTTTAACCAACCACATATTAAAATTTAACCAACCTGGGTTGGTTAAGGTTTTAACCAACTGTTGGGATGTTCACCTGGTAATACATGGTTGGTTAAAATTTTAACCAAGTTGGTTAAAAATGTTAACCAACGTTCTGAGAGTACACGTGAATGCACAATCGGTCCTACATGCCACGCAAAACAGCATACGTACACACTCGGTCACTGTGCAAACTGTACTTGTAGCGCATGCGTACTGCCGACTTGACACGAAGAGCCTCGGCTTCAATGCGGAAGTGCGCAGAACGGGAAAATGTTTAATTCGTCTATCACTTTAAATAAATCAAATGTAGTTTTTGTACCTAAACTATCACCTTTACTTTTTGCTCCTAGATCGACTGGGTACATCTGTATCGGTTAATGATGTCGGGCATCCTGACAGAAACTATCACGGGCGATGAGCCTATAGTTAACTACGAACCATCTTACATCGGAAACGCCACTCTATGGTTAACAACCCAAGATGATAGGTAAATCCCATTGTGAAGAGTTCATTTGCAAAAACAGATGAGCGCCATTTAATATTTTTATGTACCTCGTGAATATTTTTTGTACATTACATTTCAAAAAATATCCAACAAAAACTAAAAGAAAGGTATTAATTTGGTAAAATCAAGTAATTTCTACTAATGAATGTCGGTGTGAGTCCACCCTTAAAGGATATATGATTGGTATCTCGAGGAATCAGAAATGTTCACAGATTTACACATAACTTACACAATATAAACACGATGACGGTAGAAAACTTCCCCTGAAATGGTTTTGTTTGAAGTGGTATATTCTTGTTTAATATTCTTTATATAATATTTTTCTCATTTTTGATATTGAACGATTATAGAGTGAAGGCTAACTACATGATCTGGCGGTTTGTGAGCAGTATGGTGCCATTCATGGATGACGGATTCCTGGCAATTCGTCAAAGATTCCTCGATGTCGTGTCTGACACGTCGCCAATGGCACGCTGGAAGACGTGCGTCATCCGTGTCAACAGCATGTACGGATTCGTGACGGGAAGAATGTACATAGATGACCATTTCCCGGAAGATGCCAAGAGCAAGGTACGAACGAATGCTTAGAAAGTTTACATATACAGGTTGTCCAAACAAAATCTCCAGCCGGAGAATCAATTTTTTCCTGGATCCTCATAGGAAAATTTCTTACATAAAAAATAGTCTTTATTTCTTCAAAATAAATCAAGACAATCAGGAGTTATGCCATTGTTTGTGCAGCATAAGTCACACCCTAGTCTATGAACCAGATCTGATTATTTGACATCACGAAATGGCCGCCTAGTTCAAGATAATTAAGTCAAAACCATTTTTACCGTCATCGTTTTTATTGTGAGAGTTATGTGTAAATCTGAGAAAATTTGATTCCTCGAGTTACCAATTATGTATTATACCTTTAAGTCAACAGGCAGTCACATTTTAGCCTGATCTTGATGCAATAAAGACTATTTTTCATGTAAGAAGATTCCCTATTAGGATCCAGCGAAACTTTTTCTAGGGTTGCCTGGTTTGCCCTGGACATTTTTTGGGAGACCCTGAATTATCTGGAGATAACTTGCGAAGTTGGCATTTCAGTGGATTGGTACAGCGAGGCTGTACGTGCAAGAAGAAGATCCCCTTGCACCGTTACCGCTTGCTGTGACGTTGGCTTTTTGTTAGTGATCCGTGATGTTTGCATGCATGTACAGCCTCCATTTGAGGGTAGTCACTCTATTTAGTTATTTTAGAGCTTTTTGTCTCGCTTTTAGATGCAAGAAATGATAAGCAATCTCCAGACGGCTTTCAAATCCATGGTGGCCACTACCGACTGGCTGCAAGCCGGGGACAAAGTAGTTGCCGCTGAAAAGGTCAGTGTAGCACGGTGTAGCGATAACCATTCTGGTGCAAATCTTTATTCAAATTTTCCAATGTATGTTTATAACTCCCAAAAGAGGAACGAAGAAACTGCCTTTTAAATACAAGATGACAGCTCTAGACCTTTATCACGGTGCGGCCATCTTCCCTTTTCCCCTATTAAAATGAACGTAACCAAAGCAAGGCTTGCCGAAAAAAATAGTTTGGCCTCGTGTTGAAAATGTTCATTGTGTGCATCACAATGACATGCGCGCGGTGCGATCAAGAAAACGCTTTACCACAGATGCATTAGACGTCCTTTGTAACAGTTTACTTTGTATACATTTATATTATTTGCTGAGTATGTGCACTGTATACTACAGAGCCCTGTAGTAATTGACAACTGTAGCAGTTTCAGCAAACTCCATCACTGTAATAGAAGGGTCGGTGAAACCAGCTCCTAAGGGTGAAGTCTATGAAGCACTAGTTGAACAGCTTGAAGTAGATGCGCGCCATGTTCCAAATGGCATAACTGTTGCTCCTTCATGGTAGCTGTCGACAACAGAAGAAGAGTACCCATCCGAGTTGCCAATTTTACCGACAACAACTTATACCTACCCCCAAGGACCCCAATTGCCACGCAAAGTAGAGCATTTGTACGCAGTTCCAATACACACCATGTAACTTCTCAGGAAACGCAGGCAGTAAACCCAGAGTCAGACACTGACGGAGTAGAGTTGATTGCCCAACAATTGATGACCAGACTACACATTGGAAGCAATGTCACTAGTGTCCAGGAAAACGAGTTGAAAAAAATCATTGCCAGCTACGCTGAAGTATTTAGTCAAGACGACGATGACATCGGCTATTGCAACAAAGTCGACCACCGAATCATAACCCACGACGATATCCAAGTTAAGGTCCCCCACCGCCGAATTCCTCCTCACCTATGGACGGAAGTGAGAGACCGCCAGCCGATTTCACGAAACTTTAAGCAATTGCGCAAGTCCACTTACGCCATTACTTGCGCAATAATTTATGGCGTAAGTGGACTTGCGCAATTGCGTAAAGTTTACGCATCTCCTGTCGTCCTGGTCAGAAAACACGATGGAAAATTGAGGCTCTGTGTGGATTACAGGGCACTTAACGCAAAAACTCACAAAGATGCATACCCCTTGCCACGCATTGATGAGGCACTCGATGCACTCAATGGAGCTAAGTACTTCTGCAGTTTAGATCTGGCGCATGGTTTCTATCAAATCCCCCTTGAGGAACGTGATATCGAGAAGACGGCATTCCGAGTTGGCACTGGTGGATTGTATGAGTTTACCAGAATGCCGTTCGGTCTCTGCAATGCCCCTGCCACATTCATGAGGTTGATGGACAAGATCTTTGGAGACAAGAATTTCCAGTCCCTGATTGTCTAATCTTGACGACATCCTTGTTTTCGGAAGGACATTCGAGGAAACACTTGAGCGTCTGAGAGAGATTGCCCATATGCCCCTTCAGCACAGCAATTTTACCGGCGGCAGATGTCCCCACCGGCCCAGCATAATATCCAACAGTCCCCTACCCCACAGGTTGGTCAGCGCCAGTCCCCGGTGCAGCAGTTTGGCCAGCACACCCGTCCCAACATTTAAACTAGGATTGCCTGTCGTCGAGAGCCTAATGGTAGGCATAAGTAGGGTCAATCAATGGTGGCTCAGTCTACAACAGAGCAGTAGGGTGTTGCCCAGAAGCGGGTTGTTCGGCTTGGAGCAGTGGAGGTGCGATGTCTACTAGACACGGGTGCTCAAGTGTCGACGATTACCGAGTCCCCTTTCTGAGATAACTTCTCCCAAGAGTATTTGGTTAATGTCACGGCATTCCTCAGCATCTCCAGTGCTCAAGGACTGGCAATACCCTACTTGGGCTACATTGAATTGACCCTTTCTGCCTTGGGAGGATCCTTCAACAACATGGGCTTTCTTGTTGTCAAGGACCCAGTTGGTCATCCAGTTGCACAGCGAAAGAAGAAAGTACCAGGTGTAATCGGCTCCAATATATTTAGGGATATCCGGGAAGCCTTGCAGAGCGAAGACGGTGATGACTATTTAAGGGCACTATTAAAGTAGCAGACCTAATGGAGTAGAATGGGCCCACGTACTTGCCCTTTACGAAGAAGTGAGAGGCACCAGACTCCATCAGGCGCAAATGGCCGGAAAAGTACGCACAGTCGGTCATAAGCCAATCCTTATCCCAACAACAGGAAGGCCGCGTTGTTCTTGGGTATGCAAGCAGAGGTTTGCGCGGAAGCGAGAAGAACATGCAAAATTACAGTAGCATGAAATTGGAGCTACTGGCATTACGATGGGCCATCACTGTCAAATTCCGCGACCTTCTGCTGGGAGCTGACTTTGTTGTCTACACAGACAACAACCATATATTAGTTACCTCCAGTCCAGTTTCAGCCTAGGAGCTACAGAAACACGTTGGGCTGCTGAACTTGCACAGTTCAGATTCACGATCAAATACCGATCTGGACGAAGTAACTAAAATGCCGACGCCTTGAGCAGAAAGGTTGAACATGGAAATGAGCCAGCCACTGTTCGGTTCGAGGAGACCACTGCAGACCCAACATAATGCATTAAACCCAGCACAACGTACTCCCCTCCCGTCCAACCTGAAAGCAGCCATCCAAAAACAGCATCTCTGAAGCTGGGTCGAACGAAGTTCGCAGCTACACCCAAGTAGCCCCACCCATGACAACTTCCACAATCCCCTTTATCCATAACTAAGACATGTCAACAATGCAGAAGACTGACGGTGACATTGTCGACTGTGGCACTACTGGGAGAAAACGAAGAAGCCATCTTTACATGACCTAGCACAGGAGTCGCGCACTCCTTCGTCATTGGGACCGTCTAACAGAAGAGAATAACATACTCTACAAAGAGAAGCTTGAAAATGGGTTACCAGTTAGACAGCTTCTCCTTCCTAGTGCCTTACGGCAGAAGGTGATTCATGCGCTCCATGATGAAGCTGGACACCAAGGTGTAGAGAGGACGACCAAGCTTGCACAGGCTAGGTGTTTCTGGCCTGGGATGTCTGCGGATATAGCGACACACTGCAAGAATTGTCAGCGGTGCACTTTGGCGAAAGCTGGGAAAAAGCTTCATCCTACTATGGGGTCCCTTATTGCGAAGAAGCCATTGGAAGTCTTAGCCATGGACTTCACCGTCCTTGAGCCAGGCACCAACAACATTGAAGATGTGCTTGTGCTCACAGATGTGTTCACAAAATCCACACAGGCTGTGCCATGCAGGGATCAGAAGGCGAAGACTTGTCCGAGAATGGTTTGTTCGTTATGGTGTTCCCCATCGCCTGCACAGCGACCAAAGGGCGGAATTTTGAGTCGAAGGTTATTCAAGTACTTTGTGAATTGTATGGAATTTTGAGATCCAGGACAACGCCGTACCATCCAGAGGGCAACGGGCAGTGCGAGAGATTCAATCGTACTCTCCATGACCGATTGAGGACCCTTCCACCGGCACAGAAAAGACGATGGCCGGAATTCCTGCCTGAGCTTCTGTATGCCTACAACAACACGCCACACTCATCAACAGGTTTCTCGCCACACTATCTCTTCTTCGGACGAGAACCCCGACTCCCAATAGACCATCTTTTGGGTGTACAAAGTGACGGTAGTGGATCAGACAACCATGACGACTGGATCTCGCAGCATCGCGAGAGAATGCGGTTAGCATATGGCATGGCACTGGAGAAAATGGAGAAAGAGGCACCCATGAGAAAGGCCAGGCATGACCAGAAAGCAGATGACACCGACCTGCTAGTAGGCACCACAGTCTTCCTCAGAAATCGCGACATGAGAGGGCGTCACAAGATTAGTGATGTTTGAAACTCTACTCTTTATAAAGTGGTAGAGAGACCCAACCCGTCCGGGCACGTATACAAGGTCGCCCCACTTACCGGTGATGGAGAGAAAACATTGAACAGGAGAGATCTGCTGGAAGCACCCGCTTGGACCGTGCAAGATACGACCAATGACCTCCTACAAGCCAATCAGCCGTCGTATCCAATCGCCAATAACCCGACAAAATCAGAAGAGCCTGAGGATGACATACTCATATACACAGACGAGTGTCAAGGCAACACAACCCCCATGGTAGAAGTAGCTGCTACGGAAAAAGCAGGGGAGCACCAGCCCATTACTACAGATCCGGACACCCAAATTCACGGCCAACCCGTAGAAACACACAGTCCACCCGCGGAACCTCACGAGTCAGCCCCACTGAGACGCTCCACTAGGCCCACCGCTGCCAGTGGATGCCATTCCAACCCCCACCACGAGCCTAAAACGGCAGTCCAGTCTGAAGTGCCAGTTCAGACCATGCTAGTGGCACCAGCGATAGACCCACAAGTCCTAGCAGAGATGTCAAGGACCCAGTTACTGCTAGCACAGATGATTGTGTTAATGTATTTTTTTGGTTTTTGTATTAGCTATTTACTTTATCTAACATTGTACGGGTTGTCGAGACGCCAACCATTAAGCAGGGGAGTATGTGACAGGTCAACCATGTATATCTTGTATAGCGCCCCCACACAACCATAGTGCTCACTCTTGTTCATGTATATAGTTGAGCCTTTGTCTTTGTGCATCACTCTTCACCACACACACCACACTGTTAAGGTGTTACCAAATGTATGTCCAGAGTTTCTGAAGTCTACAGATAATAATGAAGTTTCACCAGATTAAGCCTTATGTAAAAGTTCTCTCTGCATGACTGTTTCCTGATAGACTGGGTTTTTTCCCGCCACACCATATTAAAGAACTAGACACGTCAATGTACACCATCCTTGCCGGTTGTATTTTCTCAGTGTCACATTAGCTTTATGGATTTAAGTTGTCTTTGCGACGGACTTGTGAGGACTTGCAGGGACTTGTGATATTATTGTGCATGGACTTGTCTTTTCACATTAGGCGGACGCCATGAAGATCGCCATTGGTTATCCGGATTGGATAAAGGATAACACGAAGCTGGAAGACAAGTATAAAGATGTACGTAATAATATGAAAAGTTCATCTCATACCTAAGAGCACGCAAAAAAAGGTGTAACACTATTGCACTGACCTGTGCGATACAAACCAAGGCAAAATTACTGTAAAAAGTTTGCTTCGAGATACATTCAACCAGAGGGTGGGTGATTTGGGGCGAAGAAAAGTATAAGATAAAAAATGATGGTTCAAGCGTGTAGTGACGTTCGCCGGGCTCTCTCCAACGACTCTGACATACCCTCGAAAGTCAGACAGACAAACCGACCTCAAAATCAAAGTATCATAAATGCCTGTTCGTACAATTGCAAACATGTTATTTACGTCACTTTTTATAAACTTTACTGGTGTCAAATTACTGCAATGCATTCCTGACATTATCGGGAAGAAAAATATTGTTCCCTTACTTCAGTCTGGATGGACGATTTCAACGTGGATTTTCGTGGGTTTTGTAGCCATGTTTACCATTCCCTTTCACAAGTTTTCCCTCCCTTTTTTATGCTGTCTGATGCCGGTCCCCATGCGTTGAGTAGCGCACGCGCGCGTCTGTTCACCCGCGACCATAGATATACAAATTGTCGCCTTCTACCTCGTGCAATGCCAATCTTTGTCCCATGTGTCACTTGTTTACGTAGCCTGATGTACCAGCAATTCCCGCTACGAAATGCCTTCGGCACGGAGCAAGTTTCGCAGCGTTTGGCGTAGTTTCTGGTTTGTTCTGTAGCTCAACTTGCGTAATGGTATACAGCCGTGCATGATATTGTCATTTTCTGTTTAAACATTTTAGCTACAATTTACACCAATTTTATTTAACAACGATCACATTTCAAGTCCAAGAAATAATTTCAAGTCGCACAAACTCCAGGGAATCATGGCACAAACTATTCTAGCTATAGACCATGTGACATGATTGTGTTTACATTTGGGACGGCCTCTGTTGATTTGGGACAAAAGACGGCAGGCAAAAAGCCCACTAGTTTACACAGGCAAGTCCATGTTTTTCTACGTAGCTTTGGTTTCAACGCAAACATTTCTAAAATTGTCATTAAACTTGCTTACAGGTGTCATAAGCTACATGATTTAGCAAAATATAGACAGCTTGTGTTTTCAACTCGATAATTTCTTGATTCTATGAAGTTTCATAGACCAAGCTGTAATATTTTGCCTGCCGTTAAACAACAGAGGGCGTGCTAGATGTAAACAAACGACGTCACGGTTCACCCCGTCTATATGTATACATATAAATTGATGTGATTTATTATATAAATTCATCGAGAAAATGTCACCAATCACCTGTATAGACGATGTGCCCTCTGACCTCACAACAAACCAAAACATATCAGTCGTTATGCACACGCGTCATGGCTATTTTTAAAGACATAAATTTGGTTATGAACAGATGCGCGCGCATAACGACGATCAATGTTCAACAGAGGACGCTTTAGATATAAACAAAAATCGCATGGTCTATACATGTTGACATTTTTCCCATGTCTCCATCAACCTCTAGCTCAGGCTTTGCAAGAAACTAAAACATATCGTTTGTTGTATATTCTTAGGTAACCGCAATGGCCACTGAGTATTTTAATAATAGTATAAGGTACAAGAGGTGGGTTTCCAAGAGTGAACTGGCCCTTCTTCGTCAAGATGTTGTGGACGACGGCATGTAAGAATTACATTTTTTTATATACAGTTTAATCCTGAAACCCCAAATGTAATGAAAACAAACATGTTTGCAACTGTCAATATTTTGGAGCAGCGAGATTTCACACCATTCATGTGAAGCATTTAAAGTGCCATCTGCACTAATGCGTGCCTTTACGGTTCTCCTACAATTCCCATTTTGTATGATGGCACAGAATTCGGTTATACCGCACAGGAGCGCTGAGTTTGATCGTGTACAAACGAATGGGATTTTGCAGGGGAGTGAGGTTCTCGGTCGCTTTAAACTCGTAAGACGTAGCGGATTTGTTTTTGCCACAAGTGTTACCTAGGGCCAATTTCATGGCGCTACTAAGCACAAACATTTGCTTAGCACAGGATTTGTTTGCTTTATAAAATGGATTACAAGCCAAAATTATAAGCCAATTTGTGTTTTTCGCAAGAGTAGAAGAATACCTTTCAATACACATCACTTACGATTTTGGCTGGCAATCCATATTTGCAAAATAGAGCAAACCATACCTGTGCTAAGCAAATTTGTGTGCTTAGCAGCGCCATGAAATTGGCACCTGGTAAGATAGGGCTGAGATACAGATTAAACCTACTGTATATCTGTTTTGAGATTATATCGGCGTCTAGGGATGAAATATTGACTTGGTTAAGTTGGTTTGCCACGAGGTCGGTGCGTACGGTAGCGTCTGACGTTGAGCGTGTACGCAGCAATGAGTGAGTGGGAGTCTTGTCGGTACAGTCGGTGCCCATGGTGCCGCGTGCACGCACATTAATAATTTTGAGACACTTGGTAAAAAGTGTAAAAAAAGAGTGACACGAAACATCGAATAGTGGATTGGTCACGTGGCACTGTCATGTTTGCTGCCACCAAGTATCTCCAAGTCTCCCATTCAATGGTAGTCTGGTTCCCGGACCAACAAAAATCCACGACCGATTTTAAGGTCCGGTAACCGCCAGTATACGGTCCGTCATATTGAAATAGGAGGAATTCCTCCTGTTTCCGAAGGTTCCCGAAGTTACCCGAATGCACGTCCGGACGTTATCGTTAATCGTCGGGTATACGATTCGTGGACAGTGTTTCGCCGCGTGTTTATTTTACTGTGACGCAGACAAGGTTTGAATTTTTATGCTATAATGGGCATGTGTTTAATTGGCCAAATATGGAATAACCCTTTTCAAATTGTTATACACTCTTTTAATAATTAACGGTTATGCGCTCCTAAAAATAAATGCATGACGTAATGCTTATAGTCATGTTGTGCTATTTTAAACACCACAGTAGCAGGTCCTCATATTCAGTCGTTGTATGTGGAATATGTGGAGCTGGAACCAGTCTAATTCGATGGAAGACTTTTGAAACACGTGGTGGCAGCAAACTGACTTGTCCTTTTCCGACTGCCCATATGTGACGGGCTCTAGGAAAATGAGTCACAAGTCGCGCTGGCTAGTATTCTTTTTGCGACTATAAAAAGAAATCTGTGGCATTTCTACGCTCATTAAAATACCTAAACACAAAAAAATTCCAGGCGTAACACAGACATTCCAGGGGGAACACAGACATTCCAGGGGGTATCTGGGCACCGCCAGGAATTTCCATTGTGTTTTGGTATTTTATTGAGCGTGGATTTGCCGCGGATTTCTTTTTATGGTCGCAAAAAGAATACTAGCCAGCGCGACTTGTGACTCATTTTCCTAGAGCCCGTCACATATACAATGGATTATAGGAAACGACTTCCTGAATGAAGCAAACGTCCGCCACATTAATCCAGACCAGACATTTTGCCTTGCCTCGTAGACATGGTTTATACTACTTTCAATAGTTTATACATGTATGTGTTAATATTAATGCAAGCGATTGTATGGACCGGAAAGCAATCACGGCAAAGCTTTGTCTCGCGGCCTAATTACTTATACGGGTGGATTCACACTTTCCACCCAAATACATAGTTCCGACCTGCCAATCAAGCCGAACCCGCCGACCAATCACAACAGAGCTAGCAGACGGCGCCCACATAGGTCAAAGTGGTCAATCATCAGAAACAATCACGCGATTTCCTGCCCATACAGTTTGTATGTTGTATTTCTCCAATGAATCTGTGCTTTCCATGCCGAGTCCCGTTGCTTTGTACGTTGTGTCGCCATTTTTTGCGATGGCTTGTGAGCACATAGCAACAGTATCTAAGGGGCGGGGTTAACTGGGCAATCTCGGAACTATGCATTGATTCTGTGGTTTCAGTGCCTCATTTCACTCTTAGACTATTTATTGCTTTCGATGACGTAGAACATCCGGGAATGTGTGGTGGTCAACAGTCACGCGCGTAGACGCGCACGCCAATAGACGCACATGAACACGCGTAAAAAATACTAACCAGTGTATTTTCCTTCGAAGATGCCGCACGCCGGCGTTGTGATACGTTCAAATTATTGAGCATGCACTCGGCTTGTAAAAACGAAAGTGCTTTTACTTGATCGCGATTTTTAGCCTGAAGAAATGCGTTTTTATCTTTCTCGATACAACAGCCATGGCGCAATAAAGCAAGTTCAAGCAACAGAGGTAAATGCAACCAGTGCGCTTTTCTTGCTCTTTTTGCCGGTTATTACTCGAGCCATGTGGGTCATGAAAAATGCCCACCAAAATGGTGGATGGAAGGGGTGACGTCACCGGAAAGCAATCAATAAAATAATTCCCTCCATTCGCTTTTCGCGCTTCGAATTTACGCGCGAAAAGGCTCGGTGTGAATCCACTCTATATGAATCATTGCTTTGTAGATATTTTTTGTGATTTCTGTTTTCTTGTTCTCAGGTGGTCCGATACGGCACCCGCTGTGGTAAATGCCTTCTACAGCCCATCTCTTAACGGCATCAGTGAGTTTAAAAATATCTTGGTTTTCTGTTTCATGATTGGCGCGTTGAATCTGAATAAAATTATTCATATTTGCTATGAAATGGCCTTGGTGGATTTGGTATAATGTGACCCGACCGTGCGAAAAGTGTTGGATGTCGCGTAGTCGTCACGGGCCACGTTTATGCGACCATTTCTAGAAATAAGCGGCTGATCCAGTAACATTAAAATATGAATACTTATATGAACATTCCGGACGGTATTTCAAAATGTCCAGGCTGTACCCAGGTTCCATTGCATTCTCGCATTTTAACATTTCCCCCCGCCCCCCAAATGTTCTGGATCCGCCTATGAAACTGTCATACGGATTGGTATGGTATGGTATGGTATGGTATGGTTTATTTCATACATCTTCCCTGGGTTAAAACCCGTTGCATAAACATTGCTTGTAACTGTCGAGTTCCATTGCCTACTATAATGGGTGTCTAAAAAAATGTCCATGCAAAACCAGGTATCCTCTAGGAATCTATAGGTTCCCTGGATCCTGACAAGGAATCAGTGACTGCCTATTGACGTATGATATTTCTAAACTAGGCGGCCAGTTATTTTTGTCAAACTAGACTATAGACTTTTCGCGCAGTGTACTGTCTGCATACCATATCCTTTTTATTTTTTGTAACAAATTTATCTGGATTTTTTCTTCTTCAGTATTTCCAGCCGGCATACTTAATCCACCTTTCTACCATAAGGATATGCCGTGGTATGTCATTATTTGTACCGTCTTCATACTTCAGTTATAAGGAAGCACAGCGAATGGTATTGACGGATGCATATAAAGCACTTGACATTATACTACTGTATACTCTCTAAAATCAAAAGAGCTTAGCAAGCCGGGCAGGGGTTTGGGAGGAGTGGTTATTTCCCTGTAGGGCTTGCTAAGCTCACGTGATAGCCAATCCCAATCAGTGAGGAACAACTGCACTACCGTGATTCGAGACCACCAGTTGGCCAGCTCAATTGGTAGGGCGTCTGCACGTTAAGCAGAAGTTCTGCGGTTTAAATCCCGGTGCATGAAGCCAAGTTGCTTTTCACTGCTTCCAGGTTTCCCAAACTCATATGGACGTTTGTCCACATTTGTATTGGATTCATTCACCCCGGCGCGACGGTCCCATGGGGTCGTAATCCCTGAAAATAATCACTTAATCATACTAAATTCAAAATAGTGAAAATAACATAAATTTATTTCTGTCATCTGTTTGCAGAAATGTCATAACTCCTCAGCCGAATATTGTATTTTTAATGAAACGTCCCCGTGATACACATAAGAGTCCGGCAGATATAAAGATCTGATCGTTTAAGTCACTAATCCGAATCCGAATCCCGAACCGGATCTTTCCGTGAACGAACTCTCGAGGCTTTGATCAGGATCTGCGCACAGCAAACAAAATCCTAGATCTTGGATCTGTCGGATAGAAACAAAGGCATATCGTCATAATGACATTTAGCACAAACAAATAAAAATCATCTTTCTGTTACGCAGGTTTTTCAACTATGGCGCTATTGGTGTAGTCATCGGGCACGAAATAACACACGGGTTCGACAACAACGGTAAATTGGACATTACACTTGTCTAATTAACAGTATAAATCGCAATTACAGTTTAGTGTTATTGGTGAATTAAGCGTTAACTTAACAGGGTGCTTTCCCTGTTATGGGATATGATTTTAGATTTTGTGGAGTTTGGTAGTTCCAATTATTATTTAATGGTTGCGGACCTAACTGGGACACCACACCAATTTAGCCTATTTCACTCCAACCCTGAACGTTCTCCTGTTGAATTTGAAATTTGCACACAGCAGCTCTCGATCTAAAATAAAATACGTTACCAATGTGAATATAGAGAATTTCAGCCTTAATTATTGTATTGCTCGAGAAATTATGCTGAAAAACACTAAATATCACAGCTGCATTTGACTGTTTATTAATTGACTGTTGCTCGTTTATTATTCTACAAATAATGGATATTTTTAATTTTTCTAATTCAACCGCTGGTTTTTGTGAGTACTATTGACTCATAAAATGTATTTAAGTACAAAAATATAGGGCTAAACGATCTCTGTAACAGGGAAACCGTGTCTCAACAGGGCCTATTGATGTGAACGTTTTTAATTTACTTTTTTTGTAATAATTTAGGAAGGGTACGTGGCGTATACTCCTTAATTTGTAAATTTTGAATTACTCATTGTCCGTTGAGTGCATGCTGTTTTAAAGTAAATTTCTGGTAAAACATGTTTTAGGAAGACTTTTCGACAAAAATGGCAACCAGCGTGTGTGGTGGACTCAAACTTCCATCGATAATTTTGAGAAGAAAAAGCAATGTATCATTGATCAGTACTCGGATTTTACCATGCCAGAAAACAACAGAAAGGTGGGTTACCTGCAGATGATAATTATCGTCCCATTATTAAAGGCAATACACATGAAAACTTACCCTGAAATGGTTTTGTCTGAAGTGCTATAGTCTTTGGAAATGGGCAAAACAATTATTTTTCGTCTCGCGAGACGTACATTCAATTCGCCCCAAACCCACTTCGCCCAAGTGCCATTTCGTCCTGAATCACTTCGACCAAGTGCCATTTCGCCCCAAACCACTTCGTCCAACTAACCTCGCACCAAAACAACCTCGTGCACAGGCCGATGTTCAGGCCGCGCTAAATTCGTGCTAAATACGCAGCTCCATAGCAAAGGCGTGGACCTGCGTATTTCGTGGCACGAAATTGGCGCGCGCGCATTGCTGCGCTGACAGCCTTTGGCTTTAAACATTTAAAATTTACTTCCTTGAAATTATTTTTCTAGTTGAATGGAGCGCAAACGCAGGGTGAGAACATCGCTGATAACGGCGGACTGAGAGAGTCATACAAGGTATTGAACAAGACATTTTACCATTGACGTCACTCGTTGTTACATGTGAGCTTTTCTGCGGGAGCATCGGAGACCCAAATCGGTTGTAGCTCCACAGTAAAATGCACAAGTAAACAAAGTTGGCATCATCCGTGTACTTGGACTAATTTTGCATCATAATATGGTGACTTTAACTCTTTATCCAATTATTTTGGTTTAAAACGATAATATTTTAAAGTTCCCTTCAGGTTCCTATAGAGACAATTAAACTTGTCGCAGGAAGGTAATATTTCCGAACCTTTCTCACATTTTAATTTGTGCACAACTTCTTTAAAGGGGCGTGTCTAGATCACATTTTTGAGCGCCCCTATTTGTTTTCATGGGTGATGGGATTTTGACACCATATCATTTGTCATGGTTTTTCTCATTACCATTCTGAAATTCCGCGCTTTCACTCCGTATATTTTCAGGGATATCGTAAAAGAAAACTACATCCATAAAGCAGTGCAGTGATGACACTAATCTTTTTGCTTACACATCCAAATTAGAGATTACAAATTTCCTTTTCTTCCCGTGGATATTGTATTGAGGGGAGGTATCTTTATGATTGTAAGGTTAGAGCGAAATCCATTTTCTGGCAACAAATCTAAACAAGCTCCTAATACTTTCATTTGCTACATTTTCCAGGCCTACAAGGACAATATACCCAAGCAACCTTGGCTTCCCGGCCTACATCTTACCGAGGAACAAATGTTCTTCCTCTCGTTTTCACAGGTAAAACAATTATGTCCGTGTTTGGGTAAAAGGATTTTTTTAAAATAATTCACACAAGCGAACAAATTTAGAAACCTTACGTGTCTCTGTAACGAAAAATATTTCAAAAACCTTAAATTTCCGACGTCCAAAAAAATGTTGACGCTCAAATCGGCCTAAAATCAGACAGTGCAATTTAATTTTTTTTTAAAGTAACTTTTGTCACGCGTACCAACTTCTGCTGTTAATTTATAGGTAGAGTAAACTGTTAAAAATGGTGTTATTTCTACTTGTAATTAAAATCCTATGTTGAGAAAACTCCCTTGTAGAAATTTCAGCAACATAGATGAAGTATTGCTTCAACAAAACTGAAAAATTCCAAGCATGTTTTTTTGTGCATGAATGAACGGTAAAAAAGTCGTCTACAGGCGATCTTTGCAGATTCAAATAGTTTTGATATTGTTTTCTCATGAATGGGAGCACTTTAGACCAAATGATGTCACAAGATGGTTACTACCATTACCATCTTGATAACAAGTAAGCTTAAAGATAATAATTCAGTAATTTCGTTGGATGGTAATTACCAAACTGGACCCTTACCTTTTACAAACGACATAGACAATATGTTTGTGGTGTAAAATTAAGTTGCCCTTTAATAAACCTCCAAAATAATGTTCTTTATGACGATATTACACAGCTAAAGAAAGTTACTGAGAATAATTAACGGTTCCTTAAAAAGTATTGCATTTGATTCACCAATGAATTGTGTATCGAAACACGTTCTTCCACACATCGGAAACAAAATCACGAAAATTAACTTTGCTCTCAAGCAGGAATTGTGCATCAAATTTGCTCCCTAATTGATATTGTTCGTTTTTAGTTATTTCTGCCTTAACTTCGCAGGTGTGGTGCTCCGTCTTTACACCAAAAGGCGCAGACAGTATCATCGATACTAACAGCCATAGCCCTGGGCGATACAGGTAGGTCAAACAAAGCTACTAAAGTTTGGTACCCGGTGTCACGATCTCAGATGTTCCGCGTGCTCAGATGTTCCGATGACGTCACGGAACGTTTCAGCACGTTGCGTGCACGATCTCAGATGTTCCGCGTGCTCAGATGTCCCGGTGTAAAAGGTAAAACTGTCCCCTTGTAGATGTGTCCGCGTACTTACTGGCCTCATCGTACATGTGTTTCTCTCTTCTGACTCTCAGTATTCTCTAAATACGGCGAAACGGCATGAACGCTCCGCCATGTCCGCGGCCGCCATCTTGCAAAAATGTCACTACATCTGCGCGCATCAAAGTACGTACATGGCGCGAATTCTGCTGATCAACTCAGCACTGCACCTAAACTGTACATACGCTGTGCGCATGACGTTCCGTGACGTAAGCTACCATATTTGGTCATCGGAACATCTGAGTACGCGGAACATCTGAGAGCAGGACACCGGCATATAGCTCACACGAGGCGAGTAACGGCCTGCGAGTACGTGCCTTTACGGTTCCCCCACAATTGACTGCGCGCGGTACATGGCGAAGTGCATGATGGGATACAAATCTAGTACGCTTTGCCTCGGCCGTAGAGTCGACAGAAAAACCCGACTAAAAGTGTTGATAGCAAATTTCAAACTGAAGGTGCTTTTTAAAAAGAAAATCATCTGCAGACAATTTGTTTATCATTCATTCAGCACAAAAACCGTGCATAGATTTTCATGTTTTTTTTTAAGCATTACTGCATCTATGTGGCTGAAATTTCTCTACAAGGCAGTTTATCAGTACTATGCCATGCTGTTGTTCTTAATTTTAAGAGTTTTTCAGTCATGTAATTACGTGTATGTCTTTTAATTTTTGAAAAAGGCGATTGCGCAGTACCTGCGATGGCCATAGTTTTGTGCTGATTTTTTTCCCCAAACCAGTTGCAATAACTGAATCGAGTTTTCTTTCTCTCATTTTTGTTCTTCATAACTGGGTGCAATTACCGAGTCTCGTTTGTCTTTATTTTGCAATCAGAGTCATCGGTACACTGCAGAACAACGAGGCTTTCCATGCCGCTTTCAAGTGTAAACCCGGAAGCTACATGAACCCTGGTACCAAGTGCCGAGTGTGGTAACGACTCCCCAACCCAACTCCCTTTTTAATTACCTTTTTAATTTTTTAATTACATCGTTAGTAAATAATCCTAAATTAACTTAAAATTATTTAATCTTAAATTAATCTTGAATAAATCTTTAATATCTCAATGTTTTTATCAGCCCTTTGAATAAAGCCTAACTAAATTGGAAGATAGACGTGGTTCCAACTGCCCAAAGCAATAATTGCATCCGAGAGAAGGTACTAAGTGGGGAAACCGTATACACTTATGTGGTCCATACAGTTTCATGCACAGGAAGACCACGAAACAGTTAGGGGATTCACCAGCACCCCCTTCACCCCTAGTGATGAAATTCAGCTCCTTTTTAAAAAGAGGTTATCAAATATTAAACATTATTTGTTAATTCTGTAAACAATTTATTAATTTCTACAAAGTATGACGTCGTTGAGATAATTCTTCGTTTTTTTAAATTTATTCAGTCTTTTTTTTCTTTTCTTTTTGTCGTGGTTGTTGACAACCCTTCCCCAAGAAAAGCTTATTGAATATATACTGACACACACTTTAATAACGCAAAACGAGTTTTGAAAGCAATAATATTACATGGACATTAAATGTTTCAGCACCCATACCCAAAGGTCGTTCTTTCTCACCTTCCGTTAACCGTTACATTATTAAGTTAAGTTAGGTTTTTATTAAGTTCAGGAACATTTATTTCAATGTTGTCATTTATCACAATAAATACATACAATACATATTGCATAATATTGATGTGTTGAACCAAAATAAAGTGTACAAAGCAGTAGCAATAGTGTACATGTAATTTGAGCAAGAACATTAAATACAATGGACAACATCTAGGTATTAGGTGAAGCAATCAGCTTTTGTACCCTAACCTATGGACAAACAAACATACAGGACCAGGGTACTAGACATAAAAACAGGACACACAAACAACAGTGTGAGAAAAGTCCAAATAGATATACATGTACATGCTAATTCATTTATAATGCATTAGTATGAGTATGAGTCAAGAAATCGACCCTTTAGGTTTTTGGTGAATACAAAAATAGTGGGTAAAACTTTTAATGAATCATCCAAGTTATTCCAGTATAAAGTTCCTCGATGAACAACACTGTTCTTGGACATTGACGTTCTGTTATATTGTACATATAAATTACCTCGAACACTACCTCGAGTGTTATATTCATGAACATTTGATGTTAAAGTAAAACACGATTTTAAGCAAAAAGGAAGTACATTACTCCTTAGTTTAAACATGAATTTTCCCAATTGGAAATAGTATATGTCATTACATTTAAGCAAACCCCATTTAGCAAATAATGGATCAGTATGATCACGATAGTCCGCCTTTGAGATGATACGGACTGCTCGTTTTTGTAAAGTGAGTAACTTAAGACATTTGGATGACGAACTACCCCACATCAATATTGAATAATTTAAATACGGTAGCACAAATGAGTTATACAATAATAATAAAATCCCACTTGGAAGGTAATATTTTAATCGATTCATTATACCAATGTTCTTGGATATTTTTATTGCTATATTGTCGATATGATGTTTCCAAGTAAGATTTTCATCAATTGTTAAACCCAAGAATTTAAATGTTTTAACCTGGTTAAGCCTTGTATTGTTTAAAATCAAAGGAACCGATTGTGTATATTTGAATTGGCTTGAACAAAATATCATATAATTTGACTTGAGAACATTGATACAAAGTTTATTTGCAAGAAGCCAAGTGCTTATCTTTTCAAGTTCAATGTTGAGGTTTTTAATAGCATCATTTACATTACTATGGGAATATAATAGACTTGTATCATCAGCAAACAAGCAATAAGTAAGAATATCTGAAGCATTACATATATCATTAATATAAAGAAGGAATAATAAGGGACCCAACACCGAGCCTTGGGGAACACCACACTTAATGACTCTAGTAGTAGATTTCGCAGAATTAAACATCACATACTGCTTTCGATTACACAGATAGCTCTTTAAAAGGTTTAAGGCTGTTCCACGGACTCCGTGATGTTCCAATTTACTTAACAAAATGTTATGATTTACAGTATCAAAAGCCTTGGATAAATCTAAAAAAATGCCAATGGAAAATTTATTATGATCAATGGCTTCATATATTTTACTAAGAACATATGATGATGCCAATTCAGTGGATCGATTTGGTCTGAATCCAAATTGTGAATCACACATAATATTATTACCATTAAAAAAAGATACTAGTCGTTTGTATATAAGTTTTTCAAGTAATTTTGAGAATGTGGATAATACAGATATAGGTCTATAGTTGGTAATATTATGCTTACAGTCTTTCTTGTAAACTGGGGTTACCTGGGCTATTTTTAGACTGTCGGGAAATACCCCGGTTGTCAAGGATCTGTTTAATAAATTTAATAAAGGTATTGACAATGAAAATTTAGCTTGCTTAATGACAGTAGAACTTAATCCATCATATCCAGGAGCCTTTCCAGAAGGGATTTCATTAATACAATCTTCTATCTCTTCACGAGTAATTGGTGTAAGAAAGAGTGAATTTGGACAGTTGTTACTTAGAAATGCATTAAAGGATGTGTTACAAAATGGGAGCTTACTCGAAAGACTGCTGCCAATATTAATAAAGTAATTATTCAATGCATCAGCAATTTTCTTATTGTCGGTAATTTGAATATCATCCTGAGTGAAATAAGGAGTATGTAAATTTTGCTTGCGCTTATTAAGTAGAAGGTTTATAACTTTCCAGGTACCTTTAATGTTGGATTTAACTTCGTTAAACTTTTTACACAGATAATTTTTCTTTGCCATATTAATTACAGAATTAAGTTTGTTCTTATATGAAATGTAGACAATTTTGTTATTCACAGTTGGATTTCTCAAAAATCTTTTATACAGATGATTTTTATGTCTTATAGAATTATAAATGTCATCTGTTAACCATGGAGATTTACATTTATCATAACGACATTTCACATCTTGCTCTGGAAAATGTTTGTCATAAAGTTGTTGAACTCGTAACAAAAAAGTGTCATACATACAATGAATGTCATCGATTGATGTCATAATATCCCAATCACACAGCCCTATTGACAAAACTATGTCTTTGCCACTCATGGGAGTGCATGGTATCTCGTGATTGTGTCTTGCTTTTAATGCATCCAGGTACTTGTGTTGCACATGCATTGCATTTAACATGATTGTGGATGCCCGCGACAGCTGCACAGAATTTTCCGCGTTTTGTCAATTGTTTTCATATTTGGAACATGGATGAGATTCAAACACAGCCCTATTGACAAAACTATGTCTTTGCCACTCACAAATGTTGTTTGGACCTTATCATTCTTATTGCCGGCATTACACTAAATTTTCTGTTTTGCGTTTCTAAAGTGCGTCAGTATATATTTAAACAGTCTTAAAACCTGTCGTATCCATCTTGCATTTTAAAGTCGAAATACTCCACAAGTTAAGACAGATTACATGATCGGAAAACAGTTAAAAACAGGAACAACAACATCACATAACTAAATAATAATCTTGATAAACTGCCTTGTAGAAATTTCAGCCTCATAGACGCAGTAAAACTTTAGAAAACCATAAAAATCCATGGATGGTTTTTGTGTTCAATGAATGCTAAAACAAAAACCTTCAGTTGGCATTTTCCTCCAAAGGTACCATATTACACGGGAAACAAAACATTTGGTGCATGTTACCATAGTCGGGATTTTCCTTTATAGGCAGTACACATGATTGGTATCTCGAAGAATCAGAAATGTTCACAATTTACACATAACTTACACGATATAAACATGATGACGGCAGAAAACTTCCCCTGAAATGGTTTTGTCTGAAGTGATAATTATAGTCTTTGAGAAATGAGCAAAACAATTATTTTTCGTCTTACGAGACGTAAATTTAATTCGCCCCCAAACTACTTTGCCTAAGTGTCATTTCGCCCCAAATACTACCTCGCCTAAATACCAATTCGCCCCAAAACAATCCAAAACACACAAGCCGTGGTTCAGGGCGAAGTGGATGAGGGCGAAGTGGTTTTGGGGCAAAAATTAGGGAGTACGGGGCTGGTTTTTGCTCAGGTTGGTTTTAATCATGCATAGGCCTATCTTCAATCACACAGGGGGATAGAACTATTTGTAATGTATACTATATGCGATATTTGCAACGAAATTCCCCACGATTATGGGTAACACATTTGTTGAGATTATCTTGGACTATTTTCAGGAATTGCCCGTACGTTTGTTTTCGCTTGTATGGGACATTAAAAAGCCAAAGACGCATAGTTTGGTGCTGTTGTTAGGGCAAAGGGCAAATCCACGAAAGGTTTCCGCCCAAATTCCCTTACCATAACATAGCACAATTTTGTGCAATCATTTTAATATTATCTCTAAAATATAAATCTCCATTAATTATCTTTATTTCAATTGACGTTCATGCATTTCAAACTTAGGCTTAGGCCTATTCAAATTCATACTTGATGCCCAAAGCCAGGCATTCCATGTTGGTTAAACGGAAGTGTAAAACCGAAAGCAGTAAGGTCTTTTGTGTCGTCATGTTCTTTTGTCATTTATATCCACCAATCAGAGTTCAAGTGAATGAGAAAACAATTATACGACTAAGCACTTCTTGCAGTTTGCTGCCGTCCACGAATCACATAATTTATGGGAAGAAAGAATGAAAAGGGTCGTATAGGTGTGGTATACCTACACTCATCTTTGCATGCGATGAAGTCCAGTGCAGTTGTTGCTACGAAAGCCTATGAAGTTTTCAAGTTAAGTAAGTGTTAATTCTATAGGGTGTTTCAAAATAACGTGAAATTTCAATGTTACTGTGCAGCAATAATTACATCACCGTCACCACTCGACGACGTAGTTCTGGCGCTCATTAACAAAGCCTACGAGTTGGGAGAGCTACCTGAGGAGTGGGTTACTCTTAACATCATACCAGTACCCAAATCGGGTGACCTCTATACACCAGATAACTACTGGGGGATCAGTCTGTCCTCGCTTGTCATGAAGACATACAACCGTATGATTCTAAATCGCATACGCCCTGTGCTTGATCCGCTTCTGAGAAACTCGCAGAATGGTTTCCGTCCAAAGAGAACCACAACTGGGCAGATCCTTGCCCTGAGGCGATTACTGGAAGGAGTCAGGGACAAGAACATGTCGTACCATCACCTTCATCGACTTCAAGAAAGCCTTTAACACTGTACACCGAGGCAAGCTCATTGAGATCCTTCGAGCATATGGTGTTCCAGGGAAGGTAGTCATGGCAATCATTGCAAGCTACAACAAGACGTGGGCTAAAGTGGTCACCCCAGATGGTACCACAGACCTCTTTGAAATCACGGCTGGAGTTCTGCAGGGGGACACACTAGTACCATTCTTGTTCGTGATTGTCTTGGATTATGCTTTGAGGTGTGCTATCAATGGAAGGGAGGAGGAGCTAGGCTTCACGCTTGCCAGGCGCCGGAGTAGGAGAGTGCCAGCTGTAGTGATTACATACCTTGACTATGCTGACGACATCAGTCTCCTCTCAGACACAGTGGATCAGGCACAACAACTGCTTGCAGCTGTTGAGCTCCAGTGTAGCCGAGTTGGCCTGCAGCTCAACTCGAAGAAGACAAAGGTGATGGCAATTAACTCAGTAGACTGTACCATCAAGACCCGAGATGGCGCTCCCCTAGAGGTCATTGAAGAGTTTAAATACCTTGGCGTCCTCATAGGATCAACTGAGAGTGAGGAGAGCTTTGGCATTGAAGGCCCTTCATGGCATGAGGCGAGTTTGGAGGGCTGGTCTCAACGATGACATCAAGAGACGTCTGTTCGTTGCTACAGTTGAGTCTGTACTTCTGTATGGAGCCGAGACATGGACTCTGACAGTCAATCAAAAAGAGCACTTGACGGCGTCTATACAAGAATGCTACGGATGGCCCTTGATGTACACTGGGAAGACCATATGCCCAACTCCCAGCTCTACGATTCCCTACCAAGAGTATCTGTCAAGATCAGGGAACGAATGATGAGGCTGGCTGGCCACTGTGTCCGCCATCCAGAGCTAGCTGTGAGCCCCCTAGTTCTTTGGGAACCCATCGATGGAAACAGGAGCAAGGGCAGGAGGAGACTAACTTTCGTAGATCAGCTGAAGAGGGACGCAACACAACAAGAAACAACTGAGCTTAGGACGCTGATGCTGGACCGGGATGCGTGGAAGACGACCATCAGAGTTTCCCGAGAAGGCGTCGACCGAAGAAAAACCTCTCGCTCAACGTCAATTACAGTTCTCAAGATTTTGTCATTTGAGATCATATTACGTAACCACCGTGCTAGTCTTGATGCAAGACCGAATTTACTGTTAGAGTTCGCGATCCCCACATTGTTCATTTTAGCCGACAGAGGGCGTACCTACACTTACAACGTGAACTCGAAAACTCGGTCTTGATTACTCCGTAAGAAAAAAGTTCGATAACCTTTATGGAAGTACATGAATAATTAAACAGCAAGGTCAAAAATTATGGGCGCCTGCGTAGAAGAGAAAGCGGTGCCTCCATAAATAGGTCATGTGGGATGGTAACTTGCCGTGGGCGGTCGGGTTGGCGTACGGGTTCTTTCCTCGCCTTTCACCTCTGGGGTCCCGGGTTCGAATCCGGGGCGTGTATGTGGATTGGGTTTGCAGTCCCTACTTGACCGCGTGGGTTTTCCCCTGGGGCATTTCTCTGGGGGTTTTCCTCCCACTTCTAAAACTGCAACTCCTTCTTCGTCATCTCAAGTTGATAATATAGTATAGTTAAAGCTAAAACCGTATAGTTGATGGCATAAAGGGCCTTAGTTGCCGAAGATGCCATAAAATATACAACAACAACATAACTTGCCGTGTACATTTGTACGTGTGCAGTGATTCACCGTGCCGCGCGAAAATGATATCGGGCCGTTTTCGTGCAGTGACCGTGGTGCATGGCCTGCCGAGAAGCGGCATTTCTCGGTACGAGTGCGCGCCCAGCCCAGCCCGGTGACTTCCTGTCCCCGGCCGGGGGTGCCTGTCCGTGTAGATTAAGACCCAATGCCATGGTTAAAACATTGAACAATGTTGGACAACAGTGGGAAAAAATATAAAAATCATGAAAATTTCTCTCTTAGTTTTTACACCATGGTTTTTACAACCAAACTAACATTTTACATGGTTTTATAACAATGGAAATCCAGGCTGCATATGGGGGCCTAAAATCAGACATGTCATAATTTTATTTCTCATTTTTATCATCAAACTTGTTCTAACATGCATTGTTTATTTTTCATTTAATACAAAATAAAGACGTTTATAGTGGTCGGATATGGCATTCAACCTAAAAATTCAAATTATTTCTGCACTTGAAGTGAAATATTGAACTAATGAATCAGACAATGTTGACGAACATTTCTTTGGACAATGTTGGACAGAAGTGGGAAAAATTTAAAAATCATGAAAATTTCTCTATTATTTTTCACACCATGGTTTTTACAACCAAACTAACATTTTACATGGTTTTATAGCAATGGAAATCCAGGCTGGGGGCCCAAAATCAGACATAACAGAATTGTATTTCTCATTTTTATCATCAAACTTGTTCTAACATGCATTGTTTATTTTTTATTTAATACAAAATAAAGACGTTTATAGTGGTCGGATATGGAATTCAACCTAAAAATTCAAATTATTTCTGCACTTGAAGTGAAATATTGAACTAATAAATCAGACAATGTTGACGAACATTTTCTTGGACAATGTTGGACAGCAGTGGGAAAAATCAAAAAATCATGAAAATTTCTCTCTCTCTTATAGTTTTTACACCATGGTTTTTACAACCAAACTAAAATTTTACGTGGTTTTATAACAATGGAAATTTAGGCTGGGGGCCTAAAATTAGACATGTCATAATTTTATTTCTCATTTTTATCATCAAACTTGTTCTAACATGCATTGTTTATTTTTCATTTACAGAATAAAGACGTTTATAGTGGTCGGATATGGAATTCAACCTAAAAATTCAAATTATTTCTGCACTTGAAGTCAAATATTGAACTAAGTTTTTCGCGAACCACACCATCATTTGGGTCACTGTACAGCCCATCTAGAATTCCCAATGTCCCAAAATGTTAATATTTATTTATCACATCCAACAGCAGAGGGACCGCCAATTACAGGAATGGGAGCAAGTGTGGTTGAGTGCCTTGCTCAAGAGCACAACCCGTCGCAGCCCGGAATCGAACCTACATTCTAGTACCAGCACTGGAACTTAAGTTCGACGCACTAGACCGCTCGGCCATAACACCCCACAAATAATTTTAACTAGAATAAAATCCCTAGTCAAGTGCAATGATTCCGCCTAGTTGATAGGCCTATATTTTTGTTACAAGAAAACGATAATGAAGATACATTTATTTCAATGTGTGTGCACATCCATTTTTACACACATTCTGGAATTTGTATCCTTGTGGAGACATCCCTTTGTTCTCGTGTACAAATTGGTTGGAGTGTCAACAAAATTTTCAAAACGCTTCTAATTAAACCAGATTTACTTTTCTGAGCTGAAATTTCGACCCTTATTTTATATTCTTAAACTTGCGACGGATAAGTATACCTTGGAACCTCCTCCTTTTTGAGTAATATCTATATTTCTATTTCGTGAGAACCTTGTGGAGAACTTTTCATCTATAGAAAGTTCCTTGTGGAGACCTTTCATCCTTCTGTTCCCTATTGTACCCGGGTCTCTAGAGGGTAACGAGTACCAGAACAAGGACGCTCTCGTGTGGAAGACACCAGGGGCCAATTTCATGGCGCTGTTTAGCACAAAAGTTTGCTTAGCACAGAATTTGTTTGCGTTATTTTGCGATAATGGGTTGCCAGCCAAAATCGTATTTGTATTTGTTGATACTCTTCTACTGTTTCTAAGAACACAAGTTGGCATACAATCTTGGCTTATAACTCATTTTACAAAGCATAGAAATTATGTGCTAAGCAGCGCCATAAAATTGGCCCCAGACCCACGCATGATATCGCCGTTGTAATCGAGTCCACAATTCCCGATCGCGAGTCCAAGTCCGACTCCGCCGGCGAGTTCTTGATTTCACTAGTCGAGCCCGTTTTACAATACATCCGTTTCATTGCAAATATATGTACGCAATACATGTACATGTATTGTGCGTATAAACAAGGAATTACAATAATGCCAAAATATTAATAATAATTCATAAATACCTTAGACAGTTTACGCATCCTATTGGCTGAAAGCACATCACGTGGGCAGTTTTAAACAAGCGATAAAGGCATAGTCAGTTTTAAAAACTTTTGAGGCTGGCTAGCGGCCGCGCCCGTAAATGCCTTGCCAGCCAAAATCGTAAGTGATGTGTATTAAAAAGTACACAAGTTGGCGTATAATTTGGGCTTGTAATCCATTCTATAAAGCAAATAAATTCTGTGCTGAGCAAATGTTTGTGCTTAGCAGCGCCATGAAATTTGCCCCAGGTCGGCGCGTATGGAACAGGCACATGCACACAGAAACTGCCCACTCCCGAAAGCAAATTGTGCACTGTGACGAATTCCCTGTCGTGTGCGTGCGCGTACAACACGCTTGCATTACGCATAACGCGCAGTTATAGCAGTTGTACGAACGCGGTGTTGACGAGCTAATTTTGGCGAGTTTTACCGATTTAGGCCTACGCAAAAAGGTATTTATGAATGGGATTAAAAGTAGGTTTGGTCAGTTTCAAACAATCCGTTTAAAACCGGCACTGATAATGGCCCGCGCCTTCGGCTCGGGCCATTATCAGTGCAAAGGACCCTATCCGGTTTTAAACGTATGTTTAAAACTGACCTACTTTTAATCCCTAAATAAATAAGACAAACATAATATCAGTGCTAATTTTTTTCTTCTTAATTTTTTACGTGTTCTTGTTTATTACTTTTTTTGCCACAATGCCCTTGCCGTTTCCCATGCATAGTACGTATACATAGCCCAATTATAACAAAACCTCATTTCCCCACATTCTGATTGGTCGATAAAAATAATGCATTAAAATCAAGGTGCAGTATGTATGAAATTGTATGTATTCGAAATTACCGGAAAAAGTTGGGAAAATCTTTGAAATCTTGCATTTTTTAAAACAAAAAGTCCATGGTATCGGCGTCACGCACGCAACGACCACTAGACGAAACACATCACAGCTGGCCCACAATTCAATGCATGAAATATCACAATTGGTACTAAATTTGGTACTAAAGAGACTGGCTGGTACTAAAGATTGCTGCTGGCAATTTTTTTACAACATCGAAACATACTGACCCTATACATGTAGTTATATTTGCTTGATTTTTTTTTTCAAAAACACGTTGTGTATACGCTGTTTACGATAAAATGTCTAAGCAAGATAATTCGTATTAAAGTTGTATTGAATTTTTAAAGCATTCACTTTATTTTAACGACAAAAAAGTTCATACTTTGTATTTTAGACATCGGCAACCCTGTCTAGACTTGCCCAAGTCTGACTTCCTGTGTTTGGTCTGTAATACGCAGCGTACAGTGAGCCTTCTGGACTAATGACCTGTCAAATCTCTTTTCTTCAGTCTCGCAAGACTTTCCGAGACAGAAGAAAGGAATTAGACAGGTCACGAGTCCAGAGGGCTAACTGGACGCTGCGCATTACTTACAAAACACGGGAAGTTAGACTTGGGCAAGTGTACGCCTTGCCGTGAGTTGAATTATTGGTGGACCGCCAATAATTCGAAATATCGACAGCAACTGTTGCTCGATAACTAAACATTGGTCGATTTTTTCGTTGATGTCTCATTTGAAAGCGAATAACTTTTATGTTTCTAGAAAAATATATATTCAAAACTCTATTTTTCGAGGTGCCACACCCAAAACGCATGGACAATACATCTCTAACATTCTAGGTCAAACTGTTTGCATAGATTATGTTTGAAAGTTATCACTAGAAAAACAAATTATACCTTGAAATCAAATACGCCGTTCTTTATCTATTATTGCGAATTCTCCTTTATTGCTGTTTTATTCTATTGTATGATATAGATTCTAAGAGTGGAATGTTTTCTCCAAAAGGCACTGCGGGAATTTCTCCTACATATATACATTTAATTACAAAAATTTCACCACAAGAATTGTATTTGCTTATAAGGTAAACTTCACCAATTTTATACATAGGCTATATATCATTTTTACTTACCTCAAATAGAAAATGATTATTTTTGCTCTATATACAAAAAGACACTTAAAGACGTGAAATAACGTGGAAGACATTAGGATTCGGAATCGACGATTTGGGGAAATATATACTATTCGCTGGCGGAGCCGTGACGTCACAGCGGGATCACTGGGCCGTTGCTATGGTTACTGGTTCACGCTCACGTTTTACTTCCATTATGTTTGCGTATTCTGTCGGTCGAACATCCTGGTACTTTTGTGACCCGGTGTCATATGCCTTCGTATACGGGCATAGTACCGTGACTGGAGTGGAAACAAATTCGTTCATGCTTATTTACGTGTACGTGTTGCGTAGAGAACGGCTTTGTTCCTTCGCTTGTCACCATGGGACACCCTTGTTTTCACTCCAGCCCTACCGGATGTGACGTGCCGCGACCGAAAGAATAGTGTATTCTTGTGGCTTCTGTGTAAAACGAATGGGCATACCCGTTGCCATACAAGTATAGCGTAAACCGTTGTCAAAGCAGTGAACGCGACCGGGGGCCAATTTCATAAAGCTGTTTAGCAGAAAAATTTGCTTAGGCTAATCCAAAATTTGTTTGCTTTATAAAAATAGGTTTCAGTCAAAATCTTGTATACCTAATGTGCAATTGACTGGTGTTCTGCTATTCTTGCTAAAAACACAAGTTGACATACAATTGTTTTTATTAACCCATTTTTATAAAGCAAACAAATTTTTGATTAAGGAAATTTTTCTGCTAAACAGCTTTATGAAGTTGACGTCATCACGCTCTGCCAGCGAATAAACATGTTTTCCATAAAGATAATTATAATATCGGTGATCTTTATCAATTTTTTAGTGGTATAATTTGTTGTTTTAATTATCGTCTGTCGTTAATTACAGTTTGCAATTTACATCTGGGTCTTTCCACAGTAATGGAGTACATTTGAAAAATAAGTCAATAATTCCTTTCAGATGTCTTTAGTTTATCTCAAAATTAAAGAAATTTCCTTGTACTGTTCTCAGGAGATAACTTTTGCCCCAAAAGGTAAGAAAGTGCTGCCACAACATACATTTTTAAAAAGCTTGTGTACAAATTTCCCATTATTATACGTATGTAACGTGGACAGACCAATTGTGACACTTTTTTCTGTCTTTGTTACATACGTATAAGGAAAAATTTGTGCACAGGGTTTTCACAAATGTATGATGTCGGACTATTTTTCTTACTCCCATGCTGGTGCAAAAGTTATTTCCTCAGTTTAGCTGCATAATTTAATTAAAAGATAAAATTAAGACATTTGAAGTGAACTGGGACCTAAGATCTTCTATGTCACAGAAATGTACCCCATTACTGTGGAAAGATCCATCTAAGGTTCAATTAAATACATTTAAATTATGTTTAAATTACGTTTAACGACATAAATTTATATTACGTTTATTCGTGATCAAAAATCATTGGCGGATCCAATACAGGGATTATTTTATATTCAAACTAGAAAAACCATATGTATGACCCCTAAGTTTAATGAGGCAGGACCCGTCGTTGAAAATATACCTTTACTATAAAATTGATTGAATATTTTTGGAATTACTGATATGCCTTTAAATCATTGCACCATTACCATTTCTCTATTTGTAATATATATATATTATTAAAGCGTTGCGGTAAACATTAAAACATGGCGGCTGCTGTTTATATAGTTACATATTTTCTGCAATCACATCAAGAATTGCATGCTATAGGTGCGTTTCATTCTCCTATAGAGAATTAAAGCCACAATGCATCATTTGCAGTGACCTAAGATGTTACTTCAGTGTTTGTAGCAATGGCAACAAACACCACGTGTTTTCCCGTGTGAAATGGTACCTTTGCGGGAGAAATTGCCAATGTGATTTTTTTAATAATCGTTTGCAATATTTTTTCACTATTTATTGAACACAAAAACTATATGCATGGATTGTTGAGGTTTTCTTAGGTATTACTGCGTCTATGTGGCTAAAATTTCTACAAGGCAGTTTATCGACATTATTCTTTAGTTATGTGATGCTGTTGCTATAATTCGTCGAAAAATTGCAACTGCAAATGATATACAGGGTGGATAAAAAAACCGAAACCGAGATATTATTGCTAATTGTAACTAAAGTATGGCACATATGAATCAAAGGGAGATATCGTCTGTTAGGGTTAAATCTCCTCTTTAAAATGACACCCTGATCATATCATTATGTTTTCGGTTGACCGAGCAGTGACCAATGTTATGCAAGAGTCTAGTTTGGGATTTGCGCCACTTTCTTTAATACCGTCCAGTGGCCTAAACCATGGCATAGCCCGTTTGAACGGTCAATTATCCATTGGCAATACCTAGGAGGCCTCAGAAACTAACATGCTGATAAAATGTGACGGGGGAAAAACCTGAACAGAACATTAACACATTTAGGCCTACATGAGAATGCAGCAATGATTTGTTGAGTCGAAAGACCGGGGCATACAACAAGCAAAGGGGAACTGGTCGATGCAATCCAGCAGGCCCTGTTTAGCACATCAGCCACAGACGAAATGGTTTAGGACTGGCCCTAACCACGTTAAAAAATATTGTCCTGTGGTACCCTTACAGAATTATGAGACGACATCAACTTTCTTGCGATCTTCAGAGGCGTATTGGGTTTTGCCAACGGATACTTGATCGTCCAAACATGCTATGCCATGGTTTAGGCCACTGGACGCCATTGACGAAAGTGGCGCAAATCCCGAACTAGACCCTTGCATAACATTGGTCATTGCTCGGTCAACCGAAAACATAGTGACATGATCAGGATGTCATTTTAAAGAGGAGATTCAGCCCTAACAGAAGATGTCTCCCTTTAATTCATATGTGCCCTACTTCAGTTACAATTAGCAATAATATCTCAGTTTCGTTTTGTTTTATCCACCCTGGCCTGTACAGGGCCTTAAACCGACATTTGTCTATAAACATTTAGCAGTGCCAACAAACATTCGGCAGTCGACTGAAAAGTCGACTGAAAAACGTGCAGGCTTCATTGTCAAATTTTTAAAAAGCAATATATGAAAGCTGATTTCGAACAGAGCCTAATTCCTAAAAGTTCTCCTTGTGAAAGTAGAAACCAAACTTTTGGCATTGTTTAGTGAGAAGCACGCCGAGGGCGGGGGCGCCGCAGAAAAACACCGACACTTTGCCTTTTCGTTCGTCTTTGATCTTCCGAAAGAGCTGTCAATCAAAATAACAAAACAGATAAGGGGTAAATCCCAATATTAGGGGTCCAAAACTTTGGTGTCCCAGTTATGTACAACAGCCTGTGCTTCAAAAATCGCCACTCATGATTACAAATTCTCAGTAATAGACTAATAAAGTGAAAACGTCACCCTTTGTGTGTTGCCATTGTCTTTGGGTCTACACTAAAACCAGTGAACTGTTTCCCTGCGCTATACCAATGGACGTTTCAGATTACCAGCGAATGTTTAGACCCAAGTACCATGGCAACCGACGTCACACTTTAGTAGTCTATTATAGACTGTGGCCTGTGATTATAGGGGACAGCATCGTCGTCTTGAAAATTGTGTTCTTTGATAACTGACAAATATTGGAAACAAAAGACCATAAAGGCTCATAATTTGTTCTATGATGTTAAATAGGAATTTGGTGTCCCGGGTTACATACCTCAATGAAAATTAGCTGTAGAATGAGTTTGCATTAACCTCGGTGCCTTATCCACACACAATCATTAAGTTTAAAGGAAGGGACAACACTTGCAAAGGGTTGCCTAACTCTGTAAATGCTTCATGTAAGTCGCCATCTTTTGCAGTTCGGCGCTCGGACTTGAGAGGGCGTGAGTCAGGACACAACATATTTGTACATAGTTCACGGTTCAGGAGTCGGGAAACAAGGTACATGTATCAATCTTGACGTAATCAAAGCAGTCGTTGCATGGTTGACGTCATTATCCCCTTCAAAATTTCAAATATGGCGCAGCACATAGTTGGATTATACCCCAGTCACAATTAGCTTGCGATGGGTTTGCGAGTAGTTCGCGACGGATTTCTAGGCATTTTCGGCCGGGGCCCCACGGGACTCCTTGCGGCTGCCGGGTAATTTTTGGGCATCGGGCGGGCATCGAGTTACTTTTAACTCGCACTTAAAACCTGGTGCGGCGTTTCGCATCGCAAACTGATCGCCAATAAATCGGTCGATGCCTGGCCGATGTCCGGCAGGGCATCGCACACATCGGGCGGGCTCTGGGCCAAATTTTTGACAACTTAGACAATCCATATATCGGCCAGGCGCCGCCCAGACGCCGCCCAGACGCTGCTCAGGCGCCGGCCGGGCCCCGCCTGGCGTCCGGCAGTGACATAGGCAGGACATCGGCAGGACATCAGACGAGTGCCTGCCGGACACCGGCCGATAAACGGGCCAAGAAATCGACCCCATTCCGTCATGGCAGCGTGCGGGGCACTTTTAATTGTGACTGTGACCGCCCAATCGCGCGATCTTTTGCCGACCTCTACACGCCGACCGATGCCTATAAATCGCACACGCCGCCCGGCCTCCGCTTTAATTGTGACTTAGGTATTAGTTGCAGAGTTTATCATCAAAATTAATTGGGTTGCCGACGTTGAAAACAATATTCTCTGATTCTCATAAAGGTTTATGCACCGGGTAATATTTTGATTAAATTCGTCGATAACTTCAAACAAGTGTCTCTTCCTTTATATAAAGTGGCATTTATGGGAATACAATTAAATATTATCTACTGGAAAACCACTTTCATTTACTAAAAACACTTTTGGACCCCTAATTCTGGGAATTACCCTTATACACAAACTAAAACTGTTGCAAACTGCTTAGCAACCAGTGGGACCTGTAGTAAAATCACACTGTAAAATGAGTGGGCTCTCGTTCCAAGACTTATTTCAAGGTAAAATGACTGGGACATGCAAAACACAGCACATTAAAACAGAATGTTGGGAGGAATGCGAAGAGAAGCCACCCGAGTATAGGCCTACCCCGAAGACAATGCTTTGCCTAGACAGCTCCCCGGCCCATGCGATTGCTTGCATTCCACTTAACACATAGTTTTGTGAATACAGTATATTATAACCAGTCTTGGAACATCCCGAGATCTGAGGGAATTTCCACTCTGCAAAGCGACGTGACAATACCCTGAGGAAATACACGTAAATCTGTGGAGCGAGCCGGCTGTTGTCTTGAGCCAACTCACGCCCGAGTTATTTTGATTTAATTTAATCAATTCGGTCATGTTATGCCGAAAAGAAACAATTTCTATACTTTCCAGAAATTGTATTGGGTTCTGTTCCTTATGACTGTCCCATTCCTACCAAACTTTCAAAAGACGAACCTTATTTACTCCGCAGTTTTTCAAATTAATAACAGGGATGCATGCTGACGAATGTAATGGAACGGATTCCCCAGTATGCTTTAAATATCAGCCAATCGCCGACGCGGACAACGGCCAGCATTACCGAGTACATGTATCACATGCATGCACGGTGTTTACAATCTGCGCACGTTACATTTGAATGCCTGCAATCGTGCTGCAATGCACTGCAAGCGTCCTGATTGGTCCAGCAGAGGCGACAAGATTTCTGTCGCTAGTCCCACCGCCAAATGGGGCCTTTTTCAACAGGGCCACTGTACGCAGGAGTTAGGGAGTGCGTTAGAGGGGTACTGTTGTAAGAGGATGGTCTTGGAAAGGCATTTTTGGAGTACTATAATAAATAATAAAACAATAAATAAATAAAACAAATATGTGGTCCCTCTGCACAAACCAAACAATGATTTCAAATTTCATAGCTAGCTAGCTCAATAAACCGATTGAGAGAGGACGTCAACAGTGTAAACAAAACCACGTCGTACAGGGGATCAAGGGATTGTTTGGATATGCGGGATAGTTGGTCCGTGAATTCGAGACGTGGAAGGCGCTTCGCTACCGTAAACATTTATCACCCAAAATATGCCGGAGACTCTTCGGAGATGGCTCTAGTGCCGGAGTTTAACTGCATCCCATTCAAGAGAGCATTCATTCGAAATGTATCTCACTTTCCAAAGAAACATTTTTCTTGGCCTAAAGCAAACTTACTAGCTGCTAAAGATCACAGGCACGATCAATGATACTTGCACTTTAAATTGATATAAGGACTCGGGACTCGGACTCGGCCTGCTGAGGACTCGGATGTTTGCTAGACTCGGACTCAAGGACTCGGACACCAAGGACTCGGACACCAAGGACTCGGACACCAAGGACTCGGACACCAAGGACTCGGACCCAGGTTCGAATTTTAGTCACAGCAAAGGAGTTACCGTGCCTTGAAAGTCGATCACATTTGTGGATTTTTTAGTTTTCGCCTGTTCTATAATTTCCTCAAAGTAAAACCAAGTGCTCAAAGCATTTCGTGTTCACATTCTAGTTTTACGTGCATAAAACCTTTTGGAAAGCTTATTCTTATACAGAAAAATTCCAGATGATGTGTGACTGGGATATAGATTGGATAGCAGCTTGCGAGGCAACCAATTTCATGCATGGTTAAAAAAAAAAACCACGTAGGCCTATCCCATTCTGCGCGCCCGTCTTACCTCGCTCCAGTTGGGTCTCCCTGACTGAAGTTTGGTCCTAAGCCCCGTCAGCAGGTCCTTTTTATCTTTCTCGTGCACCACGTCTAGGGCCAACTGCAGCCCGAAGTTCTTCATGTCAAAGGTATTGATGCCGGTCATGAAGAGGTGGATATCTAGGAACCGATCCAGCGAATACTCGCTCTGTTCAGTCTCCAGTTTCAGCAGCATGTCTACGAACCACTCAAAGGCCGTGTGGTTGCGATTTAGCCATATGAAGTCGACCTGTGTGAATTTGTTTCAGTTTAAATGAGCTTTAAAATTATTTTATGCTTTCCATATTAAAATCAAAAGACCCAAATTGAGAAGAATATCGTGGAAGGACCTGTTTTCGACGGTACGCGTTTTCGGAGCTTTATCTTGTGGTGTAAAAACTTTCATTCTGGTGATTCCCATAAGCGCTTTATACAAAAGCCCACCACACACCACATTGAACCTGAGCTGAGGGAATTTTTTTGGTTTCACTTTCTTGACAACCGGTTGCTATCCGCCATTACTGTGTCCATACTATGGCACGCCAAAGCGAAAACAATTCAATACTGAAAAACAAGTCTCAACATTTTTAAAAACTTGCCAACAAAAGCACAGTGTGCTGGTTTAAAACAGTCTATCAACATTTAAAAGTCATGCCAACCTTCTTTTTTTTGCGCGACATTTGCGAAAATATGCGTCAATATTTAAAAAGAAAAATTTCGCTTTGGCGTGCCATAGTATGGACACAGTAATGGCGGATAGCAACCAGTTGTCAAAAAAGTGAAACCCAAGAATAACATTGCCTTTTAAGAGGAATTTCAAATTGTCATTGAAAACGTGGGTCTTAGTGCTTTCTTTCGTGATCATATTTACAAATGACAAGACGTGTGACGTAATACAATGGCTCAGCATCTGAAACGAGGCTGCCATTTCTAAATTTAAATTTGTCAATAACTCGGTTGGTATAGAGCATCTTATCAGTGCATCAGGGGTCTCGTGTTATTATTATTATTTCTTTCTGGTATTCATACCAAGGATTCCTCAATAGTGCTCAGTGCACTGTCACTCGTAAGCGTGAGGAAACCCATGAAGAATTAGAATTATAAATGGCCAGAGACACCGGGGAATCCCCTTGCTCTTCACGAAAGAATGCTCTGGGATCTTTAGAGTGCGTTACCATTACCTAACACACTGGACCAACGGCTTTACATCCCTTCCGAAGGATGGAGCAAGTGTGGTTGAGTGCCTTGCCCAAGGGCACAGGTACCGCAGCCGGATTCGATCCCGCAACCCCAAGTTTTTCACCCATGATTGCGAGTTAATGGCCCTAACCACTCGGCCACGGTACCCCACATATGGATATGTTCACATTATAATGGGTTCTTTACTTCACCTAAACATCGAGATACACAGGTGGGTGGCGCCATCGGCAGCCGACGACTGAAATGAAACAGCCAAATCCCATTATCCTAATCGGGATTCGAACTCGAAATCTCCAACTGTCTGGGCAGCTGTCCTACGGTGGGCCACAATAGCTTTGGAAAGTTCAAACTGTCGTGATCCTTTCCCGAATCACAGAGATACTGTGACACTTTGCCACGATTCACCAATATTTTTCTGCATCGTGGCACGAAATCGTGACTGTCACACGGTGTGACTCACAGAAGGAGACCCGATTTAAAGAGGAGTAATTGTAATTTAAAGAGGAGTGATTGTACGAGTCCACGGACTGCCGTACCTTCTTAACTCTAAGAGCTTGTTTCTGTCGCCCTTCATCCACCCACGAGTGCGTGCAGTTAGGGCACTTGTTGACAATGGTGCGATGCCGGTACATTATGGACTGTACGATAGAGGCGAAGGGCGTAACGCCTATACCAGCTCCGATCAGCACGGCGTGCTCTGACTGGAAGATGTTGGTGCTGGGCGTTCCAAATGGCCCCTGGATATGAACCTTTCAAATGTCGAGTTGAAGTAATATCATTGGTTAATTTAAACACTTGGTACACTGCGAAATTACACATTTGATTTTGCCAGACTATAGTGGTGCGCAAAACTATTTTCGAACACTTGGCGTCTGAAGAAATTGATATTTAAATCTCTACTACACCCATTGTACATTTTTCACCTATATTAAACAGAAGGTATAGTAGTTGTGAGTGTGGCTCACATTAATATCTGCCAGTCGTACCATCTTGTTATAATCAAACTTTTCATCAACTAGTGTTTGAATCATTTTGCACACCACTCCAATGGGTTCCTTTATTTGATTCTCCTAAGTGGTGTTTTATTACTTCTTTTTTGAGGGTTTAATATAATTTTCATGTATAATTGCATGCATTTTTTTTTACAAAAAGGCATGTATATGTTGTTGTTGTATATTGTATGGCATCTTCGGCCCTTTATGCCATACATGTGTATATATATATATATATAGAGGCCTGCCGAACAGTTTGAGTTTTGCCCTGGAAAATCTGGGTCAAGCTTTCACTGGGGCTTAATGTACCCTCAGCATGCTTTAGCTGAAAGGGAAAGTTGTGGGATTAGATTTTTAAAGAGGAAGAATCCCCTTTGACGAAAATCCAGCATTTAGGCTTTTTTCGATAGTCCAAACATCCCTTTTGCCGACGTGGATTTTTATTATTTTTTAATTGTCGGTTTTAAGTGGATAAATTGCAAGCAAAAGTGCGCTTTTCTGAAATGCTCATTAGGTATTCATGATATGCGCGTGACCCCGTGACGCAATCCTGAGAAAGAGGAGTCAACACGATAGTTAGCTCCATACGTTTACACGCAAAAAACTTGGAAAACCGTCTCGGTTAGATGGTGTTTTTTGAAGAATTTTGTTGTTCCAAAAAGCCAGAGATACGCCCAGTAGCTGCGTGGTTGTATGTTTTACCAGACACTATGAAAAAAAAAGAGCAGAAAGATTTTCTTTTCTATTACCAAGAGAGAGAAAAATGAGTCGCTCATTCTATAACTTGTACGGCCGATGTTCAAACACGTGGAAACTACGCCCGCAGGGGACTGTACACAGACCGCTGTGAATGCCGTTCGTTCCTTGACAAAACAACCCGTTGCAATGCACCAGTATTTACTTCAAAAGAGCTTCATTGTGAGCCACAATTTCATTGTTTTTTCACAAAACAGGTAATAGTAGATTGTTGTCATATTACATGAAGTGTTTTTCACCTTTGTATGTTGAATTACAAGGACAAAATAGGCATGATAAACATTCACTTCGTGTATTTTCCATTCAATACTGCACAGACCGTTTTGTATGTTTCTCAGGATGACGTCAAAACCCTGTTGATAAACAAGCCAAGTGACCTCGAGCGTTTCAGAATCTCGGGTGAAGAGGGTCGGAACTGCTTTACGTTTTAAGCAAAAACCTGTCGATTTTTTTGTGAAATACAAGTTGTGACGGTGTTGTAGACACACATACACCTCCATGATAAACATAAAAACTAAAAAAATGTGGAAGGGGGGATTCTAGCTGTTTAAATTAAATATTTAAAACACGGCTGTTCAAACAATACAGCGAATAGTAAAGGAGTAGGCGATTAATTCAAAGGCGGTCATAATTAATGCGCTTTTAGCCAAAGATCTATTACCTGTAACCTGTTCTTGGTGCTCAGATCAAAGAGAATGTGGGCTCTTGGAGACGGTGCGGATTTCCGTCTGTCTGCCAGTGATCTGGGTTGGCCCAACTTCCGGAGAGAGCTATGGCTAGAGGTTGAGCGGAGGCTGCGGATGCTCAATACCGAAGCTTCCCGGGACAATACCGCTCCCACAGGGGATGCTGTGTTGTTACGAAGCTAAAAAAAGACACAAAAAGACATCACAATGCTGATGGAAAACCTCGTGGAAAATAACGCCCCTAACTTACACTACACATCAAATGAGGACTTTCTGTACATGTGCGCGTACGCTCATATACATGTACATACATAGTATGTGTATAATGTACACATGTACGCGCACATGTACATTTACGTCATAACCCTGACGAAAAAAGACAGGGCGAGTCTTTTAGTATTTCTTGTTTTTAATCGATTGGCATTAATCCTTGACGGATTTTTACGTTCTTGGTACCAAATGAAAGCTTCTATTCTGGAAAAATAGCTATTTAGCTTTAACAAAAATTGACGCTCAAATCGGCCTACAATCGGACAGTGCAATTTTAATCTGAAGGTGCTTTTTCAAAAAAAGATCCGCAGACATTTGTATTTTTATGTTTTTATAATTTGCTGTTTTACAAGTTCAGTCTTTTAATATTTAATTTTAGTTTTCAGCATTTCTTTTGTAGCTGTTTAATTTGTGTCTTATTTGTTTCGTATGTGTTGTTATTTTTACCTACCCGGGGAGTGAATTTGTATGGACTATTTTAGTCTTTTGACGACCCTAGACATTTTCGGAAATTAGTAAATAAATAATGTATTACCTGTCTGTCAGCCAGTGATTTGGAATGGCCCGACTTCCCCAGAGAGCGGATGCTCGTTACTGAAGCCTCCCGGGTCAATACCGCGCCCACGGGTGATGCTGCGTTGTCACGGTGCTAATTTAAACCACAAAAAGACCATGCTGATGGAAAACTTAGTGGACAATAACGCCCCTAATAAATTACACTACGATAGGCATCAAGCGCATGAATTACGTCAGTTCCCATGGTAATTGGGTCTAAACTTTCGCTGGTAATCTGAAACGTTCACTGGTATAGCGCAGGAAAGCAGTTCACTGGTTTTAGTATAGACCCAAAAACCATGGCAACACACACAGGGTGAAGTTTCAGTCGCCCTATTTAGAGACATTGTAACCTGGACGTCACTCGTAATGGTATAAAAAGCGGTTCCTTTAATCTGTAGGTGCTTTTTCAAAAAAAGATCTGCAGAACATTTTTTTTACCATTCATTCATACACACAAAACATGCATCTGTGACTGAAATGTCTACAAGGCAGTTTATCAACATTCTTCTTTAGTTTTTAAATGTCATTGTAGCTGAAGATGATAATTCACGGCGTACTGAATTTGATTGTATAAACATACCCCCTGTGCCACGTCATCTACAGATTTGATATCTTCTCCCTTCGCCTCCTTATTCGATGGCCCCTCTCCCTGTGTCTCATCCCCGTCCTCGTCCCCCTCCTCCTCCCCCTCATCGTCGTCTTCCTCCTCAATCTCTTCAGGTAGGCCTATATCAGGATTTTTCTTCAACAAGACCAGTTGCGTATCAAGCTCAGGTGCATAGCCCATACGGCGGATAATTAGCTCCTCCGGTGGAGGTACAAAATATTCCTCGACATCCGAACTGGATTCGTCGACTGCGATATCAATTGAAGTCTCGTGAATTCCGTTCGGGCCGTCAAGAGGTGGCGCCGTGGGATTATTTGCTCGGGTTTCTTCATCGTCCGAGCTCATCTCGAAGCCCAGGTTGGTTTGTTCTTTAGGAGTAGCCGATTCCAGTTTTCCGAGATGGGACTGGCTCGTCTGTCGCCCAAGGGCACCCTTTTTGATGACGGAGCCCTGTTTGTGCTGTCCCGACGGCATGACGTCGAAGTAGCGATACAGGCTTTTGGTCCAGTTGCCGGCAGAGCGAATGTGCAGAGATATGATACCTGCAAGAGATGTATAGACAGTATTGAATAGCTGACATCTTGTAGGGCACTTTCTTTGTTCCGTGGGGACATGCATGGTTACACATTTTAAATGTCAAAAGTTGCTCTACAAGATGGCAGCTATTCGATACGGTCTATAGTCTGGGACATTTCCTGCAATGTGGGCCTCGCAGTCTTATTGAAAGACAGTCGTGCGACCTGCTTAAAAGTCTTGTTGCCTACTGACAGCACTAAATCGCACGACTGTTGCACGACTGCACAGGGTGTATCAGAGAAAAAAGTATACACTCATAAAATTGTAGATAAAATGGAAATCGTATTATATTATTTTAGAAAGTTGGCTCACACATATTAGTATAGACATAGGTTCTAGGTTTTTATTAACATTGTCTAACATTGCGCGAAAAAAATGGAAGATGCAAAACAGGGCTTTTTTGAAAGCCGCCATCGTGTGTGACATGAGCATGGTTTGTGTCGAGTTGCCGCTTGTTCAGCGATACTCACACGATTTGTTAGGCTTTTTCTCGATGCGGAGTGTTCCGTCGCGGCGTAAGAGAATTACAGCTGAGCCGCTACGCAAAAAAAGTAACACCAGGGTCACGAAACCCAACAAATCGTGTGAATATCGCTGAACAAGCAGCAACTCGACACAAACCATGCTCATGTCACGCACGATGGCGTGATTTTTCCGCACGCAGATTGGCTAATGAAATCTGATGCGCGTGCTATAACTTGTTTTCCCCCTATAGAACATGACTATGACATTCGGCATCACTTTGCAAAAGTTGGAAATTTTTAACTTTTGCGATTGTTGATTTTATTTTAGCGCCGCCTCATGTCGGTTGTCGTAATGCCGTCGCAGCTACACTCAGGTCGCAAAACAATCGCAGAATGATTTTGATGCCGACAGGCGTAAAAAGACAGTCGCCGTCTGTTCTGCTTCGTCGCAAGGTCGACCTGGGGGCGGCTTAAGATTGCCTGCGATTTCTATTGGTCGTGACCTATTGTAAGTTGTCGTATCTTCTAGTGGGATTGCGACGACCCATGCACATTGTGGCTCCTACCTTCTTGCTCCGGTGCGCTGCTGATTGTGAATGGATGCCACTCGTGTTTGGCAATCGTCGGGATCTGGATGAAGATGTAGTCTCCAGCTTTATATTTGAAGTTGGGCGGCTTGGTCATTACCAAATGGGTGACCTGTATGATCATGATATATTTATTAGAATCAACGCAATCAAAATGATCTCCTTACAAGGGTGATGAATTATTTTGAGGTAATTTGGGGACACACCGGAAGGAGCGCGTGGGTCCCTCCGCCACATGGGTAAATATTTTTAAAATACAATCTTGGACTCTCCTGAAGAGCAATCCTTAGCTAAATTTTACCAGATACGATGGGGAAATCCTCGTTTGTCTTGCGATGGTGACCGATTTTTAAAACTTCTTTTACGCTTCCGAAAGATTTTGAAATTACGGATCAGGAGTTTACCGGGTCGGACACCTCCTTCTCATTTTGTATTCCTGTATTTTAACGACGCTGGATCTGACACTGTTTTGTCATGGAATGTGACGCAATCGCATTAAAAGCAAAATATATCTAAAAGTGGATTTTTATGTAGCGCAGGCGCTATAGCTGGCGCTGTTGCCATTATTACCGCTGCCATCAGTGAATCATAGGCGCACAGCCCTATAAGCACTCAGATTGTGGCATTCCCTGTAACTATCGCTTGGGTTGACGATTACGAGGCAATTGAGATTAAGTGTCTTCCCCACGGACACAAACCCATAAAGCCTCGAACACGAGCACGGCTGTGTACCCACGCAATCACACGGCTCTCGTGGCACATATCGTCGTCCCATCAGACCCTATGGTATACTGCATCTCGACTCAAGTAAAGGAGCTTTTCCTCCATGCATACTTACCCCCGACGGCAAGAGGTTCGCCTCTTTGATGTAGGTCTTGCCAAAACGAAGCTTCCGGATGATCTTCATCTCGCTTACTTTCTCCAGAACAAAGAAAACACACGGGCCTATGAACCAATACCAGAACCTTGGGCCATGTAGGATAAGCAGTAACCAGAAAACGATGTAGCATATCTTGTGTGTCCAGTAAAATATCTATCAACAACAAAATCACAATTATTGTTGTTTTAAAGCTCAATACATCATTTTCAGTTACCCAAAATTTTACTTTATGCGTTCACAAGGAAAAAACAACGACTAAAAGTGTTAAAATGGTAACAAACACCTCATGGTTTTCCTAGTGTAAAATGGTACCTCTGTGGGAGAAATTGCCAACTGAGGATTGCAAACGATTTTTTTTTAACCATGCATTCATTCAACATGCAGTAATACTTCAGGAAACCTTTAAAATCCATGCATCTACGTGGTTAACATTTCTACAATGCAGTTTATCGACATTATGCTTTAGTTATGTAATTTCGGCTGTTTATGTTAACTTTTAAAAATTGTGCTAATCATGTAAATGTTTTTAAAAAGCAACCGTTTGTTTTTAAAATATGAGTGGAATTCGCATGCATCGTCTCCTATTGTCTTTTTGAATATGATCTGGCCAAGTCATACCCAGCACGATATGTGGCAAAGAGACTCCTCCTAACTCCCCTATTCCTCAACACACTCTTCCCATTTGTTAATGCACCCCCACCCCCGCCCCCTAATGATGTTTGAGACACAATATGGGAACAATGGTAGGGGGATTCCCTCTGCCACATATCGTGCTGCATATGGGCCAAGTAGGGTTAAAGCAACTTGGCTGCCAGCGTGCTTGATTTAATATCATGCACCCTCCCAAAATGGCCACATACCCTTAAAAATGTACTTTTCTTTACAAATTCATTTCAACATAAGCTTGTTGAATAACAAGGCACTGATCGACCGATCATGTTGGAATCACGTTCAAGATCGTTCCGCTCCAGCGGTTTTTCCCTAGGTCCATGAGAACAAAGTGAATTCTAAAATGTTTCTTTCTTTCAAAAGGAATCCATATTTAAAGTTTGAGTGCCACCGTTTGAGTTCCGTATAGTCCAATATAGTCCATTGTATTTGTAGCCATTGTTTAAAAGCAGTATACATCATTGGTAATCTCGAAAATCAGAAAGTTCACAGATTTACGCCCAACTTACACAATATGAACATGATGACCGTAGAAAACTTCCCCTGAAATGGTTTTGTCTGAAGTGCTATAGTCTCTGAGAAATGAGTAAAACAATGAATTTTCGTCTCATGAGACCAAAATTTAATTCGCCCCAAAACCATTTCGCCCCAAACCACCTCGCACGAGTGCCATTTCGCCCTAATTTACTTCGTCCAAACACTACATCGCCCAAATGCTACTTCGCCCCAAAACCACTTCGTGCACAGGCCGTGGTTCAGGGCGAAGTGGTTTTGGAGCGAAACCCTTTTTTACTGTTTTCTCAAAAGTTAGACGAAGTATACGGGGCTGGTTTTTGATCAGGTTGGTTTTAATCATGCATAGGCCTATCTTCAATCACACAGGGGGATAAAACTATTTGCAACAGTTTGCCAATTATGTAATACTATCTTTAAGAAGTTTCAGGCCTAGGGTGATGTTTTTTTGGTGATGTTTCTTGTCTCCGATTTCGCTATTATAAATGTGCCAGAATAGAGCTTTCAAACTTTTCTAAGTTTCAGGCCTTGAATTGTCTGGCTCCGTCTTTAAAACTACACACACGAGTCTATGGAAAGCGAGCAAGCCGGCTACCTATAGCGTCTACCATTGACTCATGCATAGTTTCAAGACGTCGCCATATAATTGTAACGCAGCCTAACCTCAAAGTGGTTGGAGCGCCTGACGAAAGTTAGCGATCCTACGATCAGAACTATGAAGACAATGTTTAGTAACCAGCCCGTGATGAATGAACTTCCCTTTAGCTCGCCGACTGGGAGCCCGACTTCTAGAATCTTGGGATCGGTAAGAAGCAGCTCGACCGCCGTGAAGTTTTTGTAGGTCTGCAGAATTACTGTGAGGTAGATATTAGAGATTAAAGGCACAGGCTCGTCAGCAATGCGCGCGCGCCAAATTCGTGCCACGAAATACGCACCTCTATAGCAAAGGCAAGGAGCTGCGTATTTCGTGGCACGAATTTGGAGCGCGCGCATTGCTGACGAGCCTCTGCCTTTAAATATGTTGGGTTGCCTTCCATCTCTGTGGCCCGGGTTCAAATCCTGTCCAAGTCTACTCAGTAAGTGGATTGGATTTTCATTTCCATGTGTTTGTGCTTGTGCAGGAGTTTTTCCTCCCATCTCAAAAACCCGTAGGCATATGGAAAACGTTCCTGCTATTGTGGTCATAAAATCAAACCAGTGCTCCCAGCGCAACTGACCTTCAGAGAGAAACTGAGCGCTAGTGTGGGTTACTGGAATGTACCGTTTTCAAGAACAGGGGTTATTTCTATGTCTGCAGTAACAGGACGAATAGTTCTATTCAATGTGACAAAAACCATGACGATTCCTACAACATCGTTTTTTAACGATAGGCCTGTGCTTTATTTATTGACTTGAGGCTAAAAAGTACCCACTCAAAATGACCACAATCCACCGAGTCCCTCGGCTTTGTCTGAGTGCACCACACTCACCGACACGTGCACTGTACACATACACATGTATACACGTGGATTGAGACGTTGGTCTCAGAAAGAAAACTATCTCCGATTTGTCGAGAGAAGAGCCCCTTCTTCCTCAGTCTCGTTTTACATAGATTGAAAGGTTATTCATAATTATATATATTTTCTCATGCCATGCGAGGGGAATTTATACAGCTTTGTTTGCTGTTCAGTTTCGTGAGGGGCTCCCATGTATTTTCCCCCCAAATATGCCTTGACCTACATAGACTTTCCCTTTTAAACTATTTTTCAGAGAAAAGGATCCCTAATGTCTGTAGGTCAAAATGTGTTGATATATATTATATGAAAGAGAAACATCTCTAGTTCATTTTCCTGGGCGAGGTACTAAGTTCCATGAAGGGATTTCTCGAAGACGAGTGGTTAATTGCAGAGTGAGCTTGTTTTTGCAACAAAATCCCCATGCTTAAGCACTGAAAACTTTATTTCGTCAATTGACCAAAAAATATTAGTCATACACTGGGTCTTATATGACTAATTTATAATTAGTCATACGTGGTTTGAATTGACTAATTTTAATTAGTCATGAAAAAGGGTCTTATTTGCCTAATTTAAAAAATGATTAGTCATGCGGGACAATTAATTGGTCATTAGGGAAAATTAATTAGTCTTGCAAACAAATTTATTAGTCCTGCAGAAAATTTATTAGTCTTGCAGGAAAATTAATTAGTCCTGCAGTAAAATTAATTAGTAATGTCAGTTAGTCAGTCTGACAAACTTACTTTGTCACGTGCATTACACGGTGTGTTTCGTATAACGGACTGAAATAGGACTACGCAGAATACGTGCAATGACTGCACGGTGTGTTGTGTTAATGCAACAAAGATATCCGCAGTTTAATGACGATAATGGGGACAACATAAATGGAAGAGGCAACGATGTACCCAGGAAAACATCCAGTTACTATTCGTAGCTTATTTTATAAACTTACTTCTAACTGCAGCGAGGAAAGGAGTCCAACCTGGGCTGACCTAAAATTACGAATACGTATACTGAGTTGTCCTTACAGATCATGACTATTTGTGTCAATACACGGATGTTGAGACCCGAGGCACGGCCTCAACTATATGTCTTTACTCCGACACACGACATAGTTTGAAACATGCAAACCAATGATTGCTTTAGAAATCTCAGAGTCCCGCACAAAACCCGTCACACGCTTACCTTTCTAGAGTAACGTCACAGAATGTTCAGTCCAGTCAAACATGACTTAATTTTACGGTGCGGTTCGCATGTAATGGCGTCGCACAGCTGCACGAAAACAAGAACTGAAGATTTATTTTCACACGACTGATTTCATGACTAACCTTTTATTACATTATTATTTGAAAGAATATTCCCGCCGAAACTCATGACTAATTAAATTAGTCACGAGTTTCGGCTGGATTATTCTTGCCATTAGTAATGCAATAAAAAGTTAGTCATGCAATTAGTCATTGGAAAATAAATCGTCAGTTTTTGTTTTACGTGACAATACAAATTAGTCAAAAGACGATCATCACATTTGTCAGTCGTTCAGATTAGTCTTCCGCTAATATTAATTTGTCCTGCAAATTTCCAACCTCGTAATGCAAACGTTTTAATTCGTCAAGCACCAACAAAGATTTGTCATGCACCAACAAAATGTTGTCAACTGACAAATTGTATACATGACTAATCATTTTGCCCTTGTTTGACTAATTTTCCACTGTGATTGACTAAATAAAGTTTTCAGTGAGGGTGACCTGTGTGTGTGCATGAGCAAATGTGCGCTAGTTTTCCATATGCCTATATACGTGATTTTCAATGTTTCAAATTTGTGATCAACCGTTTGAGAAATCAACCATTTAAGTAAGGTCAAATGGAAGATAGAAGTACATCGATCCGCTCGAGATGATAATTATGTTTTCTTAACCACTTAACGCCGGAGGACGTTTAAATACGCCAAGATTTCCGCATCGGTGTAGCGGAGGACTTGTTAACACGATTAGGGGAAATTCACTTGTTACTGCTTTTAACGCCTACACTCGCAGAAGTAGGGGAGGTGGGATGAGAGCCAAACATTTTTTTAAACTCCCGTCCCAATGTTAAAAACATGATATTTCTTGGACTACTACCATATACTATAAAAAAGGTTCTACTACCATATACTATGGGAAGGTTTCCAAAACTTGAATGGATAATTTCTATTCCCAAATCTTAAAGAGATTTCTCTTCGAATAAGCAATCATGTTGATATGGTTACTGAGCATGTCTGGTGAATGAATCATTAGTTTATGGTATTGTGTGACGAAGATTATTCATCCCTGTAACTCAATATTTTGTCTCGAAACAGCTTGGTATTTTCTATTCAAACATGTAGGCCTACTTGTGGAGTTTGAAAGCAGACTGTCTTGTGCGACGAAATGGAGTGTAACAGACCTGAAATGCTGTAATGGTTGTCAATGTAATTTTTCTTGGGAAAGTCACAAAAATCTGTTTGGAGGTATTTCAAAACCCATTGTGTCTATCTTTGTTGTGCAATACCATAAATCAATGATTTAATCATCAGACATGCTCAATAACCTTATCAACATGACTACATAGTCAAGTAGAAGTTATCTATTCAAGTTTTAGAGATATAACATTTGAAGGAGAAAGAAACCCCACAACTTCGGACTCATCCTGTACATGTGTATATATGATTTGTAGTTTCACCCCACTCACTTCAGCACTAAACATTTTCAAGTAAGCTACTTACGTGCATTGCCGATGTGCCCCAGGGTGTGGCCCAGTGCCAATATAGCGGACAGGTAGCCAATGATCTTATGAATTTGGATCGTGTCATCGAACGGCAGAATTTGCATTAAGATCCAGGAAGACCGCAAGAAATTGAGCGTCTTGCGAAGCATCAGGACGACCACCACGGCACATGTAAAGTTTAGGGCGTTTCCACAACCACGAGCTGTTGGGGAAGATATTGGTGTTAAAAAAACGCAAATTATACTGTGACCGAAAGATCGAAAAGATGCAACATAATTATAGCAAGGCTGAGTGCACCGGCTTCCGTAAGAGCCACTGGGGCAGTGTGCGCCACTTTGTACGAAATGCCTCCGGGAGCATTTGCCGTCATCGAATCGCTGTCTTCGGCGAGTATAGACCGTATGAGGCAGTTTCTTTGTTCCTTAAGGACATGCATGGTTGCACATATTGTGCTTCCATTGTTAAACGGTTTAATAACTCAGATCGGTCAGAGCTGCCTAGTCACGCATGATGTATTTTAGGTGCGTGACGCAATTGGAGGGGGACGTCCTTTCACAAATGGAGGTCTAGGCTTCGTGACAATGCATGGTACAATATGTGACCCGATCTGAAAAAAAGTAACATAAATCGTGCAGGCTAGGTCGAGTTTTCGCGAAGAAATCTGCGGCAGATCCACGCTCATTAAAATACCAAAACGCAATGTTAATTCCAGTCGTAACACAGACATTCCAGGCGGTATCTGGGCACCGCCAGGAATTTTCATTGTGTTTAAGTATTTTAATGAGCGTGGATCTGCCGCAGATTTCTTCGTATGTTTGCGAAAACTCGACCTAGCCTGCGCGACTTATGTATACCTTTTCTCAGATAGGGTCACATATGCCGGGGCCACAATATTAAAGGGGCGTTTCAGATTTTTTCCAGAAAATGAGAATCACATATCTCCCCAAACTACTATCTACAGGGTGTTTAAAAAAAAAAAGGTAATCCAACTTTAAAAGGTTGTTTTGACCAGACTATACGTTTGTCAGTAAAAAGTATGGTAGCATCTTCAAGCAGAGGGTATGGGCTTTCCAGTGATACCTTGGTTACTTTCCTAGGATCACCGAGCACCATTGTCTTGAAATTTAGGTGCAAAATGGGGGTTGGTTCACTTTTATGTTGAACAAATTCGATTGACACACAGCATTAAACAAAAATTACACAATCTTATTCAGTAATTACATTTTATTCATTCACACTTTCTAACACAGGATTCTGATTTATTTATTCACCAGGATCCTCCACATGTCCACCTCCTCTCTCTCCAAACAAAGTTGACATCGGCGGCGCATGTCTCACGGTGTCTGGATCCTCTTGCAAACTGTCCACCTCTCGATCGCTGAATCCCGTCACGCGCAGATCCTGCATGTTGTGCGGTGGCATTGTAAAAACTTTGTTCTTTAAAGAACCGAGTCTCAAGGGGCAAGGTCTGGTGACCGGAGGCCACTCGAAGTGGTGATTCATGGCAATCACTCGCTCATGAAAGTTATTGTAGGCGATATCGAAAAGCAATGAGACGGTGCGCTGGTGCACCATCTTGCACCCGCCACATCGGAATTCCGTGAACGACATGCGCCGCTGATGTCAACTTTGGAAAGAGGAGGTGGACACGTAGAGGGACGTGGTGAATCAAAAAAATCAGATGTGTGTGGTTGAATGTGTTGGAAAGTGTGAATGAATAAAATCCAATAAATTTATAAGATTGTGTCATTTGTTTAATCGATTTTGTTCAACATGAAAGTGAACCAACCCCCATTTTCCACCTCAATTTCAAAACAATGGTGCTCAGTGATGCGTAACCCTAGGAAGGTAAAAAAGGCATCATTGGAAAGCCCACATCCTCTGCTTTAAGATGGTACCATGATTTTTACTGGCAAATGTGTCAAAGCAACCTTTCAAAGTTGGATTAGCTGGGTTTTTTTAAACACCCTGTAATGGGTAGAAAACAGAAAATTTTAGCCATGGAAATATCGCGAGATTTGTTCTCAATACTACAATGTTGAAAACCATCGCAATAATATAATACGGCGATAATTTTCTCAAATCACGATAAACGATAATGTTGAAAAACTATCGTGATAATATCGCAATGTTAAAATTTTTGTAATAATATCGAAATTTGCAATATTTTTTTCTCTCAATACCAGTGTTACAAACATTCGCAGTAATATCGATTCTGGCAACATTTTTCTCAAAACCACAATGTTAAAAATATCGAATATTGCCATTTTTTTTCTCAAAACCACAATCTTGACAAAATATCGCCAATATTAAAGATCACGATGTGTTTTCGCAATGTTTTCTGTGTTGACAATTATCGTCACAAGCTGTCATGCGTGAAATAAAAATCATGTAAACGGTCATAAACGATGAAAAACTCACCAATTACGTAACACCAGTTTGTATCTATGGCGGAAGAATACCTCGAAGCTGCAAAACCGAAGAGTAGACCGATCAACAGCACGACAAGCGCCATAAAGACGATCCACGTGATATTGTTGCGCAGGAAATGGGGCTTCAAACAAGGTGCCGCTCCGCAGAGCCGTCTCTTCTTGTGTGCCGTGCTTCGAAGCCATGCGCCCGCACTAAGGATAGACAGGAACATACAGGGTGTCCCAAAAATGTCCAAATCAAACCAGGCAACTTATCCCGGATCCTGATAGGGAATCCTCTTACATGAGAAAAAAAGTCTTTATTGCATCATAATCAGTCAAGCGAATCAAATGTTATGCTGCTTGGTGCAGCAAATTTCATGAACGAGACCTCCTACAACCTCAATTGTTGTTTCATTGGGGGGGGGGAGGGGGGGAGGGGGGGGGAGGGGGGGGAGGGGGGGGGGGAGGGGGGGTTGCCAGTCATTTTTATACCAACTTGTTGCGGACAGGCGGACACACAGGAAAATGCATTACAATTTTACATCAAATTATTTGGAAGATACGTTAGGGGTAAAACAAAGGGGAGGGGGGGGGGGGGGGGGTATTAGAGGGACTTTGTAGAATTAGGGAGACATTGGTGGTGTCTTCCTAATACGTATTTCATCCCAACAATCCCAACTCGAACGTGGTACGCTTTCCATACCAAGATGGTGGACGGACAAATTGCGGCTACGACCTCGTGGTTACAAGTTAATATTTTGCCTCAACATTCGGCGTGCGGAGAAGAATTTCAAAGTGTTTATTCGTTGACTATGGAAGACCACCGCCAGCCGAGTTAGCAGCTTTAATTTGCAGTTTAATTGTCTGAATCTTTGCGTTATGCGTGCAGCCGTAGTGCTTTGCAAACCGCGTTGTCTACAGTATGTAGCCATGTTTGATCGTACGTTTCGGTTGCAACATACCGATGCTGCCATACGTACATGTATTTCGGTATTGTGCTGTTGAACACGCCTTAGGACTGTTTAGAAGACACGCGGATGCAGGGGTCGACTCATCCACGCAGGTTCAATCATGTTGAAAACCAACAAAATGTGTCTTACAATCTTCTGCTTATACAATCTTCTGGTTATAGGTCACATCATGCAAAGTTCAACATTTAGAATTAATTCGGCTATTGGTCCGTTTTATCCATCAAGCTCCAACAAAGTTATGCGATAGCTACATCGCCCAACTTGTCGGATTATGTTGGACGTTGTCCGGAGTGCCGCCCACACCATCCAACTTCCGTTCGGCCGACATCGTCACAGACAAACGTTGGACCTTGTTTTTAAACGACAGATGTTTGGTTATTTAGATGGGCCTTTATACTGACCTTATGGTGAAGTTTTCCATGAGGTCTGGGTAGCCTTTAAGCGCTTCTACGAACTCTTCAAATGAGATAGTGCCGTCGTTGTCTTTATCCGCTGCCGCTAGGAGGGAATTGGTGAGGTGTTCTAGTTTGACGTCGCTCAGACCTAGGGAAGTTTCCTCCAGGCCCGTCTTAAGGAGTATCCGCAACTCGCCTTTGTCGATGTATCCATTGTCTGTTACAAAAGGTACATGTTCAATTTCATCAACTATCTTTTCCCTATACATGTATGGTTTTTTTTTTGTGTTGTGTTGTTTATGCGCCTATCAATTGTTATCCCCCCCCCCCCTTCCCTCCCCCCCCCCCCCCCCCCCCCCCCCCGGGCTACCCCACCTAAGAGGTTGGGATTGTCACTTTTTGCGTGACAAAATCCCCACCCCTGGGGCAACATTTAGGTGACAAATCCCCACTCTCGGGTGCAAAACATGCACAGATAATGGGCCAAATTCCCCACCCTGGGGCATGAAAAATGTGACCAAACTCCCACCTAGGGGGTGGGGAAGCGCGGGGGGTGGGGGGTGGGGAACATTGGATAGGTGCATTATATGGGACTACTGCGCGATTTTGCTGCAAACGTCAAGTACCACGAATTCTTGGGTTTCACTTGGCTTGACAACCGGTTGCTATCCGCCATTACTGTATCCATACTATGGCATGCCAAAGCGAAAAATAATTAAACACTGATAATTCAAAGTAGACACCTATTTGCACAAATGTTCCGCAATAACAAAGGTTTGCATGACTATTAAATGTTGATAGACTGTTTGAAACTGTGCCTTTGTTGGCAAGTTTTTAAAAATGTTGAGACTTGTTCAGTTAACATCACAAATTATCAGTGTTGAATTATTTTTCGCTTTGGCGTGCCATAGTATGGACACAGTATTGGCGGATAGCAATCGGTTATCAAGAAGGTGAAACCCAACAAGAAGCGTTCTGGTGCCAAAAATTAGTGCCTGGCACACGGGCGTAACACATTTTTTTGCACTAGCACTTATATGCCCTTCTGCCAGGCACACGATGAATTTATTTAAAGGCGCGCATACCTTTTTTTACACGAGCGCCCTCATGTGAACGAACTAGCTCACTAACTGCTAATAAATTGTAATTTTATGCACGCAAGCGCATAACGGACATGTTGGGCGGAAGTGAAGTGAGTCGATATTTACGTGCACATGTTTATATGGCGAGTAACGTGATAGGCATCGTATTTCTCAGTTTTGGAGTTAAATTGTCGCGTTTTGGGGTGTACCGAGAGGCAGAATTAGAAACCAAACAATAGGGATTATATTTATTGGATTCACCAAGATTTACGAGGGAAGAAACATAGAGAAAACATGGTTTCTGGGATCAAGGCGCGCGCGGGTATGTGTGGCCATAGAGGGTAGAAGACCTGAACGCGGCGAGGCTTACGCTAGGGACCCGTGAACATTAAATTCGAAGACGGGCTGGGAGAGCCAGAGATAATCCAGAATAAATTAACTTTAGGTCAACATAAAAAACTAGTCGGACGTCACATAAGCCCTCCCGATCTTGATCGGTACGTGGCAACAGACTACAACAAAGTCCATGTAAAGCACTAAACCTATTTATCAGATCTGCAGAGAAGAATACTCATGTTAATTTTACCGAAGTGCTTGCCAGCCAACCAGAGGACAGTCCTTACACCTTCTCTCCCGATCTGGAAAACAAGCAATAGTGACCCGTGACATTTTGACCCCACATGAAAGCACCCTATACTCCCTCGGGTTTTCCCCTATAGACCCAATTCTTCTCTCGGTGTTGGACGGTGGCGCAACTGGGCAAAGTAACGAACACAACATCTGGTATGGTGCCTGATCACCATTGAAATGGAACAACCAATGGGATGGGAGAAAATCGTACGGGCCTTATCGGGATTCGAATACGAGACCTCCGACTCACTAGGCAGATGCTCTACCAGCTGAGCTATAAGGCACAGTTGGTATACTCCCTCATGTCTTCCCTATAGACCCAATTCTTCTCTCGGTGTTGCATGGTTGCGCAACTGGGCAAAGTAACCAACACAACATCCGGTATGGTGCCTGATCACCACTGCAGTATAGACAGAGAACCAGACTGAATAGGACGGTGGTTTCGCACATTTTTTTGAAAGTAAGGGCATACTTTTTCATTGTTTTCTCAGAACGTAGATGAGGTACTAAGCTAACTTAGTACCTCATACACAGGTTGGTTTTTATCAAACACATCGTCAATGTACGTACCAGAAATGTTTCACACACTGCAAAAACTGTGGTGTTAAATTAACACAAGTTAAATTTACACAAGCCTGGTGTTAAGTTTTAAGACCACAAGTGTTAGTTTTAACACATAGGGTGTTAAATTGAGGAATAAAAAATAACACCCGTCATGTTTTCACACCAGACTTGGTATCTACATGTCTATGAGACAACACCACTGGTGTTAATTTAATACCACAGTTTTTGCAGTGCAAGACCTCTGGGGCCAATTTCATGGCGCTGCTTAAGCGCCAGCTGAAAACGTGTGCTTACTGTAGCAGAACAGTTGGCGTTCCAACATTAAAGCTATTCACGTCAGCGGTGGCTTACGTATGCGCGTGCTAGGAAACGGGTATTGTTATCTAATCACTAAATTATGACAATATATATGTTTTGCTATCCTAATAAATAATAATAATAATAATGATTAGATTTGTATAGCGCACATATCCAACCTGCAGGGTGTTCAAGGCGCTGTTACCATTATTACCGCTGCCATCAGGGAATCACCAGAACCATTTCGCTTCAACTAGGTGGCTGCTGGTCAGGCGCACAACCCTATCAGCAGTTAGATTGTAGTATTCCCCTTAACAGCTTCCCATATATCGCTTGGGTTGACGAGGCAACTGGGATTAAGTGCCTTGCCCAGGGACACAGACACGTTGGTCGAAGTGGGGCTCGAACCCCCAACCTCTGATTGGGAGTCCCGCTTCATACCCACTAGACCACACGCGCTCCCTAACCGCACGAAAGGGCAAACGCTGCGCCGCTATTATGCACCTTGTGTACATGGGCGCGCGCGCGCATGCCGAACCCTCTAAATATTTACTGTTGAATATTCATGTTATGACGATGTCATTTTGGTGATTCGACACCATGATCAGTGCCTATCGTATTGGTGCGTCACCAGTGTTTGGCAAATTTCGCCTCTGAAGCTAGCAAACGGTTAGCAGTGCTTAAAGTTACAGTCTCCACGAAATAACCGGAGCCTCCGTTCGCGGCACAAAATCGGCTGCTAAACAGCTCCATGAAATTGGCCCCTAGACTTTCCCGGCAAGTGTGCAAAATTCCTGAACAGATAAGATATTATACGTATGTACGAGATGAATGTGCTAATATACACAACAATAGAGCCAATCATGTTGTGGCAACATTCGTAGCACAAGGCAGTATATCTTGCTAAAATATGAGCAATTGATGATAAGATAAGGTAACAAAGTGCAGTACACCTAGAGACTTGAATGCTGTATTTGAAGGCTTTTTGTCCCCTTTCGTGTAGGGAAAAAAAACACTCGTCAGATATCGGGGCGGCCTCTCCCACACAAACAACATTCAAGAGTTTTGTTTGGCGAGGATCTCTACCTTTTATCCTGGAATTTACACAACCCGGAAATTGATTTTTTTTAATAGTCTATACGTCCATGCCAACTGTTAAAAATTCTATCTATGTTTGGAAGGGTAGGCCTACTCCAAGGCAGTTCCACTAAATTCCGTTTGTGATCTCAAAGCTCGTAAACAAAGGTTTTGCAACGTCCCAAAATATACGCACATAAAAAAGTGGTTTTAACTGTAAAATGCATTTTATACATTCATATAAAATATTTTGTTTTGAAGGTAGTTTACAAGATTGGTAAACCGTTACAAATAGTTTTATCCCCCTGCGTGATTGAAGATATTCATGATAAAAACCAACCCGAGCAAAAACCAGTTCCGAATTTAGTGTAACTTTTGAGAAAACAGTCACATCTCCCCAAAACCACTTCGGCCTGAACCACAGTCTGTGCACGAAGTGGTTTTGGCACGAAGTGGTTTTGGGCTAGGTAGTGTTTGGACGAAATTGTTTAGGGGCGAAATGGCTTTCTGGGCGAAGTGGTCAAGTTCAATAAAGTGAAGTGCGAAAAGGCGTCATTTTAGTAAGCAAACTGGCCGCGTCCTGTGTTTGTTTCACATGCCTGCCGCGGATAGTGCTGCAACTTTTCGCCACAACACAGATTACACCTCGAAAGGCCAATGTCAAACAGGCACGAGGCGCGTCTAGTTTGCCTACTCAAGTGGCGTCTTTTCGTACTTCACTTTATCGCATGAGTGGTCCATCGTCTTTGGTAAAAAGTGCCAACTCACCATCCAGATCGTATACATCAAATATGAACCGGATCTTCTCCTCTCTCGTTCCCTTGGTGAGGATGTAGAGACCGTTCATCATTTCGTCCTGGCAGACGGTGCCGCTGTGGTCGCAATCGAACATGTCGAAAAACCTGTCCGCGAAAAACACCTGTCGGCCCAAATAGATTGATTAACTGATTGCTAGGAAGAGAAAATAGAGTGCAATCAAGCAAAATCAGTGTAAAGTATGTAGGCCCAAGTTAATTTCTGGATTTTTTTTACATATTCATTTCCCTCTCCATATAAGTGAAAACTCCATGTAAATATGACTTTTGGTTAAAAAGTTGCAATCATTTGAAAACCGCGTTAAAACACTCGCTTCTTTTGAAAATACTTTGAGGTGTTTTTTTTTTGACAATCATCGAAGCTCGATTGGGTAAAAAGTGAATTTTAAAAACTTCCCATCTGAATTTCCTGAAGGAGAAATTTTTCTATTCTGACAGTTTTGTGTTGAAAAAAAAAAGTGTTAGGACGTCGTAACTTTCTTTATTGCAATCCACCCCTGACTGATTTTTCTTGGTCACATCACAAATACTATTGTATTTTTACATTGCTGTTTAGATGTTATTTTTCCTATAATGACAACAAGTAATTTTTTTAGACACAAATAACCAACTGGTTTCTTCCTTCTCGAATAAGAAACTGGAAAATATTTTCTCATTTGTTAAAAAAAAAACACCACTTTTTCATAACGTAACTTTAGTATATGGCGACTAATTATCACCATAGAAATGAAACATCCAAACGTATGATGAGAGAAAAATTATCTTTCACATTAATAAATTGTTCATAATTAATAAACAAAAACAAGTCATTTCCTGAAACGAATAAGAAAGATGGGCCTTTTTGAAAACTGGGATATGAATGACTTGTTGCGTATATACAGGAAAAAGGGCGAGGAGCCGCTATAGACCGTAACGAATAGCTGCCATTTCGTGGGGCAGTTTCTTTGTTCCTTATGGACATGCATGGTTGCACATATTGTGCTTCCATTGTTAAACGGTTTAAGTAACAAAAGGTGCACCACGAAATGGCGGCTATTCGATACGGTCTATACTTACATTTTCCACCTCCAGTGCATTCTTGAAACTTTCTCGGTCAATCTCCGCGTCTTTGCCGGCGATGGACTCAAAACGAGACTTGGCCCACAGCAGCCATTTTGTGTCCTCGTCCAAAACATTTCTGTATTTTGCGAAAAATTTGTAAATTATCATGCTTAGCGATTTGCAGAGAAAACACAAAGTCTTTCCCGTTTTAACATTGGCTTACACGATTGTTCCGCTTTAGAGATTTCCTCCAGGTCTGGGTATACCTGTCTGAACAAAGTGATTTCCACAGTGATTAAATGTGACATTCTCTGTTTCAGGGAGCATCCTGTAGTTATTTAAGGGATCCTAGAAAAAAAGTTGTGTTGGGTTTTAACCTCCTTGAATTTGCATGGGATGGGCTGACCGCTGGAGTAGTGTGTCTTCCAAACAGCCATAGAAGTGCAGGAGCTCATGGAGGCACTTCAGGCAGAGTGGCACACCCTGTCTAAGCGGCTCTTACGGAGGACTGTTGTGCAGTCAGTCTTGCCACAAGAAGTGGTCATACACGTTATTTACGGATAAAATATATTGTCATATATATACCTCCAATATATAATAATGACCTCTATAGTGAATGGGTTGGCATAGATTACAACCCCCCCCCCCCCCCCCGCTTCAATTTTTTGAATTATAGAGAAGGTCAGAAGGTCAGTTTATTTTTTGAGTGCGCTCATCTGCGTGCATGCGTTTGCAACAGTTCAAAAACAAACTTTTCCGGCAAAGAGACAAATTGAATTGAAATTTCTTTACAGACACTTCACTGGCAATGCTTTGCTTGCATCCAATCTATTCAGCTTTTGTTTATTCCCAACGCATTTTCGTCCAATGGTGCGTGTTTTCCGTATGCATGGGTGATTTCACAAACAAATCACATAAACGTCCTTGTACCAGATTTACACCAAAACACTGTGAAAAGCAAAAAAAAATCCCTTCCTGCCCAAACGGTTTCGGGCCAATGAGAACTGCGTGTACAGCATTATGGACCTCACCGCTTGAGAGGCCATGCATTATGAAACAGTGCATCCCATAAGTATACTGTACTTTTTGTCCCGATGAACCACTTCCCAACTTTTGGGGCTAGCTCTGTTCTGATAATACGAAGTTTTTGCCATAACTATAGTCGTAGCAACCTCATCGCTTGAGAGGCCATGCATTATGAAACAGTGCATCCCATAAGTGTACTGTACTTTTTGTCCCCATGAACCCACTTCCCAACTTTTGGGGCTAGCTTCGTTCTGATAATACAAAGTTTCGGTCAGAACCATAGGCGTAGCAAGCTCTTAAAAAGCAGGTCGCTCCGGTATCGCTTAGCAGGTCGCTCTGTTATTGCTCAGCAGGTCGCTCTGTTATCGCTCAGCAGGTCGCTCCTTGTATGGACATACATGTAATATAATGTAATAGCATTATTGCCTTGGCATTTTATCAGCGGTGTTATATTAGTTTCATTAACTTTTTTATTTTGCCGACAAAATATGATTTACATCATATATTTCCCCCTGCCCCCGTCTCCTACGCCTATGATAACAAGGTCATCTGCAATAGTGGACGAGGTTGCATTCCTCAAAGCGCCCAAAACCACACTGCAGTTTTTTCCTCAAAAGGCAACCAAAACCGCTCTGTATTTATTCAATGTTGAAAATTCAAGTGAGCTCGTCGCTCTTCGGAGGCGAAATTCAAGTATCGTTCTGGGGAATCTGCTTGATATAAGTGCTAAAATAATCTGGAAATCATATTATGTTTAAAGGAATACACCGGCTTCGTTGGGCCATTTTTGGGCTCAAAATAGACCTACATTATTCTGAAAGTCTTTCCGAAATAAACTAAATAGATCCTGAAAAGAAACCATCAAATTTAGCTGGCTTTTTAAAAAAAGAAAATCAAGGTCACGTGATTTATCCGAACCAGATTTCTGGTTCGAATAAATTACGTGGTCTTGCAGTTAGTTTTATTTCCAGCCGTAGAAACCAGCGCGAAGTGCGAATTGATTTTGTCATTCGCGGTCAATGGTTTCTCTTCTTGTTGGAAAATAATGTCCTACGAACAATATGTACATACCGTGCACGGACACCCTCTGGAACCCCCTCGCATTAAACATATATGAGACAACTTTTCAAAAATTGTACGTTATTATTTATTCATAAATAGACAGTTGACGCATCCCTATTGGCGGAGAGCACGTTACGTAGCCAGTTTTAAAAGGACGATAAATACCAGTGATGAAGATCGGCCGGCTGGCCCGTGTGTGTGCCCGCGCCCTAGTCAGCGTGTATGGAACACGCACACGCACACAATAACTGCACGCTCCCGAATGCAAAATGTGCACTGTGACAAGTACCCAGTCGTGTACGTGCGCGTACAACACGCTTGCATTACGCGTAACGCGCGCGATCAAACAAAAACAAATCGACGCACAACTATATAGCAGTTGTACGAACGCGATGTAGGAAAGTGAATGCAAAACATGGCAAAACGACGAGCTAATTTTGGCGAGTTTTACCGACTTACACAAAAACGTATTTATGAATGGGATTAAAAGTAAGTTGGCCAATCTTAAACAATCGGGACCCTAGCCGATTTTAAACATATGTTTATGACTGGCCAAACCTACTTTTAATCCATAAGTAAATTCATTATTATTATTATTATTATTTATTTCTGGTATTCATACCAATAATTCCTCAATAGTGCTCATTGCACTGTCACTCGCAAGTGTGAGGAAACCCATTTAGAATTAGAATTAGAATTGTAAGAACTCTGGATGCGGCAATAGGGCGACATTTCGGGAAGACTCTCCCCGGAGACCACCGAAATTTCGGCAAGAATCACTCAAAATGACACCTTATTTTTCTACCCAAAGCTTCCAAAGATGGTTACAGACCTAAGAGAGACAGTTCTAGACCTAATAAAAATGGTTCTCGATTAAAAAAAAAAAATGGTTTTTGACCTAAAAAAATTATTTAAAAAAACAAAAATATTAGGGCGACACAAAAATGTCGCCCTATTGAGCGTGTCGCCCTAATATAGCTTTTTTTGCACACAAATTGTCGCCCTATCTTAGCATCCATGGTTTTTGGCCGGAGACACCGGGGATTCTCCTAAATCTTCACGAAAGAATGCTCTGGGATCTTTAGAGTGCGTTACCGTTAGCTAACACGCTGGACCAACGGCTTTACATCCCTTTCGAAGGATGGAGCAAGTGTGGTTGAGTGCCTTGCTTAAGGGCACAGGTACCGCAGCCGGATTCGAACCCGCCACCCCAGGTTTTCACCTATGATTGCGAGTCAATGACCCATACCACTCGGCTGCGGTAGACTTACCCCATGATGACACTTAATATTTTGCCTCCGAATTTTGTGTTTTTATCATCAAACTAACATTTTTTATACCTGTTTTATAGGGGCTACCTAACAAGGAAAATCCTGGGTGTCCGTGCATGGTAATTAACCCCGGATGAATTAGTTTACAACACACTTTTTTGGACGATATCCTTTAAAAAAAATATATACGAATCCAGGGCGCGAAATGAGAAAAATGTGACAAATGACATAGTATCAAAATCTCAACACCATGGGAAAAATCCGGGGTTAAAATTCACGCTCCTTTGATTGCTTCGGATCGCATTTCAGACCCGTAATCATACTTTGCCTCGTACGAGATATTTTATAACAGGGACAGAAATATTGTTTTCAAGGGCTTTCCAGTCGAACATCAAATTTTGAATAGAACCATCCGTGCAAAACCGCCATACGGAAAAGCAACAATGCGACAATTGAAAGCTGTTTAGGCCAAGGACATGTTGTGTGAAGCTCGTATACCTCTTGCATGACCGCAAGAAAATGCCGATCTCCGAATAAGAAATTACAATGTGTATGCAAATTTAGGTCGTCCTTTTTCGAAACGTGAAGATTTGCTAACACCGGACATTCGCCATTTTGTTTGTTTACACGCTGCTACAACAAAATTTTGTAGGAAAGATTCTCATACACGGACACTGCTTGGGACCCTATGGGACAAATGAGTCCGAAAAAAGAAGAAGTTTGTCCTAAGTAAAATCGTTTCCTTTTCTCCCTCTTCATTTAGTGTTTTAACATCAAACTATAGCATGTTGTATATGTCATAACAAAACAAATGCCAGTGTTCATGTACGGTACTCTTGCCTTTACAACATAGGTAAGAATTGAGAAATTGATCGTTAATAATTTTTCTTTAAAATGATTTATCAGGCACCAGTAAGAGCAGATTTGATTTTTTTAAAAAGTACAAAAAAACCCAGATTTTCTAAGAATTTTTTTTTTAAAAATTCAGCCAGTCTCGACCTGTGCACAGGTTAGATCTGAAATCGTGGTCAACCACTCAATTCTTTACCGTACTTCGACCAACGGAGTAACCCCATATTGTTTGTGCACATTTTGCGAATTCTTTCCACTTAACTTAATATAAATTAAATATAAATTAAATGTCTTACCTTCTCCAACGCACCGATTTTCTATCTCTGTTTGCAACAGTGATCCTACGAAAGGAACGTTTTCTAGCGTCGTGTTCCATTGTCGTTGGAATGCAAATCCCAAATAAAATTAACAAAAATGTCGTGAAGGAGAAACTGTCAGAATATGCAACGTCACACATTGGTTATACAGTTGGTCAGAGAACCAACTAAATTCATCGTCTGGTGCCTTGGTCCTTACTGAACGCAGTGATCTGAACAAGCGGTTGCCAACCACATTTATAAAGCCGTCTTTCCCCTCCTACTTCATTCGCCAAGACCCGCCCCTTTAAAAAGTAATCCAAACGACTCGAATATTCGATGTTCCATCGAATGTTCGAATATTATTTTACCGAATCGAATATTCGGTTTGACTTTTTTTCATGCGCAAACCGGCACAGCTCAAACCAAACACATCATCCAAGTGTTTTAGAATGAATATCCTGTGGGTGAATTACAGCATGTTATTATTGAATGTAACGAGGCGGCTGATTTGGTATCGAAAAAGGCTGAAAGAATCGAAAACATCCTGCATAGCACCCACGCGGAAAGCAACACTTCGAATAACTTTAGGTTCAGATAACACTGCAAAAAAATGGGCGGACATTTTTCAAAAGGTTTACAGGTCGAATATCGAATATTCGATCGAAATAAATTAATCGAATTTGCACACTAGCATTGTATTGATAATTTAATCATCGCGCCAGTTATCTAAATTGTATCCACATTTATCTGTAGCGGCTGTCACTGCGCATGATAAATCACCGTGGACAAGTGGTTTGACGCCATGTATTTGTCAAGTATCGTAATTTTCGGAATATTTAACTGAGTGTCTGGAATATAACAGCCGCGGGGTTCCAAATCCTCCAGAATAAAATTCAGACGTCAGAAGTACAACGGACGAAACTATTAGCCTTTTTGAAGTATGGCGGACACAATAGGAGGGCGCACTTTGCAGTGGATATAAAATCGACTAAAATGCAAAATAACTCAGTTTTTCACTTTACACTTATTAATTTTATTTATAATTCAGTCTATGTATTATAATTACAACATGTAAATCACGTTTTTGGAAAGAAATTCATACCCAAATGAAATTGCGCCCTCTCCTTTTGTTCCTCCATACTTCTAAAAGGCTAATTGGCCCCTGGCTACCGTGGTATTATGGCTGTATCTATGCAGTATAGACAGGGAACCAACTTAAACATAATTTGTTTTTCTCGGAACGCATTGGTATTGAGCCGCCTTATCCACATGATGATTTTTATCGTACACTCTTCGATGGAGCTATAAAAAGGACATATAAGGCAATTGGTATTTTGCGGAAATTGCAGAACTTTGCGGAACTTTGCAGAACCTTGCCGAAATAGCAAACAAAAAAATTGTTACAAGCAAAATACACGTTAAAACAAGAATACATCTTATTATCTCCCAATATGTGTCAAAAGTAAGCATACAATATCGCAATTTCCATCAAAACACCTTTCGCACGATATATTTCTCCTCTTACGCCATGCCCCTTGAAATACCTACGTTTAGATAGCAGATAAGACACATGGTTGTTATATAAAAAGTTATATTTTCCGCCCGGGAGATCGAGACAGAGTTCCGCAGTGCCGTAGAGGAAATGGCACCCGTTGCTGTATGTATTCTGAGAGTTCCGCAAAGTTCTGCAAAGTTCCGCAGTTCCGCAAATTACCCACACCCGATATATAGCTCCATGACTTCTCAATCACAACAAGTATAATGCTGTTTGTAACAATTTTCCGATCCTGTAAGCTATCTTTAAAGTCCCAATACAACATTTGCATCGCAGTTACCCAAAAATTTACTTCACGATTGACAAGAAAAATCTATACTAAGTGTTGATAGCAATGATTTTTCCCGTGTAAAATGATACCTTTGTAATAGAAATTGCCAACTGAAGATGGTTTTTTTTTTAAACAAAGTTGTTTGCAGGCAACGTTTTTACCATTTACTTAACACCAAAAAAATGCATGGATTTTTCAGATTGTTTGAAGTATTACTGCATCTATGTGTCTGAAACATCTCTACAAGACAGTTTATCGACATTATTCTTTAGTTCTGGGGCCGATTTCACTAACGCTTTGCGATGATCGCTAATGCCCAAATCAATCGCTAAACTCGAAATCCATCGCAACTTTGCGATCAACTTCGAAGAGCGATTTCACAAAAACTTAGCGATGGCGTTGGCCATCGCTATAGTTGTTATTTAGCGATGAATATTTAGCGACGACTAATTTGTCATCGTAAATGGAAACATTCATCGCTAAAATACAATTTTGCGCCATTTGTTTAGTATTTTGAAGGTTTGGTGATTTTAGTGTGTCTCGAAATGGCGTTTCAGTTGTTGTACAAAACAACGCAAGAGCATTACCGAGAGAGAGGGTTTTCAGGGACAGGACAAATTCTTTGGATTCATACAATGACAAAAAGATGCACAAATATTCTCGGTTTACGCGGAATGGTGTCATGAGAATTATTGATATTTTAGAGCCACATCTCCGCCCTTCAACTCTTAGGAGCCATGCAATAGATGCAACCGTTCAAGTATTAAGCTCTCAGGATGCTTCTATTCCACAACATCCGAGCATCATGGCATATCTGTCGCTATATAGTGTCTGCGCTGCAGAATCGTGCATCAAGTCACCGAATTTCTGGTTGTTTACGCGTTACTAAGCGATCGTCCTCGTCCAATAAATGTATTTATAATTAATACTCATCGCTATTGCGACGGCTTTAGTGAAATGCAAAATCCATCGCCATCGCAATAACGATGGATTTGAATTTAGCGATCATTCTAACGATGATCGCAAAATATTGTGTTAGTGAAATCGGCCCCTGTAATGTCTTCAAAGAAGTTCTGTATGGAAATTAAAATTATTTTAAACTTTAATTTGACCAATGGATGGAAATGGAGATAAGATATTCAGTTTAAAAGATGATGTACATGTATTGAATATTGTTGCCTCACTTTATCTGGAAAACTCAATGATTTATGGTAACAAAAAAATAAAAAATACTTTTATCATTATTTTCTTCTGGTACAAGGATTCCCCAAAAGTACCCATGCATTGCACTGTCGCTCGCAAGCGTGAGGAAACTCATGAGGAGAATTATAAAAGGCCAGAGACACCGGGGAATCCCCTTGCTCGTCACGAAAGAATGCTCTGGATCTTTAAAGTGCGTTACCTAACACACTGGACCAATGTCTGTACATCCCTTCCAAAGGATGGAGCAAGTGTGTTTGAGTGCCTTGTTCAAGGGCACAGATACCCCAGCCGGGTATCAAACCTGCAACCCCAAGTCTTCAGTGACCCAAACTTCTCGGCCACGGTACCCCACAACACTGCTTCGTTTGGCGTTTGAAATGACCAACCGTTGCTGCTGTTTTTAATTATGTATTTTTTTTGGGGGGGAGGGGGGGGGCGGGGGAGGTGCAATTTGCATGTATACAGAATTAAAGGCCATGTTATTATTTGGCAAATGAAACTTTTTTGTACATAAACAGCAGCATTACATAACTAAAGAATAATGTTGATGAATTGCCTTGTGGAAAGTTCAGCCACACAGATGAACACCTGAAAAACCTGAAAAATCCATGCAGGGTTTTTGTAGTAAATGATGTTTAAAAATAATCACATTCATTTGGCAATTTTGCCGACAAAGTTACTATTTTACTCGGGGGAAAAATATTGTTGTGTTTGTTATACCATTGCAATTTGTAATGTGTTGTATACTGTAATTGTTAGTGTGAAGCAATATAAATGTATACTATTTTTATTTTTATTTTTTTTAAAAATTGTATGGAGCATGTGATCAGAAGACAATTTTCCATGTTAAATTGTATTTTTTAACTTGGGCAAATAAAACAATTTGATTTGATTTGATTGATGTCAACACTTTTGTCGGGTTTTTATTGTCAACTCACGATGTAAAATATGTGGGGTCACTGCAAATGATTTAATTGGCTATAACTGTCAGTTTATTTACAACGTTAATTCGAGATGACGAAATAGGAGTGCACGTGAAAAACCCTACATCAAAAACCTATCATGTAGCGACTGAAAACCCAGAGGCGGATACAGGAATACAAAGGAATTCAGTACGTCGGACCCCCTTAAATCTATTGTATTCCTGTATTTTATTCAGGCTAGATCCGCCACTGAATACCTTTGTACTGCGAAAAGACACAGTTAGCATGAGAAAAACTAAGTACAGACAAACTGTTTATTCTTTCTTTTTTAAACCAAACTGTACTTTGTACAACAGTAGGTTTACATTTACAAATGGACCCTTGAAACTGGGCGGTCGGGTTGGCGTAGCGGTTTTTTCCTCGCCTTTCACCTCTGGCGTCCCGGGTTCAAATCCGGGGCGTGTATGTGGATTGGGTTTGCAGTCCCTACTTCTAAAACTGCAACTCCTTCTTCGTCATCTCAATAATAAAGTATAGTTGAAGCTAAAACCGTATAGTTGATGGCATAAAGGGCCTTAGTTGCCGAATATGCCATAAATTAACAACAACAACCCTTGAAACCAGTTTCCAAATCGACACAAACAAAAGCTATTATGATGTTCACAAACGGCGCCTCGTTTATGTTTCGTCCCATATCGGTAGGTTTCAATTAACCGGTCTATTTCGTTTAAATTGTTCCTCTTTCGTTTACAAAGTCGGTCACCATGTTCCTATCAGTGAATGCACAAAGCCCCCGGGTCGAAACAGAACAACTGTGTACCTATACAGCATTTTATGCTACTGAGCCAGGTGTTGCAAATAGATTTGTTTTCCCAAACATTTTAACAGTTTCCAGTTCATTCAAATTCATAGCATTTTAAATTAGCCTTCTGTGTGTTTCGCATGAAGAGCGTCTGGTGTACTACTGTATACTGACTAAATTTTGGTAGCCATGTGGTGCACGCGGCAGATGTGAAGTACAGAATCAATACCGTGTTTACCGTAGGAGGGATCGCATAAAGCATCCGGAATGTCTATTGCTGAGGCACTGGCGTGCACCACGTAACAACAGCAGTATATAGGATGTCACTTTCTAAACTACACCTTCACTTGACAGTGAAGAATTCGGAGCGCCAGCTATTATGTAATATTACACACAAAATGCTAATTCAATTTTGTCCCAAGACGAGTGAAACACTCAAATGATAAAATGGATTTGGCAATTAGTCATAGAGTAGTATAAAGTGCGTCATCTCTTTGTGTTTTCACAATGTTACTGGCATATAACAATTAAGTGAAATATTTCTTGCGCCTTACCAGCGGACGCTACAGGTAGCAAGCAAATGTTAAGACCCAGTTACACTAGTAACTGACGTCACACTTTAGTATTTTATTCCAAGTGATCAATGGCTAATCAATTTCAAAATGTGTCCATTTGTTCAGATTGATGATCGTCCGCATAATATTGTTGTTGTTGTTAATTTTGATGTTGTTGTTAATTTTATGGCATCTTCGTCAACTAAAGCGCTTATGCCATCAACTATACGGTTTTAGCTTTAAACTATACTTTATTATCAGTAACTTGAGATGACGAAGGAGTTGCAATTTTAGAAGTGGGAGGAAGAGAAATCTCCCGGGGGAAAACCCACGCGGTCAAGTAGAGACTGCAAACCCAATCCACATACACGCCCCGGATTCGAACCCGGGACGCCAGAGGTGGAAGGCGAGGAAAGAACCACTACGCCAACCCGACAGCCCTAACTTGTCTTTGTTCAGCCGATTTCAAGAATACACCTATCAAATTCATTGGATGGTCAGATTGCAAAGAGCTTTGTGGACAAGCTTTTTCAGGAACATTTTAAAACATTCAATAGCATTTTTACATTTTTCAGGTTAGTACGAACCTTTAACACTCCTATCAGAAATCTATGTAACATTATATGCTTATAGCTGTATGTATTGTCCGTGCGTTGTGCGTGTGGCACCTCAAAAAAACATTTATTTTTCTTGAAATAATATTTTTCTAGAAATATAAGTTATTCGCTTTCAAATGAGACATCAACGTTTAGTTGTCGAACAGTTACTGTCAATATTTCGCATTATTGGCGGTCCACCAATAATTAGCCTTTTGAAGTATGGCGGACACAGTAGGAGGGCGCACTTTAAAGTGGGTATAAAATCGAATAAAATGCAATATAACTGCATTTTTCACTTTGCACTTTTTATTTTATTTATAATCCTGTCTCTGTATTATAATTGCAACATGAAAATCATGTTTTTGGAATAAAAAAAACAACAATTGTTAAAAAATTCATACCCAAATAATTAGCGCCCACTCTTTTGTTCCGCCATACTTCTAAAAGGCTAATTCAACTCGCGCTAAGGCGCAGACTTGCCCAAGTCTGACTTCCCGTGTTTGGTCTGTAGTGCGCAGAAGAAAAGAGATTACACAGGCCACGGTCCAGAGGGCGCACTGTACGCTGCGCATTACATACCAATTACGAGAAGTCAGACTTAGGCAAGTCTACAGGTAAGGCGCAAAAACGGCCGTGAAAAAACGGCGTTTTCCACAGGGTTGCCGATGTCCAAAATACAAAGTATGATGTGTTTTTTCCCCGTTAAAATAAAGTCAATGATTTAAAAACAAATTCGGAGAATTTCGGAGAAACATTGTTACGCGGCGCAAGTCTGGTTGCTTTATGTCGTTTTGCTTCTATGGTAAACACGTTATTTATTATGTACTTCACACCTGCCGCGTGCACCACATAGCAATACAAATTTGATCTGGCCATCTGGATAGGCCTACTAGTTGTGCATGTGATGATATTCATGTGAAACATGTAAAATAAATTTGGCTGGGCACTGTACCATCACATTTTCAAGAAATAGTTGAAAATGCATGTAAAAAAATTGTAGTTTTTGTGAATGTTATTGATTGTCCGTCCCTCGCGCATAAAAACAACCTCTGCATAAAACTGTAATGTCAATTTCAACATGTGATAAATTGGGTGTATGTATTAACATCAGTAGCAGGTAAACATACAGGTTCACTTTAGTTTTCATTTGTTGTATTGACTGAGGAAATGCATTCGTCTCTTGATTTCCGTCCCTCACGTGAGGGACGGAATTGGATCGCGCACTAACCCATTTAATACATAGTATACATTTCTACTGACAGAAGTGCAAGGTTTGTTGAAAGTTTGAAATCACCAGAGCAAGTGTAAGAACCTAACCTGAAATGAGGAACTGCACGTAATGTTCAGTGTAGTCCTTAAAAAGCTTGTCTAAAAAGCTCGTTTCAGCCGAAACATCCGACGAAATTGATTGATAGATCTTTGAAATTGGTTGAACAAAGATAATCCAGTTCTCACAGTGTGGATGGTCATCGAATGAGACGAATTCCATTGATATTTGACGACATCCAATGGATAAACATTGAAATTGATTGACTATAAGGAGCTTTACCAGCTCACCCCAGATCATCTCATTATCATTCTGAAATTACGCACTCTCAATCCTTATATTTTTAAGGATATCGTCAAAAATAAACACCGATATTTTGTAAACTAGTTATTCTATCCGGTTACATATAGCACTGCAGTGATTACACCAACCATTTTGCTTCCACAGATAGTATTTTAGAGAGGTATTTTACATGTCTTTGATAGGTTAGAACAAATTCCATTTTCTGGAGAGAAAAAAAAGCTCCTTTAAGCATTTGGAATGACCAATGACCAAATCTATTCTAGAAATTCCGCGCCGTTCTACATGTCTCGGTACACGAAATTGAAGCTAACCGGCTATGAATTTGAATAAACAAAAAGTTTTATAATCTGTTAGAATCCCATACTTATTGCCCACTACAAAACGAAAAGGTGTAATCGTAGACGCGGTGTGTTTTTAAGATACATCTCACCTCATTCGTTTCCCCAGAGACGTTATCATAGAGCTACGTCTTCGTTCACCTCCCTGTGACATCGTAAATTTGGGACGCTGGTTTACGAAACACGAACAAATCCGATAATTGTAGTTAAACTGCTTACTGCACTGTTTTGTCCTCGATTATATTATCATCTATTCAAGGTGATAAAGTGACGTCGTGCGAATCTAATTCATTCATGCGGTAAGGGGTAACAATATTTTGTATACATATTGTATACGCATTTGTGGGGTACTTTGGCCGAGTTGTTTGGATCATGAAAGCATTGGGTTGCGCGTTCAATACCTGGCAGTACATGTACCCTTGAGCAAGGCACGTAAACACACTTGCTCCATACTTCGTAAGGGACGCAAAGCCGTTGGCCCAGTTTGTTGTGTAACGCACTTTAAAAAACTCCCAGAGAACTCTGGGAGTAAGGGGATTCCCTGGTGTCTCTGGCCGTCGGCTGCCAATGGCGCCATCCACCTAAGTATCTCGATGTTTAGGCGGAGTATTAACTTCGTAAAAACCAATTATAATGTGCAGCGCATGTTGACATATCCACGTAGAATATGCGCTCTATAAATGTAATAATAATAATAATAATAATAATAATAATAATAATAATTTAAACAACTCTGAATGCCGCAATAGGGCGACATTTCGGCAAGACTCTCACCGGAGACCACCGAAATTTCGGCAAGAGTCACTCAAAATGACACCTTATTTTTTTACCCGAAGCTTCCGGAGATGGTCACAGACCTAAGAGAATCGGTTCCAGACCTAATAAAAATGGTTCTCGATTTAAAAAAAAATGGTTTTTGACCTAAAAAAATGATTTTTAAACTCAAAAATATTAGGGCGACACCAAAATGTCGCCCTATTGAGCACGTCGCCCTAACATACATTTTTTACACACGATTTGTCGCCCTATCCTACAATTCATAGTTTTTTTATCTCATCCGTTCTATGATTTAATAGTTAGATTAAATGACCAAAATGTTTGCTTCATGCAAACTCAAGTTTGACTGACAATTTCTTTCTAAAATTGTTACCAAGTCATCTTCCTTGAATTGTGTATCATTGGAAAGTCACGTGTAGGCTATGTCACTAAAGCTCAACCTTGACCCCCTACAGCGGACAATTGTCAACATGGCGGCCGAACACAAAGGCTCAACCATCGATATATATAGACTGTATGAAGTATGCAAAAGTAGTGGCTATACGAGAAATGAAGCCATGCGCCATTGTACCCCACGAACAATGCTTGGCCTAGACTACTCCCTGGTCCATGCGATCGCTAGCCTTGTCCAAGGGCTATGAAATTGTGTGAATCCGTGAAGAATTTGCATGTATGCTATGCAGCGAAAGTGCGCCATCACGCGGTGAATTGTAGCCAACTGCAAAATAGTCTGGTTACCGAAATATCTTGGTCTGAATCCTGACTTCACGGGCGAGGCTGGATCATAGCCTTGTTTGTTATGTGTTTCTTTATAACTGCGTAGGAAATCCGACGCAATTACTTATGCGAAACCCGAGTGCTTATAAATATTAATAAGCACTCATATCATCCAATCAGAGCTCACTACTCGGGTCAAATGGTGCGTACGTGCCGGTTTGCAAGCACAAACGTTTGTACGTCGTACATGTGTAGTGTTGTTGTTGTATATTTATGGCATCTTCGGCAACTAAGGGCCTTTATGCCATCAACTATACGGTTTTAGCTTTAACTATACTATATTATCAACTTGGGATGACGAAGAAGGAGTTGCAGTTTTAGAAGTGGGAGGGAAAACCCCCAGAGAAATGCCCCAGGGGAAAACCCACGCGGTCAAGTAGGGACTGCAAACCCAATCCACATACACGCCCCGGATTCGAACCCGGGACGCCAGAGGTGAAAGGCGAGGAAAGAACCCGACCGCCCCGATGTGTAGTGTACAGTATGTAGGCCTGTCTGATGCAATTATGGCGACATCACACGTAGTGTTACAACTGAGGAAATCAACGGTAGTCTGAATTATGCAGCCTACAAATTGCAAATTGATGACTTTCACGAAGACCAGAAGATATCCCTCACATATTTTCTGTAAAGGTATGACGTGTTTGTGAACTTACCAACTGGGTATAGGCTACGTACGGAAAATCTGCTATTTTTCAAACGGCACCGTATTGTTCTGTCAAAACAACCGTTAACCAATGAGCTTACGTCTCGGTGCTCTCTTTGAAAAATTAGCATAAAGAGTCCCTGCCCATAAAACACATCGAGTACATAAAGAACAGCCTCGCCCGTGAAGTCAGGATTCAGACCAAGATATTTCGGTAACCATACTATTTTGCAGTTGGCTACAATTCACCGCGCGATGGCGCATTTTCGCTGCATATCATACATGCAAATTTCATAGCCCTTGGACAAGGCTATGCGATCGCTTGCATTCTACTTAACACATGTAGACCAAGATGTAGACTAGTGAAGACAGTATGACCAGTCTAGGCAAGGTATTGTGTTTGGTGGGGTACAATGGCGGACGGTGGCGTCAATTTTTAGACGTCGTTGCTTCATCCAGTATAGGCATATATCGATGGGCTCAACCTTTTGTTCCATTCGCCAAATTGACAATTGTCCGCTCTCAGTCCTCGAGGCGCCTGCGCACACGTCACGCTTGAGTAACACGGCAGAGGCTAATAGACCGTTGCGTGTAGATTTGCATAAGTCCTGGAGTCACGCCTTATATTTACATAAATGCTAGAGTCCCGCCTTCGCGCTATGTGGCGCTCCCGTACTATACTATATCTGGCAAATCGGCCCCGTTTTCAGAGGGTGCACGCTGACACATGGTAACCGTGCGGTACCTGGAATACCTCGCACATTACTCTATGTATTTCAAAGGAGGACCATGTTGATTGAACATGTTGATCAGCAACTTCAAACCAGTCACATAACCCCAAATCGTTTCTCTACTTTCTTGAATGCATCATTGCAGTTTGGAAACGTTCCAGTTTCCAAAGTTGACATCGATTTAAAGTAAAAACACGTTTTGTTTCGTTATTTTGACGAAAATCCACGATGACTACATTTCAACATGTAATTTCGGATGGTCCAGCTTAAAATTGCACAGAATAATGTGCGAGGCTGCAGGCACCGCACATACTTTCGCGCCGGTTACTATGGACCAGTTTGCACCACCTGGAAACGGCCCGATTTGCCAGATAGTCTGGTGCTTGACTCACTCGTACGCGAGCGCCATAGCACGAGGGCGGGGATCTAGGATTTATGCAAATCTATCACGCATGAATTTATTTCTGTCCAAGATGGTATGCTTTCTGTCAGAAATTAACAATTCAAAGTAGTTTCTAAAAATACATGCACACAATTTTACCATTTACTTAACACAAAAACCATTTTTTTTATGCATCTATGTAGTTGAAATTTCTGCAGGCTAGTTTACCAACATTCCTTTTTAAGAGTATGTTATGCCCTTAATGTATGAGAATTCATAAAAACGTTTCATCTTGCAAATGATACGTTGGCCTTTAATAGTGCACTCTGTTTTGCTAGAAAGGTACCAGATGCCGAATCGCATGCGATATGGTTAAAGGTAGTGTACTTGTTTGGTAAACTGTTAAAAACGGCATGATTTCCACTGGTAATTGAAAGTCTAGGTCGAGAAAACTACCTTGTAAAAAGTTCAGCCACATATACCCCTTTCCCACTACAAAATCTCCGGGTTAACTGGGGGGTAACGGCAATCCTTTTAAAAAATCCAATCACGGTTTTGTACATGAATGAATGGCTCCAAAGATCGCCTAGATTCAAATAGTTGTCATTTTGGGGGCACTTCAGACGAAACAAATTCACAGGATGATTACTACCATAACCATCTTGATAACCAGTAAGCTTTTAGATAATAAATCAGAATTGTTTTTGGAGTGTAATTACCAAACAAGTAGACTACCCTTCAAGACAGATTACGTGATTGGAAAACTGTAACAAACTATGTTTTAATATCTGCATGTGCGATTGAGGATCTGTATTTAAAATGTCTATATACGTCAGCTCAGTACCTCGTCCACGCTTCGAGAAAACAATGGAAAACTGTGTCCATGCTTCAAGTCATAGTATGCAATGGTTGGATAGGGCTTGGGAATCAACGTCACGACGCCATTGGGTGAGGTCACAATTCTGTGTGTTACGTGTTAGTCTTAGTTTAACAGATCTGTTAACACTGCATTAATCCCGACCTGTAATTAAATGTTAAATCAAACTTTGATTTTTCCGGATCCGATTGGCCGGTAAATCGCAAAGGTGTGCGGCGGGTTTTAACTAGCCGCTGCCACACAAGATAACTCAATCATATCACATTGGTGTGGAATCTTCCGAGTAGGCCGCAGCTTCAGAACACTTTTTTTCATTTTTTTAAAATTAGTCTGCAGACAATTTAACAACACAATATATAAACATGCATGGATTTTTCAGGTTTTCTGAAGTTTTTTGTTCTGTCTTCAAACTTAACTACATGTATTTGGTTGTAAGTTATACAAGGCAGTTTATCAACATTATTCTTTAGTTATGTAATGCTGTTTTTAAAAGTTTTCCAATCATGTAATCTGTCTTTAATACCGGCTACACACACCTTTTATTTATAGTGTTAACAAATTTACACTATAGATATACGCTAAGAAAATTCAAATTTTTTCGCACAACGTTATGACACAACGTCGCATATGGCATACAGTGAGATTATCAAGCTCCTTTTGAAGTTAGCGGAAATGCAGCAAGGACATTTTTTAGAACGCAAACGGATTTCACAACACATCTGCTGCATTGTAGCCTATAGTGTTACGAGGTGAACATTTGTTGAAAGCATCACTAGTAATGCATCCGTTTTGGTTTGATTATGTCTACTACAGAAATTTCGTATGTACACAAATCTTTTGGGCGAGAAATTATCCCCGAATTTCTTTGAGCATGGTGTGAAAAAAAGATGTCGTCGAGTTATAGTGCAAAAAAGTGCCGCAGCCGATTTCACGAATCCTTACACACTATGAAGCCCGCTTGCGCAACTTTTTATTGCGCAGGCTGCGCAACATTACTGTGATAATTACACAATTTTCGCAATTTTTCGTGAAATCGGCTGCCGGTTGTGCGACTTGACGCGCAAATTGCTTCCGCTTTTATTAATTATTAACGTCATTTTTGCGCGCCGATAAAGCAGAAAACGTCTGTTTGTGGGTTCGATTCCAGGTCACGCCACGTGGTTTTCATCGGGATTCAAACCTGAGACTTTCGACACACCTGGCGGATGCTCCGCCAGCTGAGCTATGAGGCACAGTAGTATACTCCCTCAGGTTTTCCCCAAGACCTCTGACACACGAGGCAGATGCTCTACCAGATGATCTATGATACACAGTGGTATACTCCTTCAGGTTTCCCCAAGACCTCTGACACACCGGGCAGATGCTCTACCAGCTGAGCTATGATACACAGTTGTATACTTCATCAGGTTTTCCCCAAGACCTCTGACACACCGGGCAGATGCTATACCAGCTGAGCTATGAGGCACAGTGGTGTACTCCCTCAGGTTTTCCCCCACAAGACCTCCGATACACCTGGCAGATGCTCTACTAGCTGAACTATAAGGCATGCACATTGGTATATTCTTTCAGGTTTTCTTTCTATATAAGAACCCAACTTTTCTCTCAGTGTTGCTTAAATGCGCAAGTGAGAAAAGTAACGAAATTAATTTTTCGGTGTGCGTCTAATCACCAAAGAATTCAAATTAGAAAGAGCAATGGATTCCAAATTATCCTTGCAAATTATCCTTTCAAAAGTTAGAAAGAATCGCCAGCGTGCCTTATAAAACCAAAGAAACCTACATAAATGGATGGCGCTCTTTTTGCAAACGAGCGTCAGTTTGAAACTCTGCCGTACAGAGTAAAAGTGCCAACATTTGTTTGAGTGAGAACATCGAGTTTACAACTAAAAATACTTTTTTTCTTCTAATCCAAGAAGAAAACTAAACTCACCCAACTTGAAAATGTAAATCCACCTTTTCTCCGATACAACGTTTTGCCAAACCGTTCTCCATAACTTCGAGTCTCATTCTAATTTTCTGGGTGGTTTTGCTAACCAATATATTATGTTCAGCACAATTTGCATCACGATGAAGTGGTGTTTATGACCTTCTTTCATTGGTTCTTTGACACCACTTTTTTTGTTCATTTGTCCGGGAGAGTAAAAAAGCAAGAACGGTGACCTTAGAGTGTAGATCCGCCTACTTTAACTTGCAATTGTGGTGTTGAAGTGCTGTTGGTGGTTGACGAATGTCACTAACGGCAGCTTTGTGCTATCAATAAATTGTTGCCTCTTTTGAAAGTCGATTTTGACCGGGTCACGAGAAAAAGGGTATTTGAGTCGTATTCTTTGGTTTCACTTGGCTTGACAACCGGTTGCTATCCGCCATTACTGTGTCCATACTATGGTACGACAAAGCGAAAATAATTCAAAAATGATCATTTTGTCATCAACCCTGAAAAACAAGTCTCAACATTTTTAAAAACTTGCCAACAAAAGCACGGTATGCCAGTTTCAAACAGTCTATCAAACAGTTAAAAGTCATGCCAACTTCTTTTTCTTGCACAACATTTGCGAAAATATGCGTCAACATTAAATTATTAGTGTTGAATTATTTTTCGCTTTGGCGTGCCATAGTATGGACACAGTAATGGCGGTTAGCAACCGTTGTCAAGCCAATTGAAACCCAAGAATTGGAATACGCAAAAAATATGGCGTTTCGTGGGCGCATTCCGCCAGCCAATTCCTAGACTACTAAGTGAAAACTGCACTGAAACCAGTGAGTTACTTTCCTGCGCTTGACCAATAGACTCATAAAGTGTGACGTCAGTTGCCATGGTAATTGGGTATAAACATTCCCTGGTAATCTGAAACGTCCAAAGTTAAATCGCAAGGAAACGCGTCTGGTTTTAGTGTAGACCCAGTAACTTTGGCAACAGCACACAGTGTGACGTTATAGTCTATTGCCATAAGCATTTTAAAAGTATGACGAAACAAAAGGAAAAGGCGCAATTTTATTTGGGTTAGATTTTTTTTCTCAAAAAAACTTGATTTATAGACGAGATTAATGAAAATTAATCAGATTTATGGAGAGTGCGTCGATCTGTGTGTTTGCAATTCCGAGACCTTTTCAGATTGCACCCTTTGGTATGTCTCCTTCACAGCCATTCTTTGTCAAGTTCTTTTGTCATGGGTGCAGCCCAGCAATGCAGTACCATATAGGTTCACGGTTCAATGGTTCTTGGTTCAGCCTATTTAAATGTTGCTGCGACGTGGTTCGCTCTCTTTTCTGACTACCCTCTGATCTGACGTCTTGTAGAACAAAAACTTCTCCACCTCCCACCCCTTCTGCCACGGTTGTTTTTTCTCGGGTTGGGTCTGGCATGTTCTTTTTGGGGCAGCAGGTCCTTGGATCACAGTCATTTTTACTTTTGCCTATTTTGTGTATTGCAGGAGTGGCTAAATAAACAATAATAAGAATCATCATCCTTAATGCTGCAAACGGGCGACACCACGGGAAACCTTTCCCCAACGACCACCGAAATTTCGGCAAGAATCACTCAAATTGGCACCAAGTTTCTTCACCCAAAGCTTCCAAAAATGGTTCTAGACCTAATAAAAAATAAAAAAAGGTTTTTAACCTCCCAAATATTGGGGCTACGCCAAATTGTCGCCCTAACCGACCGTGTCGCCCTAACATATCTTTCCACGCAAAAAGTGTCACCCTATTGGATAAAATAGAAAGGTAATCATTGTGGTAGCTGAACATAATTATTTCGTTTTTCGAAAGTGTACTTTCGAAAAACAGATAACATTTCACGGTTGTATGGTTGTCCATTGTTTACAAATGCGAAATAGTCCTTGTATCAAGTTTGTTATTCGGTCTTGTGGCGATTCGGCCCCACAAAAACAACTCTTAAGTTATTGCAGTATTCCTATTTTCAAATGCTTTTTGAGGTTTAAGAAAACCCTTGATGTGTTTTGATTCTTGCTGCTCCGATTTGTTCCATTTTGTGATAATGGGTTTTCATTGATAAACCAGACTGTTAGCTACATGAGTTATCAGTTGGTCCTTCGTTGTTCCATATAAATCTTAGTACAGGGAGACCGACTGATAAAGATGTTTAATTCAGTTTGGTAATCATTTGTTGGATTATATTCATAAATACCTTGGACAGTTTAGGCATCCCTATTGGCTGAAATCAGTCTTAAATTAGCGATAAATAATAGTGATAATGCCCGGCTGGCTGTACCGCGTTTGTGCCGTAGTCAGCGCGTATATGGAAAACGCGTATGCACAAAGAAACTGCACGCGCCTGAAAGCAAATTGTGCACTAATATCCATGTCGTGTGCGTGCGCGAGCAACGCGCCTGCGTTACTCGTAACGCGCGCGATCGAACAAAAACAACATCACGCACAGCTCGCAGTTGTACGAAAGTGAATGCAAAATATGGCAAAACGACGAGCTAATTTTTGTGAATTTTACCGATTTACACGAAAAGATATTTATGAATGGGATTAAAAGTAGGTTTGGCCAATCTTAAACAACCCGTTTAAAACCAGCTAGGGGTCCTGGGCACTGATAATGCCCTCGCCTGGCGGCTCGGGCATTTTCAGTGCCCATGACCCCTAGCTTGCTTTAAACGTGTGTTTAAGATTGGCCAAACCTACTTTTAACCCCTAATTAATAAATCATTGGACTGCATAATTCCAGTGTTTGTAAAATGGTTTTTCATTCCGACGTGCGAATACATAAATGTTGTTATTATAATACAGAGACAGACTTATGAATAAAATAAATAAGTGCAAAGTGAAAAGTGCAGTTAATTTGCATTTAATTTAAATTTGTACCTAAATCAAAGTGCAATAATGGGGACGCTTTTTAGGACCACGCCCCGCTTGAGATACATGTATACACCTATGGACAACAAATTTGCCTTTAGCGTGTTTCACATGAATAGCGTCTAGTGCACTGACGTAGTTCCTTTTACATGCACACTTAGTATTCATTTGATCAGCCTAATTGTTGTTGCTACGCGGTGCATGCGGCAGGTGTGAAGTACAGAATCAATACCATGTTCACCGTAGGAGAGAATGATATAAAGCAACCACTGTTGGTTGCCAAGCATGGCGTGCCCCACGTAGCAGCAACAACAGCGTGGTATGTGACTTTCTAAAGTCTTAATATAGCTAAATGTAAACGTATGATGTTTGAATCTGCCCAAAAGCTGGCCAGGTGTCAAGGGCCTAATATATCTCGCCAGTAGTTGTTTAGAACAACTTCCATCTATTAAATATCTTGGGGTTAATATTGACTCTAAACTTCAATGGAAAGAACATTTGGAACATATTGAGTCTTCAGTTTCAAAACGAATTCGAATTCTGATTAGCTGATTAGAGTTCGGAGTTTTCTGCCCATTAGGGCGCTTAATCTTCTTGTCAAGTCGTTTATTTTTACACAATTTGATTATTGTTACCTTGTTTGGGGCAATGCTGCCAAAAGACACATGCAACATCTTGATGTAATGTTAAATCCCTCTGTAGGGCTTGTTAAGCTCACGTGATAGCCAATCCCAATTAGTGAGAAACAACTGCACTACCGTGATTCGAGACCACCAGTTGGCTTCATAGCTCAATTGGTAGGGCGTCTGCACGTTAAGCAGAAGGTCCGCGGCTCGAATCCCGGTAGAGCCAAGTTGCTTTCCACTGCATCCAAATTTCCCAAACTCATGGACATTTGTCCACATTTGTATCGAATTTACTCACCCCGGCGCGGTCCCTGGGCAAAAATCACTAAAAAATTGTTATGAGGTGATTTTTTAAAAAATTACCTGCAGACACTGTTTTTCTTACCATTCATATTAACACAAAAACCATACAGGATATTTATGGGGGAAGTTGGCAACCTTCTCGTGGTCCCCCTGTGAGTACCTGAATATTTATTCTGGGAAACTAATGCCAGCACCTGAGCACGCTAGCTAAGCACCATCTCTGAACATTCTGACTTTGCCTGCCACTATGAGTCTTCAAGCTCCTAGTGGTCCCAGCATTATACAACTAAACGTTGAAGGACTCACAAGAGCCAAGTGTGAGGTGATCTTACAGCTTTGCACCTTGCACGCTATTTCAGTGATCCTCCTTCAAGAGACTCATTCAATGACAAACGAAGCCATCAAAATTCACGGTTTTACCCTGATCGCAGCCATCCACAGCCGACCACATGGCATTGCCACACTCGTCAGGAATGACGTTTGTGCAAAAGTCCTTCACAGCTCCCCACCCGATTGCGTGTCTCAATGGATCGCTGTCTCCATCAATGATAGCTTCAACGTTGTTAACATCTACAAACCTCCAACAGCCGCCTTCCAATCTCCTCCCATGTACCAACACCCTGTCATTTACTCAGGGGACTTTAACTGCCACCATACCAACTGGGGATACCTTACTAATGACCAAAACGGGGAAAGTGTCGCTGAGTGGGCCTCAAACTCTAAACTTGGACTGTTATACAACCACAAATTTCCCAAGACCTTTCACTCAGCTATCTGGAACACGTTCACCAACCCAGATCTCACATTCTACAGCCATGATCCAAATAGCCCACTTCCATGAACATCCCACACATTTCATCGGTGGGAATTTTCCACGATCTCAGCACCGGCCAACATTCATCCATCATCCAGCTTTAATAGAATACACCCCTTCCACTCCTCTGCCTCGATGGAACTTTAACAAAGCAAACTGGTCTCTCTATAAAGCCAAAACCTCTGAGCTCTACTTATCCCTCCCTGACCCGGCACACACTGATACCGAGAAGAGCTACAGCGCATTCCAAAAACAGATCTTGGAAATTTTAACTCGAACAATACCACGTGGTCACCGAAAGAAATATATCCCATGCTGGGATGACCAGTGCAAACGTCTTGCAATGATCCATGAATCCGCAGAGACAATAGAAGCAAAGCAACAGGCTGCAAATAACCTCATCATTTACATTAACAAACGCCGCAAAGAATCCTGGATAGCCTCAGTCGAAGGCCTCGATATGAAGAAATCGAGCAGAAGGGCCTGGTCCACTCTGAACAGACTCACTGGGAGAGCAAACGCCTCTCCAACGAGCACCACTGTCACGCCCAACGCTGTCGCCAGCCATCTGGTCAGAAATGGCAAATTCAAAAACCACAACCGAGCCTTTACTCATGAAGTGAATGCAAGACTGAAATCTGCGTGGCACGCCCCCTCAGCTGATAATGACCTGTGTTGTGACTTCACCTTCAATGAAGTGAAGTCCGCTGTTTCAGCAACTAAAGGAGGAAAGAGTCCCGGGCCAGATAACCTGCACCCAGAGTTCTTTCTCCATCTGGACGACTCATGCATATCATGGCTAACATGTTTTTTTCTCCACCTGTTTACGCCTCAAGAAAACCCCGAAGGTGTGGAAAAAAGCTAAAGTTGTCGCGATCCTCAAACCGAACAAGCCGGCTGATCAGCCTTCGAGTTATAGACCCATCAGCTTACTTTGCATCCCCTACAAGTTGTTTGAACGACTTCTCTACAATCGCTTACTACCTCTTGTTGAGTCGATTCTACCACCTGAACAAGCAGGCTTTAGGCCTGCTCGCTCTACCTTGGATCAGGTTTCACTTTTGACTGAAGACATTGAGTCTGCCTTTGATCGCAGAGATAAGACTGGAGCTGTCTTTGTTGACTTATCAGCGGCATACGACACTGTATGGCTAAGGGGTTTGATACTTAAGTTACTAGAGATAGTGCCATGCAAAGACATGGTTCGCATGTTACTACAGATGGTTAGTCAAAGGCGCTTTTTCGTACACATTCGGGACAAGAATTCCAGATGTCGCACCCTATCAAATGGTCTGCCCCAAGGGTCTGTAATTGCTCCCATGCTGTTTAACATTTACACAGCCGATCTCCCACTCACCACATGCAAGAAATACATCTACGCTGATCACATAGCTCTTACGCACAGCAGCAGAGACTTTGACACCATTGAACGAGTGCTGTCTACTGACCTTACATCTCTTAGTAAGTACCTGAGCAACTGGCGCCTGAAACTTAACACCACCAAAACCGTCTGCAGCACTTTTCACCTCTCGAATCGGTTCGCTAACTACCAACTACGTGTTTGTCGATGGGAGCCAGATCCCCTTTGAAAAGACTCCAAAATACCTGGGAGTCACTCTGGATAGATCCCTGAGCTACCGACAGCACATAGAATCAAACGCAGCCAAAACCAGAGCGAGATGTAATCTCCTGAGACGTCTGGCCAGCGATACCTGGGGAGCAGACTTTGAGGTGCTACGAACATCTGCACTTGGACTTTGCTTCTCGACTGCCGAATACTGCGCCCCAGTCTGGTCTCGCGGTGTTCACACCAGGAAGATTGATACAGCCTTAAACGACTGCATGCGTCTGATCAGTGGAAGCATTAAGTCCACGCCAGTAGAGTCTCTGCCAATATTATGTGGCATTGAACCTCCCGATATTCGCAGAGACAGGTCCATCCTACAACTGCACAGACGGGCCACTGAGTCAGAATCTCATCTACTTCACCATCTCACAACCATTGGCACCAACCCCAATAAACGACTTCGCTCACGTCATCCTCTCTCACATCGGATGCGAGACCTTAATAATGCTGCACAGGGAGCTTCCCCCACATCCTGGGCATCGTCTACATGGGAGAACCGCTGGATTAACACCAACTGCCAGCTCCGTAACTACATACCACAGCCTACCACAAAGCCACCAGGACACGATCTTCCTCGCTCACAGTGGGTTCAACTTAATCGATTAAGATCTGGCCATGGGAGATATGCAGAGTTTATGCATCGGATAGGCTTATCCAACAGTGACAAATGCTGCTGCCCAGAGCTAGAGACCCAGACTGCGACACATGTCCTCACGTGCCAATCTATCGGGCTGCGTGGGAACATGGTCACTGTCGACCATGACTTTAGACAGTGGCTAAGTGCTTCAAATTTACACTTTTGATGACCTTCGCTGATAGCGCATGCTCATACGCATATATACGTATATGGTTTTCTGAAATATAGCTGCTGCATCTATGTGGCTGAAATTTCTACAAGTCAGTTTATCAAAATATTTCGTTAGTTATGTTCTTAAAAGTTTTCCAATCATGTAATATGTCTTTAACTTGTTTGAAGGTTAATGGAATTGTCGCCGCATAAACTGTGGGTGACATAAGGGCTTTGCAGATCGACCACAGGGAGGCTTTAGAAATTGTACCAATACCGCTCCCCATAATGTACAAAGGAACTAGAAAACTAATCAGCCGTACATACATACTGGGGAAGCATGTGGGTTACACGATAGGGAGCGGGGGCGGGGAAGCAAATCAAAGAAAACGACAAAGAAAAAATGCCGCAAAGTGTAATGCAGAAACTTACAAAACAAGTTGATCTTTTGGTACGTGTATATAGTCGAGACCAGAACGTCATCAGAGCTCGCGTGACAAAGACAGATTAGACTGATGGAAATATTCAAGTACAAAAATGGTACGTAAATGTCTACCACATAAATATATTCAACCAATTAGGTTGATGACATTTGGCGTCGCCTCAAAAACGTGCAGATTTGTTTGGGAAGATCACCCAAATTCCTAGAATTTAAGAAGTTTGTTTGGATTTTTACACAAAATGGATTTTGTTCTTACCCAACAATTATAAAATACCTCCCCAAAATACTATACATGAGGAGAAAACAAGAAATTTGCAATCTCCTGTTTGGACGTGGAAGCAAACAAGGTTGGTGTAATCACTGCACTACTATATATGTAAATAGATAAATTAGTTTGCAAAACATCGGTGGTTTTTTGACGATACTAGTATTCTTGAAAATATACCAATTGAGAAAGTTCAGAATGGTAATGGGGAAGATATGACACATGATACAATATCAAAATCTCAACACCCATGGAGAAAAAGGATGGAGTCAAAATGTGATCTGGATACGCTCCTTTAACAACTATGGGAACAATGTGTGCGCACGCACTTTTTTCACTTTTTTCACTCATTTAACACGAAAGCCGTGCATGTATTTCAAAGGTTTTCTGAGGCATTGATGCATCTATCTGGCTAAAACATTCTGCAAGGTAGCTGCAAGGTAGATGCCAACATTGCAATTTAAAAACAAAAAAGTAATTTGCCACAAAGCACCCGCTTTGGACACGAAATTTTAAAACTCAAGACCCAAGCCTTTTAAACCACACATTTGAAGCTATGCTTGAATTATGTCACTATACTGATCGTCATTGGCTAAAACAATTGCACAAACTATCTTTAAAATTATTCCTTTATTCCAGAAATCTGTAAGAAAAGGTTTCATTTTCCAAATGATACATTTGGCCTTTGAATGATACGTTGTCAAAGACTGGGCGATTAAAAAATAAACGCATATTAAACTCTGACGGAAAGACCGAGGAGGCTGAGAGATGTGACATGGTTTATAGGTCATTAAGTGTATATGACCACCTCTTGTGGCAAGGCTGACCACACCACTCTCCGTAAGAGCCGCTGAGGCAGGGTGCGCCACTATGTCTGCAAATGTCTCACCGACTTCTTGGGCTCCAGAGGTCAGCTCAGCATGCAGGTTCAATCAGGTTAAAAACCCAACAACATGTGTTTTCTGAGAACCCTTCAAGGTAAAACACATGATTGGTATTTAGAAAATCAAATCTTCACAGATTGACACACTTATACACAATAGAAACATGATGATGGTAGAAAACCTCCCCTAAAGTGCTATATTCTTTGAGAAATATGTTAAAATAATAAATGAGACGAAAATTCACTTCGCCCTGGACCACCTCGTCCCAAAAACCACTTCGTACACAGGCCGTGGTTCAGGGCGAAGTGGTTCAGGGCGAAGTGTTTTTTTGGGCGAAGTGACTGTTTTCTCAAACGTTATACTTGGTATGGAGCTGACTTTTACTCAGGTTGGTTTTAATCATGCCTATCTTCAATCACACTGGGAGATAAAACTATTTGTAACGCTTTACCAATCATGTGTTCTACCTATAAAAATATATTAGGCCTACATGATGATGGAAAAGAATGGCGTCATACGTTAATCGACAATAGGGAGGTTTCGCACCGTCACAGATACCGATACGGATACGGATACGTCATGACTCTATGCGCTTCTCGTGACGCATAACCGTAGTACACATGTTTTCATATACGCGTGAATAACGGGTATCGGCCTCCATACGCGTAGTATAAAAACAGATTCCGGTTATGCAGATTTTTCGTTTTTTTCGTGAAGGATTAATAAGTTGTATGCATTTTGTTTCTTTGTGATGTATCTTCCGTGAATACCGATCGAATTTATTGAGTCATGCCCACGAGAAAGTGAGCAAAATCAGCTGAAAACAAAGCCAAGCGCAGAGCAGATTTAGCAGATCGTATTCACACAGTGCAAAACCCAGTTCAGTGTGCGTATCAACGTGAACGGTTACCGTTATCATATCCGTAACCGTATTCGTCACCTTGCGAAACCTCCCTAATAGTATAAGGCTAAAGGCGGGAATGACGTAGTTTTCCTTTGAGCATTACAACGTTGTTAATGTCAGCAACTTGGTTAGAGGTGTACCGTCGTTATGAATAGGTGTTTGGTACAAAACCGGAAAATATAATTAAAGGGAACACGCTTTTGGGCTACAAAGATTCAATATACATGGTTGGAAAGATTATCAAAAAGTAGAATATAAAGATTCACATCAGCATACCTTCAAGTTGTATGGTTTGTGTTAAAAGAATTTTTGACTCCAGAAAATGGCGGAACGTTCCCCGTAGTCGTATTCCAGTCGCATATTGTGAAGCCAAGCCAATGGCACCTGTGCACACGGTCCGCGGCGCGTCGCTCTCACGAGTAGGCTAGGAGGCGAGTCGGTCAGGGGGCGAGTTGACCTGATTCCCATGTGGTCATGTGTGCGCGGGCAGGCATCGTTGCTGTAGTGTACCCGAGGTTTATCTGGTAGGTCTTATGTACCATTGTCAGCTGCGGCGCCAGCCTGACAACTATTTTCAGCACATTCTGCACAGTTTGGACGATGTATTTACTGCTGGAATACGTCTACGTCTCGCGGGTCAGGTCAGCGGCCAATTTTTGTTTTGTTTAACCATGAATTTCTAATCACAACACATTATAAGTGTTTTAATGCATGAACAACACTTCAAAGGTATACAAGGAACATTTCCGAACGGCAAAATCCTTGGGAAATTGAAGGCAATAGGGAGGTTTGGATGCACGTAAAACGCGAACGCGAACACTTGATCGTTATTCTGAGGAGATCTTAGAACAAATGAAAGCAAAAACCTACATCTTTGACTTTCGTGGCGAGATAAAACTTTTGATGTGACCAAGATTCGAGCCCGAGTTCTAAGACCTCCTCATGAGGTGACCAGTGCTGAAAGAATTTCGCGTTCACGTTCGCGTTTTACGTGTATCTACATGTAAAGCTCCCCATTGTGTCCATTTAAGTAACGACAAAGACATGCGAAAGCATGTTCGACTTGCACTCATCAGAGCAAAACGCAAGAATGTCGTCATACGCTAATTGACAATAGTATAAGGCTTTAGCCTTATACTAAGGCTTTATGTTGATAAAACTGCAGTAATACTGCAGAAAACCTGAAAAACCCATGCAAAGTTTTTGTGCATGAATGGATGGTAAAAACTTTTGTTACATGTATATGAAAAAAATCTTCAGTTGGCAATTTCTCACACAATGGTACAATTTTACACCGGAAAACTCAAGTGGTATTTGTTACCGTTGCTATTAACACTTTTAGTAAGTTTTTTGTTTCTTGTCAACTCGTCAAGTAACATTTTAGGTCACTGCAAATAATGTATTGGGCTTTAACGACAGGATTCCTACAGAAACAGGGAATGTCAAGGACGAAATGTTTGACTAGGGTTTCTTTATCTACAACAAAAATGTACACAATAATCATGGCCACCAATTGTGTTCTTTTAACGTTGGAATAGGTTTTTAAAAAGGGGTGCAAGTGGACTCGATTGGCAAGTACTCTCTCCGGAGACTCGCACAAGGAGCATTTGTTCGCTTTTAGACCTGTGAAGCTTTTTTTTTCACGCTCAACTATACCAACAGCTCAACTATACCAGAGGGAGGCCTCGTCTTAAAGCTATATTGGGAAAATAGTGAAAATCTCGAAAATCAAAAATGTTCACATATTTACACATAACTTACACAATATAAACATGATGACAGCAGTAAAAGTTCCATAAAATGGTTTCGTCTGAAGTGCTATAGTCGGTGAGAAATGAGTAAGACAATTAATTTTCGTCTCATGAGACGAAAATTCACTTTGCCTTGCACCACTCTGCCCCAGAACCACTTCGTCCAAACACTACCTCTCCCGAATGCCATTTCTCCCGGAAAACACTTCGTTCAAAGGCCGTGGTTAAGGGCGAAGTGACTGTGAAAATTTTGTTTGACTGTTTTTTTTTTAAACGTTAGACGATGTACGGAGCTGACTTTTACTCAGTTTGGTTTTAATCATGCATGTCTTCAATCACACAGGGAGATAAAACTATTTGTAACGGTTTACCAATCATGTGTTCTGCCTTTAAGTTACGTTAGGGTTCCCCTGGAATAAGCCTCCTCCATTCTTCGCCGTTCTTTCCCCCTGAATAGGGGTGCATGGCCCAGGGCAATGGAGGGCCGCTATTATCCATGAACAATGGCTGCCACATTCCGTGTTTATTTTATTCCAAATGTGTGTGTTTGCTTAGGTACTGCGCATACAGCCAACATTGCAATTTGAAAAAGATTAATTTGCCACAGGGCATCCGCTTTGAACAGGAAATGTTATAACTTACACCCAAGGCCCTATTTAAACCCCACGTTTGAAGCTATGCATTCTAGAAATTGGTCACAATATTTACCGTTAAAGGAACACACCGGCTTTGTTGGGCTATTTTGGGCCCGAAATCGACCCATACATTATTCTGAAGCGCCTTCGAGAGTAAATTAGATATATCCTGTAAAGACGCCGTCAAATTTGGCCGTTTTTGAGCACTTTTGAAAAATTCAAGGTCACATGACTTTTCGGAACCAAATTCTGGTTCCGAAAAGTCACGTGGTCTTGTGAGTTAGTTGTATTTCCAGCCGTATAAAAATTTGTTACTGCAGAACTGCACCAAATTCAACTCTGATTTCCCCCCAATATTTATAAGTAATTGACAAAAGAGAGACTATTTATACAGGTATGAAACAAAGTTAAGCATAAGTATGAAAATTCGAACATAATTGTTTGTTTCGAGAGTCCGGAGAACGGGAGCGAGCGCGTGCTTCGGCAGGCTACCGTGGAGTGTAGGATATTTGCCCCGCGCAGCACGGCAAATAGCCTGAGTGCACACACACATGTAGGCGTGATTTTCCGGTGTACGTTCGTGAAGAAAAAACATGATGCCAACTCCTCAAAAGAAAACGGAAATTCCTATTCGGTCGTCCGGGCTGTCCAGTGAAATCGTGAGCAGAAAATTGGAGATACTCTGAGCAGGAAAAGAGCGAATCGTTTGTGACAAAGTCGTGAGGCTCGCGCGTAGTTGCAACGGCTGGTAAAGCGTATAACCCGTCTTTTGACCGTTTTTGTTAATTTTGCACTTTAGTAAATTACGGGATATTTTGATGATCTTTTTTCACAACGACCATCAAAAAGGTATTGTTAATGCTGCTACATCACTAATTTAGTAGGCCGGTGTGTACTTTTAATGGATAAAACAATTGTACAATCTACGTCTAAATCGTAAATGTTGGCATCTCGATCTGCGCATGTATTCGCCTGGGGTTTCCCTCAGATCTCCTCCCCTTTCTTCCACGTTGAGACTCGAAGGACTCGAAGGTTTTTGTCAGACATTTTGCATGACCATTTTTTTAAACTTAGAAAAAAACTTCCCCCTTAAAAAATTCACTTTTGATAGGATATTACACATTCATCTTATTAGAGTTTAACACAAGAATACGTGATTTATTTTCCGGGGAAAAAAACACATGTCGTTCGTTTTATATTAAGTTAAATTTGTTTTGCGGGGTATATAGTTATAAAATTTCGACCTTAATTCCAATTTGGGTGTTTCTGATGAACAATGAAATTAGCTGCATGGTTTTGGAGGGAAAAAATGCACAAATACGAGACGTTTTCATGAGCTGCAGTCTATAATTGGAGTATAATTGGTGGAAGCATAGAAAAACAAAGTGATAAATGTATGATCAATGCCTTTCGTGTTCATGAAACCAAGTAGGTTAAATCGAGTTTCGTTTTGCCGAGGTATGTTGGTGTCCATATTCTTTCATTATCACACACCATGGACATACGCCCGGTTACTTAGACGTTGAGTGGAGTATGGACATGTAGGCCTATTCTTGGTTTTGTTACGAATCATTCTGCGAATTGCATTTTCCTGACATGTTTACGACATGATGAACTTTCAAGAACTGTCGAGCATCGTTTTTATAGGATTTTGTTTCTACTATTCATTCTAAACAAAACCATGCATGCATTTTAAAGGTTTTCTGAAGTATTATTCTACATCTATGTGGCTGAAAGTTCTACTAGGCAATCTATCAGTTAGTTAGTTATGTAATGCTGTTGTGGGCATTGCGTTCGCACTACGGTGGACTCGAAAACCATTCAAGTCCACAATTTGCGGGGAAAAATGACGGATTGTGGACTTGCACTCGTTCGCTCAAGTCCACAGTCAGGTTGACCAAACTTGGGGAATGGCGTTAGGGTGGGGGTGGAGGGTTAAAAAAGAGGTTAGGGTTCAGGAGTAAAGTTTAGAAACATGGATTAGGAAAAATTGGGGTGGATGAGGGAAGAATTTGGAGAAAACAACGATTTTCCGACCAATCCTCTTAAGTGCACGAATACAAAGAAATGTCCACAGTGCGTACAGGTACGTAATGTACACATGCTTGTGTGTGTGTGCGGTTTTTTGTTTTGTTTTTGCAAACGATATAGGCCTAACTGCCTTTAACTGCTACCGTTGCTATCAACACTTGTCATGAAGTAAAATGTTGAGTCATTGCATGATACAATGGGCTTAAGACGACAATATGTGATGACTACACGTAGAAACCCGAAAATTAACTTTGTCAAAATGTTCACGCACATTGGCTGGGCCATTACCCGAAACGGTGAAAGGTCGTGAAGGCTTTACAGACGCTTAATAGATTTACTCAGCCAAATAGTGTTGGTACATGCAGCTGGATTCTTACTTTAAAAAGAAAAGTAGTGTTGCCTGAAGCGGCCAACTAAATTTAGATTATTGTATTAAAATGTACAATGCCATACACATTTTTGTTTTGCAGACAGCAAAACAGATTAGTTCCGCACGGATGTTTAACCATATAAGCGTCTGGTGCACTGACGTACTTCCTTTCACATGCACACTTAGTATCCGCTTTACCAGAATAAATGTTCGTTGCTATGTGGTGTACGCGGCACGTTTGACGTACAGAATCAATACCGTGTTCACCGCAGGAGAGAATGGTGTATAATGCAACCAGACTGTTGGTTGCTCGGCAATGGCGTACACCACGTAGCAATAACAGCGTAGTATGCACTTTTTAAACTGCACATCTACTTGAATAAGCCAGTTCGGGGTTAGCTTCTGCGCATGCGTCAGATCCCCGAACGAACTTTTGACAAAGGTCGTTTGTACATAAACGCACGATCCACGTGCACAAATGCATTGTGAAAAGCGCGTTTTACGATGAAAAAACTCGTAGAAGGCGGTGAATTTGTGTTTTTGACACAAAATGATAACTGATAATATAGAGCTCAGATACTGATTCAACCTACTGTATATCTGTTTTGGGGTTATATGGGCGTCTGGGGGTGGGTCGAAAATCTGTGGTTATGGTATTGTTTGAAGCCGAGCGTGGTTGGCGTCGCGAGTCATAGGACTCACTACCCATGACTGGCGACGCTATGCAACCACAGATTTTCCACAGTTATCTAAAAAATTCCACCCCTAGACGCCCATATAAACCCCAAAACAGATCTACAGGTTATATCTGTATCTGAGCTCTATATTACCAGTTATCATTTTGTGTCAAAAACACAAATTCACCGCGTTTTACGAGTTTGATGCGGATAAGAACTCCGGAAGCCCATATATTTGTGTACAAAATTACGTACGAGATTCGGCGAACGTACTAGATTTTTATACATGTTGCACTGCGCCATGAAATCGCGGCTAAAATCAGAAGGAAAACGAAACAAATCCCATCGATCATGATTGGGGAATACATGTAAGGGTCATATTTCCACTGAGACGGCTTATTTCAACTTTTATATGCGACACGCAGCCACACGAACACGCCCAGAGATCCTGCTTCTATACAAACGACATTTGACCAATGACGTCACAATGCTCCATGGGCTAACCAACTGGCTTATTCAAATTTTACACGCAAACCGGTACTTCTCCATAGACTTGTGTACAAAAGTTGGTGTCCTTTTCAATGGCTTCGTGGTGTCATACTCAGTTTGTTTGGTATGACATTTTTAACAATACCCACAAATTTGTTTAAGTCAATGATGGAACAGTTTTTCCTCTTTAAAATGTATTTTTGTCTTAATTATTTAGATTATTTTTCAACTATGGATTCCCTGCAACGTTACCTATGATAGCGCCCCCGTGCACTTGTCAAGGAAATTTTATGAGGCAAAATAAAATAAAAGTTTATTTTTTGGAAAAATTTAAGCAACTTTGCCTCTTTGTCTGCAGTAGTATCATCCCTTGATTTGTGGGTGTTAATTTTCATGTATACACAAACCTTTAAACATTTCCACAAAACTGTTCTGCACACAAACACTATTTGCGAAAAGTTTCTTAAGGAAGGGACAACACTTGTTTGAAGTTATCGACGAATTTAATAAAAAATATTTTCGATGTATTACCCGGTGCATAGACCTTCATGAGAATCAGAGAATCTTGTTTTCAACGTCGGCAACACAATTAATTTTGATGAGAAACTTTGCAACTAATGCAACTATAGTTGCAGTTGGGGAATGGCCGAGTAGTTTGGGTCATTGACTCGCAATCATAGGTGATAACTTGGGGTTGCGGGTACCTGTGCACTTGAGCAAGGCACTCAACCACAATTGCTCCATCCTTCGGAAGGGAAGTAAAGCCGTTGGTCCAGTGCGTTAGGTAACGGTAACGCACTTAAAAGATCCCAGAGCATTCTGATCTTTCATAATGAGCAAGGGGATTCCCAGTGTCTCTGGCCATTTCTAATTTATAATTCTTCATGGGTTTCCTCACGCTTGCGAGTGACAGTGCAATGGGCACTTTTGAGGAATCCCTGGTATGAATACCAGAAAGAAATAATAATAATAATAATAACTAATGCAACCATGTGCTGCGCCATATTTCAAATTTTGACAGGGATGTTGCAACGATTGCATGGATGACGTCAAGATTGATGCCTTGTTTCCCCGACACCCATACGCCGTGACGTATGTACAAATCTGTTGTGTCCTGACTCACGCACTCTCAAGTCCGAGCGCCGAACTGCAAAAGGTCGCGACTTACATGAAGCGTACATAGATAGGCAACCCTTTGCAAGTGTTGTCCCTTCCTTTAACTGAGTTCACGAAGGGCCTACGTGACGAAATATATAAGTACAGGCGACCTTTAAAGGCAATGCTACACGGAGCTGCATATTTCGGGGCATGAATTTGGCACGCGCACTGCTGACGCGCCTTGCCTTTAATGCATAGCGCCGACTTTCTTTGGGTGAAAAAAAAAACAGCTACATGCATGAGCGAGAACCTTGTTCGTCTTTTAATAGCGCCAACAAAGGGTTTTAGATTGTCACGTTGACTTTGTGGACTGCGAAGCTATGACGTCATTTGAGGTTTTTGCGTGATCCCACTAAACAAAGAAAATGCCCTACAAGTTGGCAGCTATTCAGTACGGACTGTGGAGGATGACGTGAATACACACAAGCGTGACGATGTTATTTTGGGGCAAGTTCGAGTGACGACTGTAATAGACCGATCCAGTAAGCCCCGCACACGTAGAAACGTGTCCAGCAACTTCAAAGTGCGCATAATCATTATATTGTTTTGGAAAACTTTGTGATATCGTTGTTGATTCTGAAAATCTAATTATTGGAGGAGATTTTAATTGTAATATTGATCTTGGTATGAGTAAGGAAAAGAGTAGTGTTGCCTTTCTAAAATTGGTTCACCAAAATAATTTGATTGATGTGTGGCGTTCAATCCATCCTAGTGAGTTGGGCTACACACATTACAATAAAAGTACTAAACAAAAAGTAGCAGAATTGATTACTTCCTAATGTCGGCCAAATTGATATGCAACCTTGAGCACATATTAATGCTGTAGGTTTTTCTGATCACAACCTCATTTTGATGAAGTTAATTGACAAAAAAACAGTAAGCGGACAAGGCAGATGGATGTGTAATAACGATAATCTTGAAGATCCAGAATGTGTTAACAGAGTAACACATTTTTGGAAATACTGGCAAACCAAGCAATTCTGCTACAACACCATCACTGACTGGTGGGAAATGGGGAAAAGCAAACTTAAAGAAATTCTTAAAGAGTATGGTAAAGAAAAATCACTTAGATATAATCAACAAAAAAAGGCTGTTCAAAAGAAGTATAGGGATCTCACAAATAATCCAAACCATAATACTGATGAATTAAATCGCCTTGAACAACAGCTGAAAACCATTGAAACTAACGAGTGGGAAAAGGCTCGTGCAAGGACACATCTGAAAAATAAGTCTGAAGGTGAAAAAGTTCTTTCTTGCTATCGAAAAACACAGAACCAAGAATAATGCCATGGCAACTATAAAAGACGCTGAGGGCGCCCCACTCACAGAATTTAGATATATTGTTAAGCGTGTCAATGAGTTTTACTCCTAGTTATATTCTTCTAATGGCACTGACCCCCATGAGGAACACAAAAATATAGATGCTGTCAACTCACACGAAATTGATAAACCTGAGATTTTAGAAAGTAATATTTCAGAATCTAAAATTACACTTGCTCCCCAGCAGATGAGTAAAGATAAATCACCCGGTATTGATGGGCTGACAGTAGAGTTTTATCTCACGTTTTGGACTATTCTTAAAGATGATCTTTTGCGTGTTTTTCAAGAATGCAAAGAAGCAGGTTCACTTCCCAATACAATGAGTACTGCTCTTATTAGATTAATATACAAAAACAAAGGGGATAGGGAAGACCTAAAAAATTGGCGTCCAATTAGTTTGTTGACAGTTGCTTACAAAATACTTGCTAAAGTCTTAACTATTCGACTTCGCAAATGTATGCCTAATTTGATTGGAGAAGTGCAAAGCAGTGGGGTATCAGGTAGAAATATTCTCGATAATCTCACGATTCTAAGAGATGTTGTAGATGACCTTAACATGAACAATAAACAAGGGGGATTCCTCAGTATTGATCAAGAAAAAGCCTTTGACAGGATAGAATGGGATTACATGTATGAAATTATGAATAAGCTCGGCATTCCTCATGGGTTCCCAACAACTTATCAACGAAATTTATGTATAGAACCTTGGTAATGAAGACCTTTGTAAAACCCAAAGCCGAACAAAAATGGGAAAGAATTTTTAATAGGACTTCTCCTCCGAACTGGACCTTATAGCAGGAAAAGGGGATATAGTAAATTAATGCATAGTTCCGATTTTGCCCAGTTAACCCCGCCCCCTTGGACATTGTTGCTATGGCTCAAACGCTATTGTCAAAAATGGCGACACACAACGCACAAAGCAATGGGACTTTCAACGGAAAGCACAGATTCATTGAAGAAAACTTAAAGGTATTCATATTTCAGGGTCGACAGTTATCTTAGAACACACTGAGTAAAGGGCCAGTAATACAGGGATATCATATCATCACGAAATATAGCTTTCGTACCTTTGAACAACGAAACGACCGGCCTTGAAACCAAAATTTCACCCGGATTGTCGCATACAACACTGTACAAATTGTATGGGGCCGGCAGAACATATCGCGTGATCATAGATCATGTTGTTGTGAGCGTACAGTGCACTTTGACCTATGTGGGTGACATCTTCTAGCTCTGTTGTGATTGGTCGGCGGGTTCGGTTGATTGACAGGTCGGAACTATGCATTGATCCAAATGAAAGAGATCTATGGTTTAAAATTAAACACAGGATTTTGCCGACAAGAGATATATTGTATGAAATAGGGATTACTGAAAATGACAGATGTTTAATTTGTAATGAAGGTCAAGAGACTACAGAGCACCTTTTCATTTATTGCTGTAAAACCTTTGAGACATGGAATTTTGTTGAAAATTTTCTCCGAAAATACGGTGAAGACAAACATTTTTATTTAAATGATATTTATAGAGTCCTTGTTATTGGTCCAGGAATTAATAGTAGGCCTATTGCTTGTGTGCTTTTTTTGTAAGGTTTTTCGTGTTATTTGGAACTTAAGAGTTCAAATATCTCTGTCTGCAGTGTAAGAGAAAAATACATACTGTATACAAGAATTACTCGACACAGGGAAGAACACACAGGAATACTTGTATTCAGAAACAATATATTCACTCCACGTTTATTTTGACACTCGTGCTTCAAGACAACCAAAAAACAACAATGGCGCTCTTCCGCTTCTTCCGCGAAACGGTTGTCCCAACCTTCCAACAGGGGCTCGCGCCAACCGGCTCCGTGTGGAGCCGTGTTAGCCGTGTTAGCGCCCTCGGAAAGTCAGCCGGGCTCCGTGTGGAGTTTTTGCTGGCGCCCTCTTCTAGCCGATTGGGACGGGCGTTACAATACGTTCCTGACATAAATGGTGTATATAAAAGACAACTAAAACAATAATTACGTATGGAAGTCAAATTATTGAACCGCAGGGATTTTGAACAACTTTACACCAAAAATAAGGCTATTCGTTGGATGGATGGATGGGGAACAATTGATCTATGCATTCTAGTTCAAGACGTCCCAATGTTGCGATTTTTTTAAACATACGTTCCTTTTTCTGTACATACATATAAAGTAACTTAATTATGTACGATGTACATAAATTGTAGATACTGTATGCATGGAGATGTGTAAATAAATGGTGTCTAACTCCTTTCAGAAAAAAAGAAAGAAAAAAAAGCTGGTTCCATACAGACCCTAATCACGCGTTTGAACGGTTCAAACGTGTCCCCTGAATCTTTTCTGTAGAATGCAAACGGCTGATGGGAAAGGTGCCAATTACGTATGCAATTCAAGCCTCGACCTGAAGACGAGGCTTGGAAACGCATAAGTAGTCGGACCTTTTCAATCAGCAGCTTACATTTGATATGTGATTCAGGGGACCCGTTATTGAATTAACGCATGGTCCACCAGATACGACTAACCATCGTTGACTAGACTGCGTTCGGTTGGAAATAGTCGAACTATATTTACCTATAGTCGTAAATCGAACTTGCCCTAAAATCCCTCGAACAACACCCGTCGTTCGAGTGACTCTATAGTCGGCTGTGGTTGCGCCGGCGCCCACGAACTTGCTCTTGGCTGTTCGACGTGCTTACTGAATCCACATGAACAATGGTGTTACTCTCGTGGCCAGACCTGCTGGGGATGCTTGCCCATCAGGTCTGAGAGAGCTCATCGCCGATTGGTTGAAGCCCGCAACGAATTTTGGGGCGGGACCCTGCGCGTATGCGAAGCTTTTGGCTCATCATATGAGCACCGCTCAGAAGGGCCACACGAACCAGAAACATAACCCACACCAAATGGTCTTTGAAAGAAACATGACACATACCTTCTTTGCCTATATCACATTACAGGTTCATATTTAGTAACTAGACGTCGTCCCTCGTCAAACACGAAGAATTCCATCCCAATCTCGGTCAAATACAATCACAACAGCTACCGCATAGCATTTGAAACACTGACGGAGTCTAGTAGCTGCACTGTATAGCGCCGTGTCGCACGCACTTTTGGCACCCGACCAGGGCACGTTCTGTCGTTATGACTGCATGCTGATTTGATCGCATGACCAATAACAGTGCACGTACTATCAACGACGGCTCACGAATGGGTAATGACATTTAACCTATCAGCGATGAGGTCTCACCGTGATTCCCCAGAACTGATGGGCGAGCATCTCCGGCAGATCTGGGCCCAATTTCATAGTAAAGAGCTGTTTAACAGCCCATTTTCCGTTAACCGAGCGTCAGGCCATTACGGCGTTAATACGTATTGTGGTATTGAACGAGCCCCTGCCTTAACCGCAGAGCCAAATTTTGCTTAAGATAGTGACGCAACAATGGCGGTTTCCTTGCGCGCGCATGCATGCCGCGGCCGTGAAATGGCCTTAACGTTAGCACAACTTTTTTTGCTACAGTAAGCACATGTTTTCAGCTAGCGCTTAAGCAGCTCTATGAAATTGGGCCCAGGCCACAAGACTACAATGGTGTTTGCTGCCACCAAGCGTTAGAGCGTGTCACACATAGACTGGTTGCCTGTCTGTAGGGTGAGGTGGGGGTGGGGTGGGTGGGGTGGGGTGGGGGTGCGGGGCGGGGGGTGGAGGGGGGAGGGTGGGGGGAGAGGGGTGAGGGCGCTAAGAGCCAAACATTGTTAAAAACGTGATATTACCTAAACTACTACCATATACTATGGGAAGGGGAGGTTGTTCTTCCCCCCCCCCCCCCCCCACCCCTCCCCCCCCCCCCCCCCACACCCCTCCCCCCCCCCCACCCCTCCCCCGCAACAATGGCGGTTTACAAGCGCGCGCATGCATGCCGCGGCCGTGAAATAGCCTTAACGTTAGTACAACTTTTCTGCTGCAGTAAGCACATGTTTTCAGCTAGCGCTTAAGCAGCTCTATGAAATTGGGCCCAGGCCACAAGACTACAATGGTGTTTGCTGCCACCAAGCGTTAGAGCGTGTCACACATAGACTGGTTGCCTGTCTGTAGGGTGGGGTGGGGGTGGTGGGGGGTTTGGGTGGGGGGTGGGGGTAAGGGAAGGGTGGGGGAGGGGGGTAAGGAAAGGGTGGGGGGAGGGGGGTAAGGAAAGGGTGGGGGGAGGGGGGTAAGGAAAGGGTGGGGGGAGGGGGTGGGGGCGCTAAGAGCCAAACATTGTTACAAACGTGATATTACCTAAACTACTACCATATACTATGGGAAGGGGAGGGCGTTCTTTCCCTCCCGGCAAAAATCTCAGATTCTTTACTGCCGAGTCATCAGAACTTGACTCCGGGCTGCACAAACAGGAAATGCAAAAAAAAATTTTGTTAAAAACAAAGATGTCTACGGCGTAAAATGTGCACACTTATCTCCCACTCGACAGCTCCACCTATCAACCCCTTGTGCAGATTCGCATACTCGGAATTCAATTATCGTGTAATCAAATCAGACAAGGACTAATATCTGTTACATTGCGGGCGGAAACGACATGAATGCACTGCCGCTTTTTTGCCAGATGGGACCGGTGTCGAATGTTGATTTAACGGTAGTCTTATATTCGGGCTTCTGGCCACGTCATCAGCCGTATAGACCGTGTCGAATAGGTGTCATCTTGTAGGATAGTTTTTTTGTTCCTTGAAGTGGTATGAAATCAGAGTTTGTTTAGGTTTTTTTCTATTATAAAGCAAACAAAAGTGCATATGGGTCTATCCATAAAACGAGACGTTGTGACAATTATGGGATTTATAGGTCTGCACCAAATGAAATAGTTATACTTGATATACAGATAATATACCGCATATAGCATACCTGACCGGCTGGAAGAGTGCAATAGACGTTATTTTTCCTAAAGTAGGCCTATGTGTGACGTTTTTGTGTCCAAACACCCAAAACCATGAATTAACATTAATTTCATTTTACAAGATAATGCATTTCAATGCATAGTTCCGACCTGTCAATCAAGCCCAACCCGCCGACCAATAACAACAGAGCTAGCAGACACCGCCCACATAGGTCAAAGTGCATTGCCTCACAAACAATCACGCGATTTTCTGCTCAGACATACAGTTTGTACATTGTGTATGCAGTGATCCGGGTGAATTTTGGTTTCAATGTCGGGCAATTCGCTGTTCAAAAGGAAGGAAAGCGCATCTTTATGAATATATGGCATCCCTACATTACTAGCCCTTTGCTCAGTGTGTGCTACAGTAACTGTTGACCCTAAAACATAAATTGCGTTTGCGTTTTCTCCAATGAATCTGTGCTTTCCATGCCGAGTCCCGTTGATTTGTAGATTGTGTGTCGCCATTTTTTTGCGATGGCTTGTGAGCATACACATAGCAACAGTATCTAAGGGGCGGGGTTAACTGGGCAATCTCGGAACTATGCATTATGAGGATTCAGTCCAGAATTGTTGTATTAGTGAAAAGAATTTAGACTAGAAATTAAAATATAGAGGTCAAAAAAATGAATGAACGATGTCTTGTTGTAAATAGTGTTCACTAAATATAACCGAAATTAGCATACCTCGTAACACGGAATTCAAAAGCTATATATCAATGGTTTCGATTATTTCAAGGTGAACTTGTTAAAAACTTGACGTCATTGTTTGCTTACACGTGCGTTTATTTGTATTGATAACTTAAGATGGTCACTGGCGGAAAGTGTTGCGTGCGCATCGTAATAATTTCTCAATAAACCGTGAGTAATTAGGCACGAGCGCTCTAGGCGTGCAACGTGCCTTAAAAAATGTGATAGGTCGATGAAGAGAGAAAATATCGCGCGTTTCTCAGATATACAAGACGTTCCCTCGTGTTGTGATCGCTTGTTTGTTGGAGCTGAGTATTTCGTAAAGGAGGGTAATTTCGATGTTGCCAAGATGTCTCAATGCAGTGTTTATCTGTGGATGTTGGTTGTGAGCGTATTGCCTCGTCAACAGGTTGATGGGAAATTAACGGAGACTAGCAATCCTCCAGTAGTGCGAGTGGGTCTTCTGCTCGAGGCGGGAGGCGCCGAAATTTTCGATCGCCTCCGAATCCAACCCGCCGTTGATATCGCTTTAGAGACGGTTCGACGCCGAGTAGACGAAGGGTCATATCTGAACTTCAGCATCTCATACGAGTACCAGACCACGGGACCCAGATGCTCCCCATCTCTCATGTCGGCTCCCGGAGTCGCTTCGGATCTGTTCTTCAACCAAAAGGTGATAGCTTTTCTCGGTCCTGCCTGCAGCTTTCAGTGCAAAGCAGTCGCCGATCTTGCATCCTACTGGAACATCCCCGTCATGTCCGGAACCGCAACCTCTGCAGACTTGGACAACAAAGGCCAATACAAGACTCTAACACGCACGGGGTTTCAGCTGGGCGTCATCGGTCATTTCTCGGTGGCTCTTTTCAAGAGGTGGTCTTGGACTAGGGCTTCGATTATCTGGGATGATGTCAGTGTTTGGCGGTCGATCGCAGTCAGCATCAGGAGGCGTCTGGAGGCAGCGGACGTGTACATCAAGCCGGTGGTCCTCGGGGATCGGGAATCGACGCAAGACGCGCTAGAGGCTGCGGCCCGCAGGGGAAGAAGTAAGTTCGCACACGTTTAAAGACATATTACGATTGGAAAACCTTTAAAAACAGGAACAACAGCATTACATATACCTAAAGAGTAATGTTGAAAACTACCTTGTAGACATTTTAGCCACATAGATGTAGTAATACTTCAGAAAACCTGAAAAATACATGCATGGGTTTATGTTGAATGAATGGTAACAAAAATTGTCTGCAGACATTTGAAGAAAAAAAAGCAGTCTTAATTTCTCCCACAAAGGTACGATTTTACACAGGAAAAAAATAATGAAGTAAAATATTGGTTAACTGGGTTAACTGAAAATGATGTATTGGGTTTTAAATCCCCAATACATCATTTGCAAGGACCCAAATTTTACTTCATGAGTTGACAAGAAAAACCAGACTAAAAATGTTAATAGCAATTATAACAAACACCACATGATTTTTGCTGTGTAAAATAGTACTTTTGTAGAAAAAAATTACCAACTGAAGGTGCACGGTACTTAAAAAATGTTTACCATTCATTCAACACAAAAGTCATACATGAATGTTTATGTTTTTTTAAGTATTATCTATGTGGCTAACATTTCTACAACGTAGTTTTCGTTTAAAAAACCGTTTTATCTGCAAATTATATAAGAGCCTTTAAAGGCAAATATATCATTTGCAAGATGAAAACTTTTAACAGATTCCTAAAATAGGGGCTTAACATAATATTATCTACTACGTGTAAAAAAACCTGTCCTACTGTTAATCTTGAATAACCTTGTCATTTTCTAACGGATTTAAACAAACATTTCACATCATGTAAACAAGAGCTGACAAATTTAACTGAGTGAGTTTCATCAGTTTTGTCCAAGAGGGTAAGATTTAATGGCCATACGAACAAAAACCCTAAATTTCTGAATTTGCCCACTTTCGACTTGGCATCCGCCATTTTCAAGTAAACTGTCTATGTCCAAGGTCTCTTTGCACCTCCTGGTGAAATGCTCGAAGCGGTCAAGATGGTTTGCAATAACATTTGGAGTGATCCTGCCTTTCTTCATAAGATTTCGGCTGCAGCACAAATCCATGCACCACCGTTCTCCAGCGTTGTACTGACATTAAAGGAGGCGAATTCTGAAATTGACTTTTTTTCTTCGTATGGCCATTAAATCTCACCCTCTTGGACAAAACTGATAAAACTCACTCAGTTAAATTTGTTAGGCTTTGTTTACATGATGTGAAAGTTTGGTTTAAATCCGTTAGAAAATGACAAGGTTATTCAGATTAAAAGTAGGACAGGTTTTTTTGACACGTTGTATAAAAAAATGTTGGTAAACTATAGCCTGCAGAAATCTCAACTTCAAATCCTTCAGAAAACCTTTAAAATTCATGCATGATCTTTTTTGTAAAGCGAATGGTAAAAATGCACACACACATTTTTTACCTTCACTTGTTATTTTCTTACAGAAATTACCATCTTGGACAGAAATAAATTAATGTGGTGTTTGTTACCATTGCTGTCAACACTTTCTATAGGCAGTCTCTGGGCAATCTCAACAAATCTTAACCCAATCCTTGGAAATCTGTATCAACAATTGCACGATGGGAGACAGATTTTAACTCGGTTAGTCTTAGCAACACGATTCATTGTATGGATCATCTATACAAATAAGGAGAAACGATGGCTTATTCCATGGGCTTCTGGACTGATAATCCCGTGCTTTCTTACGGCGAGAGAACCTTGGGAGCGGGGTTACTAATGACCGTGGTTTGCGCCATCTTTGCGTAATAAAAGCTGCCACCTGAGTGGCTGACGTATTGAGACACGTTTTAGCGTTGTTTCTCTATTCACATTTTCTCCCAAAATTGTCCAGCTGCCGCTGATTGTCGACACCTGTATATTTCGGCTTCTGTTTAGTGTCGAATTTGTACGCAACATTACAAAGTCATATTTTGGTGAAGTTTATGTTCACCAATAAACGACGCCGTTTAATACAGTGAGTCGGCGACACCCAGAACAGCCTTGAGGTATTTATGCAAAGTAGCATCCCATGCATTATCTCCGACGGAAAGTGTAAACATGCACGGGGTTATAAATTCAGCACGTGTCACCCCCAAATCTGGGCCTCGACAAACTGTTAAAGCCCCAATACATAAAAAAACTCGATTAAAAGTAATGGTTACAGTTCATTCAACACAAAAACCATGCATGGCCGTTTATGGTTTCTGACGTATTACTGCATCTATTTCTGTGCCTTTAACGTCCAGAATTCTGTGTATATATACATGGGTTTTCTTGCAAGTTTTTTTAAAAGCTCATACTACTGTAGTTGTACGGTACACCATTAGCCTTTTTGAAGTATGGCGGACACAATAGGAGGGCGCACTTTGCAGTGGGTATAAAATCGACTAAAATGCAAAATAACTCAGTTTTTCACTTTACACTTATTAATTTTATTTATAATTCTGTCTATGTATTATAATTACAACATGTAAATCAAGTTTTTTGAAAGAAATACAATTGATAAAAAAATTCATACCCAAATGAAATTGCGCCCTCTCCTTTTGTTGCGCCATACTTCTAAAAGGCTAATGGAGCTATAAAAGGGTATGGCTACACACACAAATTTAGTTCCAACTCACGAACATCGCGGAGATGGCAAATATTGCTCGCCGTCTGAAGTCGCCCAAACGTAGGTGCTCTCAGGGTTCGGCATATTACCGGCAAGATCTGTTTATACTCGCATAAAAATCACCATAAATTTTTGCCATGCACATCAAACAACCTATTTTTAAAAACTAATAACTATGATTTTTTTATGCGAATCGTGAAGGTTAGTATGAAAAGAGAACCACCCGATTCACCTGCCTAACATATGAACAAGGACAACACAACATATGCAGCACGATATGTGGCAAAGAGACTCTCCCCCTACCATTGTTCCCCCATTGTGTCTCAAACATCCAAGGAATTTCCAAGGAATTCTTTTCGGTTTTTAGGGGGAGCTTGGTGCGTCAACAAAAGGGAAGAGTGTCACTATGAACATCTAACAATAGAAATTGGGCACACACCATTGTTACTAACAATGGGGTTACAATGAACATGTACATTTTCTTGCTCATAGTGTGTGTTGAGGTATAGGGGCGTTAGGGGGAGGGGGAGGGGGAGGGGGAGGGGGAGGGGGAGGGGGAGGGGGGGGGGGGGGGGGGGAGGGAGGAGTCCCTTTACCACATACCGTGCTGGTATACAACACAACGTCAATGTAAACAGAATCAGGGCGCTGCAGATCGCGGGCTGATGTAAACGCGAAATTCTTTCAGCCCAGCACGCTCATATCTTGAGGTCTCAGAAACCAGATTTAAATATTGGTCACAGCAAAATAGTTTCGCCACAAAAGTTACATATGTGGGATTTTTCATCTGTTTTAAGACATCCTTAATATCGACCATGTGCTCAACTCATTTCACGTTCACGTTCGCGTTTTACGCGCATCTAAACCTCCCTAATATGATTGTACCAGATTACTAATTGGTCAACGAACATACTGTCGTTTTCTTACAAATTAGGACGTGCCTTAAAATGAGAGACATCAAAACAAGTCAAGGAACTGTCTTCGTCTGTAAAATATTTGCGACATACATTTAGTATAATTATAGGCATTGTTTTTCGTGTACAGAAAGTAAAACACGAACGCTGCACCTAGCATATACACTGGTTTACAGTCCACATAGCTTTAGCAATGAACGTTTCAGATTACCAGCGAATGTTTAGACCCAGTTACCATGACAAATGACGTCACACTTTAGTAGTCTATTATGGGGACGTAACCAGATCACTGAAAAATTACGTGTGTTCGCATGTTGTCCTGGGGAATGAACAAACGCCGCGCCGTGGTACAACATAATAAAAATAGGAGTTAATAATTTGTCTGCACTAAACATGGGAGCCTTGTCCAAGGGCTGTACAATTTTGTGAATCCGTGAAGAATTTGCCTGTATGCTATGCAGCGAAAGTAGTAGCCAACTGCAAAATAGTCTGGTTACCAAAATATATTGGTCTGAATCCTGACTTCACGCGCGAGGCTTGTTCTTTATGTACTCGATGTGTTTTATGGGCGGGGACTCTTTATGCTAATTTTTCAGAGAGTACCGAGACGTAAAAGCTCATTGGTTAAAGGTACACACCGGCCTAATGTTTACATGATTTAGTGATGTAGCAGCATTGACAATACTTTTTTGATGGTCGTTGTGAAAAAAAATCATCAAAATATCCCGTAATTTACTAAAGAAGTGCAAAATTAACAAAAACGGTCAAAAGACGGGTTATACGCCTTACCAGCCGTTGCAACTACGCGCGAGCTTCACGACTTAGTCACAAACAATTTGCTCTTTTCCTACTCGGGATATCTCCAATTTTCACTGGACAGCTCATACGACCGATTATGAATTTCCGCTTTCTCTTGAGAAGTTAGCATCATGTTTTTTTCTTCACGAACGTACATGTACACCAACCAACCCGCCGTGTGTGCACTCGGGATATTTGCCGTGCTGCGCGGGGCGATCCACCGTAGTTTGCCATACTAGCACGCGCTAGTATGGCAAACTTATGTTCAACTTTGTTTCATACCTGTATAGTCTCTCTTTTGTCAACTACTTATAAATATTGTGGACAAATCAGAGTTGAATTTGGTGCAGTTCTGCAGTAGGAAACTTTCATGCGACTGGACATGCGACTGGACACAAAACTAACTCGCAAGACCATGTGACTTTTCGGGACCAGAATCTGGTTCCGAAAAGTCACGTGAACTCTGTTTTTTTTTTTAAATTGCTCAAAAACGGCAACATTCTGTGGTTTCTTTTGAGGATATGTTCAGTTTATTTCGGAAGGGCATTCAGAATCTGGTATGGGTAAATTTCGAGCCCAAAATAGCCCAACGAAGCCGGTGTGTACCTTTAACGGTTGTTTTGACAGAACAATACGGTGCCGTTTGAAAAATAGCAGATTTTCCGTAAGTAGCCTATACCCAGTCTGTGAGTTCACAAACACGTCATACCTTTACAGAAAATATGTGAGGGATATCTTCTGGTCTTCGTGACAGTCATCAATTTGCAATGAATAGTGCAGTGGCGACACGCTGAATACACAACCTTTTCCCTCATCCCAAGTTTAGTTGTTTCATTTCAATGGTGATTAGGCATCATACCAGATATTGCGTCCGAACCTTTTACCCAACAGCCTTTTGCATATTTCTCTTGAATGACGACTGAGCTACTGCGGTACTTCCTTTCGCATGCACATTTTGTATTTAGATGACTGGACTAATATTCTTGCTATGCAGTAGGTATGATGTGCAGCCTGAGAATCAAAACCGATAGGAGAGAATGGCATAAAGCAACCGGACTGTTAGTTGATAGGCATGCACTGACGTGCACAACGTACCAACAGCAGCATAGTATGTGAACTGAAATGCACCTCCATTTGAAGGTAAAATTGTTGGGGCACCAGCCATACTGCAAATAGGTTCCACGCAAAAGGCTAATTGTCTCTCGCTCATGGAACGTCCGGCCAATCAATCCTGTTGAACATTCAACAACTGCGCATTGCAATGCACTTCTCTTTATTTACGATCCCTGACACCAGCCGGTATGAGCGAGAACCTTCATATTATACTATGTGTGGCGTTATAGCGATAAAACCGGCGATGACGTTATTTTCGGCACTTAAATAGACTGCCGAAGTGAATACATCATCTTTTGTTGGTTGCCTAGGCAATTGGCTCTAAACTAAAGATCACTGAACCGTGCCAATTGCCATGGCAACCCACGTCACACTTCGGCTGTCTATATGTGGCACGAGAACCGCTCTACCTAGCAGATGGCCGCGCGAAGCGCGGCCATCCGCTAGTATACGAAAGAAGTGTAGCAGCATTAACTGTAATCCCCAAATACATTACTTTTTGAAAATGAGGAATAAACTATGCTGTACACTCTTACGAAAAAGAAACTTGAAAAAAAAAGGTTTTTTGGACTTATTAAAGCTTCAATATTAACCGAGATACAATTACAAGATAGCTTTACATAGGCCTATATATAGTGCAACAAGATCGCTTTACAAATTGCTTTATTTACAAGATCGCCAGTCACCACACACAGGTCTGATATCGACGAAACGATTTCAAAATGTCAGTGACTTGTTTTCACCTGCCTTAAGATTCATCTTTGAAGAATATACAGGGTGTCTTTAAAAAAGTACAGTGTATGCATATTTTGAAATAGAGCGTGTAAGTCTCGTTTCGGGTCACAATTTCGGAGACCAGTCAGCCTGAGGGAATGATGAGATGGGATTTTAACGTTGTGTCGATCTTCTTTGAATTATTACCTTACCGTACCAGTTTCGTTGACTTCGGTGGTGTGCAAGATTTTGGAGAAAATTGTGTATCAACAAATACTGTTACAGCTTTGGTCTCATAGCTGCTCATCAGCATGGTTTTCTGCCCGGCCGATCATGTTCCACTGCTTTGGTTTCTGCAACAACAGACTGGTTTCGTGCTTTGGACTCTAGCGTCTCCGCTGTTGATCTTATTATCATTGGACCTTAGTCGTGCATTTGATACCATATCCCATAAGACATTAATTCATAAGTTGAAATCGACATTTAATTTAGCTGGTACCGCGCTTAATTGGTTGAATTCATTTGTTTCAGATCGTTCGCAACGTGTGGTTTGTAAAGGTAAATCTTCTGATTGGATGCCCGTTACTTCGGGTGTGCCACAAGGGTCTGTATTAGGCCCCTTGTTGTTTATTATGTATGTAAATGACCTTCATCTTCATATTTCATCACATATAGTACAGTATGCCGATGACATTCTTATTTATCGAAATGTTCCAACTAATGAATCCGATGTTCAACTTCAGCATGATTTGAACACAATCAATGAATGGGCAAAGTGCAATTCACTCTTTTTAAATCCTGATAAGTGTAAACTGATGCGTTTGACTTGGAAGCGCCAGTGTCCGATGCAGTTTATTATCAGTTACACGGCTTGACGTTAGAGTGTGTGGATTCTCTAAAATGTTTAGGTTGTTTTCCCCAAAGTAACTTATCATGGGATAAACAAGTCCGTGAGACCGTGTCCAAGTGTAATCGTGTTATAGGGCTCATTCGCTTGATAGCGTGTAGCCTTGATCAAGGCGTTGGGCTTGTCTTCTAGACGTCCCGCTGAAGATAAAACAAAACAAAGCGCTTACAAGCTACGGAATCTGTTGCACGTATTGACTCACAACGCGCCACGCTACCACTATGCACACACGCATCGGTACGGTCCATAAACCCAACGCCTTGATGGTTCTGCATTCAGCCAGCGAAACTCATTACAGTAATATAGGGAAACCACACCAGCGTGAGCTGAAATTTCATTGGTCGACGCACGGCAGGTTATGTTTGAAAAACGCTATGATCTGCGATCCCCAGTTTGTTCATCCGAGGAAGTATTAAGAGCTCCCACAAATCATTCAGGAAAGCTGTCATACTACGACTGTTGTCCCCCAGAAGTGTAATCAAATACGTAAACAGACAAGCGTCATTACGTGCTACTCATGAAGCTCTTGATTGGCTCAAGACAAACGTTCAATATTCATACCTTGCATGCCTGCATATCCAAAGCCCGCCAATTTTCGGCCAAAACTGGCCGAAAAAATAAAGAAAGACATTAAACCCGGAAGTGCAGACCCGGAAGTGCAGACCCGACAAGGCTGTCTTTCGAGCTGGGCCAGGCCGTACGCAGCTAGTGCTATATGTACGAGGCTAGTGTGTTGCCGTACGGGTTTACTATGGAAGTCGTTATCGCACAGTGCATGCGCTAGCCCCAATATTCTCTCGTACAGCAAAACAAAAACCTGGAGACGGCCTTGGAAAAGGCTAGATAGCGTGTAATTCTGGTGTAGAGGTATCTCTTTATTTGTACAAGACCTTGGTGATGCCATTATTGTTTTATTGTTCGCCATGTTGGTGGGTTTGCACAAAAGTCAACTTGAATCAGTACAACGCAGAGCAACTCGCATGATACTGCGCCAGGGGTATTTAGAACAGTCATACGAAGACCGCATGAGGGCGCTTGGCTTAATTACTGTTGAAAGTAGCTAAACTTTTATATTTATAGCTAAACTTTTTGTTTCACCCCGGTCCGATTTTATGAGGAGTTTTATTGATTTATTTAGTAGACCCCACTTAGTGCAACCTACATGTAGATTCGTATTTTTCCATGTTGGTTTTGAAACCTGATCTTATTTTGGTATATTGTGGTTGTAATATAGGGATGTTACAAGTACCGTAACATAAATTGCACATATTAAAGCTCATTACATCATTTGCAGTTAACCAACATTTAACTTCACGAGTTGACAAGAAAAAAAACGACTAAAAGTGTTGATAGCAATGGTAACAAACACCACAATTTCCCCGTGTAAGATGGTACCTTTGTGGGAGGAATTGCCAATTAAAGGTGTTTTTTTTTATTGTCTGTATAGGCCTATAGTGTTTGTTTTCTTTCTTTTTACCATTCATTCAACACAAACCATTCATTGATTTTTCGGGTTTTCAGAAGTATTACTGCATCTATGTGGCTGAAATTTCTACATAGCAGTTCATCAACGTTATTCTTTAGTTATAAGACCTATATGTGATGCTGTTAATATTTTAAAAAGTTTTCCAATCATGTAATCTGCCTATCCTTTATAACAAAATGGGTTATTCGTCTTGGTAATTGAAAAAATTGAAGTACTCAACCGCTTTCTCACGACGTGGTCAGCGATTGGGACCACAACGTCTCAACCGCAATCTTCCTGTCTTCATCAGGTTATTAGTCCATGGGCCAAGACACTTGTCGGTACCATATTAGGGGACAAAGGCTCATCATATTTTTTTGAAAGACGACCACCTTGGGCACATTTTTTGGTATGATGGACATTCTCAAGTGGTAGTTTTATACCAATTTGGTGACAAAAACATGGTTTTTGGGACAAAATCACGTTTTTTTAAATTTTCTATATAAAAAGAGTTTGCAGGCTTAAATGAAAAATCTAACGAGTGGATATTGTGAGCAGTGGAATCGTTGATTTTTTTAAATGGTTTGTTGCATTTTTTTTCAATGGTTGCCATGGCAACAGCCGTTTTGGGACAAAAACCACAATTTTTGGTAATAAAACTTTTAAAATTCAAATTACAAGATTCATATGGAATATGGGTTACTTCCAACGGCAAACCCATTCTGAGATACCCAGGCAGTTTTTAGGTACCATATTTAGGCGCTACCAGGCGAAATGGTACATTTTTGGACAAAAACGTCATTTGAGATTCGTCGTTTTGGGGTAAATTCACGTGTTATTTTATTATTATTTTCTGCTAAAAATGTGTACACCAACACAAACATATCGCGACAAGCAGAAGCGTTGATTTTTTAAAAGGCTTATTAATCTTTGTCTCAATGGTTCAACATTACAATAGCCATTTCGGGGCAAAACCACAATTTTTGGTAATTTAAAACTCCACATTCAAGGATTCATATAGAATACTAGAGTCTTTCCAACTGATTTTTATGTGATAAAGATGCGATAAAGACTATTTTTTCATGTAAGAAATTCCCTATCAGGATCCGGGGAAACATAGATTCTGAGGTTGCCAGGTCAAACCTGGCAACCTCAGAATCTGGACGCTTTCTTTTGGACACCCTGTATATTTAGTGACCGTGAACCGCTGATGACAGGTCATATTAGGAATGACAGGTCATCATAATGGCGAGGCATACCCCTGTCAACCACTACTGTGAGTGGCAGGCAGTGTGAGTGGCAGGCAACTGGTGGTATGCCACCGGCTGCTTTTATGGTGGTCCGGTGGTGGTTTTAAAATGGCTGGCCAGTGGTTTGCTGGCGGTTTTGTCGCGGAAAACCACTTGTGGTTTGCTGCTGGATACCGCTCGTGGTTTGCTGGCGGTTTTAGAGTGACAGACCACTGGTGGTTTGCCACTGGCTACCGCTAGTGGTCCGCTGGCACGTTTAGAGTGGCAGACCACTGGTGGTTTGTCACTGGCTACCGCTAGTGGTTTGCTGGCAGTTTTAGAATGGCTGACCAATGGTGGTGTGACGCTGGCTACCGCTAGTGGTCCGCTGGCGGTTTAGAGCGACAGTCCACTGGTGGTTTTCCGCTGGCTACCGCTAGTGGTCCACTGGTAGTTTAGGAGCGGCAGACCACTCATGGTTTGACGCTGCCGCTAGGTGTCTGCTGGCGGTTTAGAGCGACAGACCACTGGTGGTTTTCCGCTGGCTACCGCTAGTGGTCCACTGGTAGTTCAGGAGCGGCAGACCACTCATGGTTTGACGCTGCCGCTAGTTGTCTGCTGGCGGTTTAGAGCGACAGACCACTGGTGGTTTGCCGCTGGCTACCGCTAGTGGTCCACTGGTAGTTCAGGAGCGGCAGACCACTCGTGGTTTGACGCTGCCGTTAGGTGTCTGCTGGCGGTTTAGGTGCGACATACCACTGGTGGTTTGCTGCTGGCCACCGCTAGTTGTCCGCTGGCAGTTTATATGTGGCAGACCACTGGTGGCCGCTGACTACTGCTCGTGGTCTGCTGGCGTGGCAGCAGTAAAACGCTGCCACTTCAGATACCGCCGGTGGTTTTTTTGGTCAGCATGTCGATGCCGATCAGGCCCCAGCCGACGGCGATCTGACGGCGGCTTGCGCACTGGATTATTACTACTGGTCATTTAATCACTCTAAATCAATCCGAAAACCTAGCTCAGCTCCCTGAATGTATGCATTACCGCCCAGGTGCATGTTATGCACACAACCGTTAATTATCAAACATCTCCTTCACAGGCTTACATGTACTCTCTTTTTTTTTACCTCAGATGATATTAACAGAAAATTGCCTTGCTCAAGGGCACACACATCATATGCGGGCAGGTCACTTATCCAGAATCCTTTGAAATCCTACGGGTCTTCAGTTGAAGCAACCGTTCTCCTCGGCCATAGACCGATCCAGTAAGCCCCGCCCACGTAGAAACGCGGCTAGCAACGTCGAAGTGCGCATAATCATTAGATTAACCAAGTAGATTACCATTGTCCTTCAGAATGATTAATTGGTGGAAATTTTTGGGGCGGGGCTTAAACGCTCCTGGATTGGTATATTCCTCAACGGCCATGATGTTTTTGTCTCAAAATGTACAATTCCGCCTACATGTACTGTACCGAAAAACTGCCTGGGTATCCCAGAATGGGTTTGACGTTGGAAGTACCCAAATATTCCATATGAATCATGTGATATAAATTATAAAAGTTTTATTACCAAACATTGTGTTTTTTGCCCCAAAACGGCTGTTGCCATGGCAACCATGAAGAAAAAGTTAAATCAAACCACCTAAAAATAATCAACGCCCCACTGCTTACAATATCCATTTTTAAAGATTTTTCATTTAAGCCTCAAACTCTTTTAATAAGGAAAATCTCAAGAAACGTGATTTTACCCCAAAACAGCAATTCTAAAATGTTGTTTTTGGCCCAAAACGTACCATTCCGCCTACATGTACTGTACTCTAAGGTACCTAAAAAGTGCCTGGGTATCTCAGAATGAGTTTGCCGTTGGAAGTAGCCCAATATTCCATATGAATCCTGTAATATGAATTTATAAAGTTTTAATACCAAAAATAGCGTTTTTTGCCCCAAAACGGCTGTTGCCATGGCAACCATTGAAAAAAAAGATGAAACAAACCTTTTTAAAAAAATCAACGCTTCCACTGCTTACAATTACAATTTTTTTGATTTTTGATTTAAGCCTGCAAACTCTTTTTATAAGGAAAATCTAAAAAAACGTGATTTTACCCCAAAACAGCAATTCAAAAATGTTGTTTGTGGCCCAAAATATACCTTTATGCCTACATTTACTGTACTCTAAGGTACCTAAAAACTGCCTGGGTATCTCACAATGAGTTTGCTGTTGGAAGTAGCCCAATATTCCATATGAATCCTGTAATATGAATTTGTAAAGTTTTAACACCAAAATTTGTGTTTTTTGCCCCAAAACGGCTGTTGCCATGGCAACCATTAAAAAAAAATGAAACGAACCATTTTAAAAAATCAACGATTTCACTGCTCACAATAATCCACTTGTTAGATTTTTCATTTAAGCCTGTAAACTCTTTTTATAAGGAAAATATTTAAAAACGTGATTTTGTCCCAAAAACCATGTTTTTTCACCAAAATGGTATAAAACTACCACTTGAGAATGTCCATCATACCAAAATATGTGCCCAAGGTGGTCATCTTCAAAAAAATATGATGAGCCTTTGTCCCCCAATATGGTACCGACATCCATTTTTAGGGGTATTGGCACATGGACTATATCTTTTACTGACTAAATGTCCATTTTTCTTTCATAATTTTAGTTATTTTCATCATCGCGCCTGTCAGCACTGTCCGGGACATCATGATCAGAGCGTACCGTGCCGGTTACATCAACGGGGAGTTTGCGTTCTTCTCCGTCCATCTGTTTGATAACAAGTGGCGCTTTGGTGATGCGTCGTGGAAACGGGTAGGGATCATCTATATATACAGGGTGTCCAGATCAAACCAGGCATGCAGCCTCAGAATCGAGGTTTCCCTGGATCCTGATATAGAATAGGCGAATTTCACATTAGCCCGCTCTGTGCACTTCCGCGTTGAAACCAAGGCTTTTCGCGTCAAGTCGGCAGTACGCATGCGCTACAAGTACAGTATTGTACAGTGATCGAGTGTGTACGTGTGCTGTTCTGTGAAGTCAGGCCTGTGGAAGTCTAGGCAAGGCGCAAAAACGGCCGTATAAAAACGGCGTTTTTCATAGGGTTGTCGATTTTTTAGTTAAAATAAGGTAAATGCTTTAAAAATTCGTTCAGAGAAAAAAAATCAAATTTGCTGAGAACCACGGATGTGCATCTTTGACGCACCTTTTCTACATTGTATTTATTGGCGTTTAGCGGTACTGTAAAGTGACAAATCAGAGAATGTCGTCACAACGCTTAATCCCCATAGAGGTTTCCTGAGTGGTTCCCGGAAGTCCGACTGGCCGCGAGACTTACACGGTCTATTCACCATTTTGTGAAAATAAAGAAATGTACACACTCTGTGTTCCAACTTGGTAGAAGCACCCATCTATGAAAGCTCACTTTACATTTAATTTATTTCAATACCCAGGGCGACTACTTAGACGCCGAAGCTAAAATTGCTTTCCAAGCTTTGATGACGTTCCAACTTTATCATCCAACCACCGACGAGTTTAGAGAGTTTGAGGCGCAGGTCGAGCTTCGCCGTAACAAGGATTTTAATTGGACGAGCCCTCCGGGTGACGATGTAAGTCGTTTGTTGGTAATTTTAGAGTACGTTTTCTGCCCAATTACACGGGCGAGAATTTTTATTTTACTCTAGGTTTAATATAGGAATTTCGACGTTTGAAACCACTGCCGTGCTTACGCCGTGCTAACGTCGTGAAACGGGCCTTATGGCCTTATTCCGTAAAAAGTTTCATCTGCAAATGACATATTTAGAAACGCAAGACAGAAAATGTAATAGGCACAAACATCCATCTCATCCATGTTCCCAATATAAAAAACAATTGACAAAACGCAGAAAATTCTGTGCCGCTGTCACAGGGCATGCACAATCATGTTGAATGCAATGCACGTGCAACACGAGTACGTGGATGCATTACAAGCAAGACAGAATGACGAGATGCCATGCATTCCCATCATGCCACGGTTAACGAAAGGTGAGAGAGAACGTGCTTTGGGTATGGTGTTGGCAGGAATATCACACAGCCATTTAATGTCCATGTGATATTATTGCATTCAAAACTTTGCTTTTTTTAAAGTGCGTATTTTGCGTTTCTAAAGTATGTGTCAATATATAATATTTATCCCTTATGTGAGAAAATTGATTACAAACTACATGTATATTACAAACATATTGCATGTTGTTGTTGTATATTTTATTGCATCTTCGGCAACTAAGGCCCTTTATGCCATCAACTATACGGTTTTAGCTTTAACTATACTATATTATCAACTGACGAAGAAGTAGTTGCAGTTTTAGAAGTGGGAGGGAAAAACCCCAGAGAAATGCCCCAGGGGAAAACCCACGCGGTCAAGTAGGGACTGCAAACCCAATCCACATACACGCCCCGGATTCGAACCCGGGACGCCAGAGGTGAAAGGCGAGGAAAGAACCCGTACGCCAACCCGACCGCCCCAACAAAACATATTGCATATTTCCCAGTATACAATGTATTCAGAAAAGCCGTTACATGAGAATTAGTAAGCGATCCATAGAAGATTTTGAGTAGTATAATAATGTCGATTACCGTTAGCACAACCTTTAAAACTGTAGAAAAGTGTCTTTTTACGGAAAGGTTTATTGGATCAAGATCTCCACAACTTTCCGTAATTTTACGTATTTTTCCGCAATTGTGCGCAATTGTCCAATTATCCAATATTCCCATTTTTAAAAATGATTTTGTGTAGGTTTTTTTTCCCCATGGAGTAGTGTAAAAAATAACTCTACAACAGGAAATAATATTGTACCTGCTTTTGAACACGTCTTTGTGAGTGTAACAGCATTATCTAGCTACCCCAAATTAATAAATTTCTTTTCTTTTAAATCCAGCAATATCCACTACTTACCATAATTTTCTTCAAATCTATGAATTTCATAATTCCAAACGAAAGGCGACATAAAAATAGTTCCCGCCAACATGCATGTAAAATGGTTTCGCCCAGATAATACAAGCAATGGATTACAACTTCAATCCCTTTGAGCCCCTATATCTGCAGAAAAAGCAGCCGTTCAATTCAAGGTAAATTAAAAAATGTTGTTTTAAGTTACATGTCCATCCGTAAGATATAACAACAGCGACCCAGACGCAGCATTATGTGATGTTATTGATCGCTCCGTCTGAGCTTTAAAGGCAGTATACATGATTGGTATCTCGAAAATCAGAAATGTTCACAGATTTACGCCTAAATTACACAATATAAACATGATGACTGTAGAAAACGTCCCCTAAAATGGTTTTGTCTGAAATGCTATAGTCTTTGAGAAATGAGTAAAACAATTAGTTTTCGTCTCATGAGACGAACTCAATTCGCCCCAAAACCATTTCGCCCAAGTGCCATTTCGCTCCCAAACCACTTCGTCCAAACACTACATCGCCCAAATGCCACTTCGCCCCAAAACCACTTCGTGCATCGCCCCAAAACCACTTCGTGCACAGGCCGTGGTTCAGGGCGAAATGATTCAGGTCGAAGTGGTTTTGGGGCGAAACCCTTTTGTGGAAACCCTTTTGTGACTGTTTTCTCAAATGTAAGTCGAAGTACGGAGCTGGTTTTTGCTCAGGTTGGTTTTAATCATGCATATCTTCAATCACACAGGGGGATAAACTATTTGTAACAGTTTACCAATCATGTATACTATCTTTGAATGAAATCCCCATTTTAAATGTCAGTTCTAGAAACAATTGGAAATTGCATTATTGACCCGGTGACAATTACGTTAGTTTCCACGGATGCCAATATTATAGGTTGTCTTGCTTAATTTAAACAAAATACCACCCGAATTCTTTTCAGATACATTAATCGCTTTAGCGCGAGTTTGAGGGGAGTTTGAGACCATCGTTCATTATTCAAAGAGAGCATTCAATTTTGAATGCACTTTGAGATAATCGCTAATTTTAACCACACAAATAATTCAGCAGTTCTTGTATATAGCATGCACAGCATTTCGCTCCACTGTACAGAGAAGATCATAGTCTTTCGGAAAGACTGCCTTTTTGCGCGCAATACACGATGTACATAGACTATTCATCATTGGCCGCCAGAGGGCGCACCTGAAATACAGTCGAAAAGACAGTCTTTCATATTCCGTATAAATCGCTCGCAAAATACCGAGCGAATTCCTGGCATACCTTTGTGTGACACGTTGAAATGCGTGACGTCATCTAATTTCCATAATTCACAACAGCTCTGGTCTGTCTGGTACCCAGAGTACACACTGGACAGGACAGTGCATACAAATGTCGCTGCTTTTCCAGTCGCTGATCGATCGATCGATCAGCAGTCAGCAGGCAAACATGATATGAGGCAAACACGTTGTCCACGGACAAAGCTATCTTGCGCGTTGCACTCAGTGGCTCGCCTGTACCGTCGTCCGGGCCTTTATACCACTTGCCGGCCTGCGTTGCTCGTATACGGTCGGGTTAGACCCGTGAACGGGTCTACGGTCGGGTGTGATGATTGGGCGGCCAGTGAAGACGAAGTATTTCGTTCCAAGTTGATAATCGAAAAGTTCAAAGGCTATCAAAGACTGGCACAAGTTTGATGATAAAAATGAGAAATAAAATTATGACATGTCTGATTTTAGGCCCCCAGCCTGGATTTCCATTGTTATAAAACCATGTAAAATTTTAGTTTAGTTGTAAAAACCATGGTGTAAAAACTAAGAAAGAAAAATTTTCATGATTTTTAAATTTTGTCCCACTGCTGTCCAACATTGTCCAAGGAAATGTTCGTCAACATTGTCTGATTCATTAGTTCAATATTTCACTTCAAGTGCAGAAATAATTTGAATTTTAAGGTTGAATTCCATATCCGACCACTATAAACGTCTTTATTTTGTATTAAATGAAAAATAAACAATGCATGTTAGAACAAGTTTGATGATAAAAATTAGAAATAAAATTATGACATGTCTGATTTTAGGCCCCCAGCCTGGATTTCCATTGTTATAAAACCATGTAAAATTTTAGTTTAGTTGTAAAAACCATGGTGTAAAAACTAAGAAAGAGAAATTTTCATGATTTTTAAATTTTGTCCCACTGCTGTCCAACATTGTCCAAGGAAATGTTCGTCAACATTGTCTGATTCATTAGTTCAATATTTCACTTCAAGTGCAGAAATAATTTGAATTTTAAGGTTGAATTCCATATCCGACCACTATAAACGTCTTTATTTTGTATTAAATGAAAAATAAACAATGCATGTTAGAACAAGTTTGATGATAAAAATGAGAAATAAAATTATGACATGTCTGATTTTAGGCCCCCAGCCTGGATTTCCATTGTTATAAAACCATGTAAAATTTTAGTTTAGTTGTAAAAACCATGGTGTAAAAACTAAAAAAGAGAAATTTTCATGATTTTTAAATTTTGTCCCACCGTGTCCAACATTGTCCAAGGAAATGTTCGTCAACATTGTCTGATTCATTAGTTCAATATTTCACTTCAAGTGCAGAAATAATTTGAATTTTAAGGTTGAATTCCATATCCGACCACTATAAACGTCTTTATTTTGTATTAAATGAAAAATAAACAATGCATGTTAGAACAAGTTTGATGATAAAAATGAGAAATAAAATTATGACATGTCTGATTTTAGGCCCCCAGCCTGGATTTCCATTGTTATAAAACCATGTAAAATTTTAGTTTAGTTGTAAAAACCATGGTGTAAAAACTAAGAAAGAAAAATTTTCATGATTTTTAAATTTTGTCCCACTGCTGTCCAACATTGTCCAAGGAAATGTTCGTCAACATTGTCTGATTCATTAGTTCAATATTTCACTTCAAGTGCAGAAATAATTTGAATTTTAAGGTTGAATTCCATATCCGACCACTATAAACGTCTTTATTTTGTATTAAATGAAAAATAAACAATGCATGTTAGAACAAGTTTGATGATAAAAATTAGAAATAAAATTATGACATGTCTGATTTTAGGCCCCCAGCCTGGATTTCCATTGTTATAAAACCATGTAAAATTTTAGTTTAGTTGTAAAAACCATGGTGTAAAAACTAAGAAAGAGAAATTTTCATGATTTTTAAATTTTGTCCCACTGCTGTCCAACATTGTCCAAGGAAATGTTCGTCAACATTGTCTGATTCATTAGTTCAATATTTCACTTCAAGTGCAGAAATAATTTGAATTTTAAGGTTGAATTCCATATCCGACCACTATAAACGTCTTTATTTTGTATTAAATGAAAAATAAACAATGCATGTTAGAACAAGTTTGATGATAAAAATTAGAAATAAAATTATGACATGTCTGATTTTAGGCCCCCAGCCTGGATTTCCATTGTTATAAAACCATGTAAAATTTTAGTTTAGTTGTAAAAACCATGGTGTAAAAACTAAAAAAGAGAAATTTTCATGATTTTTAAATTTTGTCCCACCGTGTCCAACATTGTCCAAGGAAATGTTCGTCAACATTGTCTGATTCATTAGTTCAATATTTCACTTCAAGTGCAGAAATAATTTGAATTTTAAGGTTGAATTCCATATCCGACCACTATAAACGTCTTTATTTTGTATTAAATGAAAAATAAACAATGCATGTTAGAACAAGTTTGATGATAAAAATGAGAAATAAAATTATGACATGTCTGATTTTAGGCCCCCAGCCTGGATTTCCATTGTTATAAAACCATGTAAAATTTTAGTTTAGTTGTAAAAACCATGGTGTAAAAACTAAAAAAGAGAAATTTTCATGATTTTTAAATTTTGTCCCACCGTGTCCAACATTGTCCAAGGAATGTTCGTCAACATTGTCTGATTCATTAGTTCAATATTTCACTTCAAGTGCAGAAATAATTTGAATTTTAAGGTTGAATTCCATTTTGTATTAAATGAAAAATAAACAATGCATGTTAGAACAAGTTTGATGATAAAAATGAGAAATAAAATTATGACATGTCTGATTTTAGGCCCCCAGCCTGGATTTCCATTGTTATAAAACCATGTAAAATTTTAGTTTAGTTGTAAAAACCATGGTGTAAAAACTAAGAAAGAAAAATTTTCATGATTTTTAAATTTTGTCCCATTGCTGTCCAACATTGTCCAAAGAAATGTTCGTCAACATTGTCTGATTCATTAGTTCAATATTTCACTTCAAGTGCAGAAATAATTTGAATTTGTAGGTTGAATTCCATATCTATTCCATATTTATTCCTAAATTTGCGTTTCTTTTGTTTACTCTGTTTTATAGTGTATATTTTTAACAGGGCCCTTATTGATAGCAGTTTTTATGTAAACTGAAGAGGCCACCCTGTATAAATAAAACAGCTAATAATCCGACCACTATAAACGTCTTTATTTCGTATTAAATAAAAAATAAACAATGCATGTTAGAACAATTAAGTTTGATGATAAAAATGAGAAATACAATTCTGACATGTCTGATTTTGGGCACCCAGCCTGGATTTCCATTGCTATAAAACCATGCACCACGGTCACTGCACGAAAATGGCCCGATATCATTTTCGCGCGGCACGGTGAATCACTGCACACGTACAAATGTACACGGCAAGTTACCATCCCACATGACCTAGTTATGGAGGCATCGCTTTCTCTTCTACGCAGGCGCCCATAATTTTTGACCTTGCTGTTTAATTATTCATGTGCTTCCATAAAGGTTATCGAACTTTTTTCTTACGGAGTAATCAAGACCGAGTTTTCGAGTTCACGTTGTAAGTGTAGGTACGCCCTCTGGCGGCTAAAATGAGCAATGTGGGGATCGCGAACTCGGTCTTGCATCAAGACTAAGAAGATCATTGAATCATTAATTGAATCATTGAATCGTTTTAGCGCGAATTTGAATGCACTTTGAGATAATCGCTAATTTTAACCACACAAATAATTCAGCAGTTCCTGTATATAGCATGCACACCATTTCGCTCCACTGTACAGAGAAGATCATTGAATCATTAAATGAGCAAAAACATTGACCTTGCTCCTGGATCCTTATATATAAATTATGTTCCCACTTTTAGTCTTTTTGGGAAGTAAAAAGAATCAATAATATTTATGAAAAATTGATTAATGAAAATATTCAAGCCGTGAAAGAGCGGCAGCTATGCAAGTATGCACATTAAAGCCCCATTATATCATTTGCAGTGACCCCAAATTATACTCAGTGGCGGATCTGGACGGGGGTGGGGTTATGGGGTTTGTAACCCCACCATTGAGCGGTGAACTAATGTTCAATGAAGTATCAAATAATATATTGCATTAAAAATCCTTTTCTGAAACCTTTTTTTAAAAGCCCTTCAAGTGCCTTAGATTGCAGGAGAAAGCACCTAAATTTCCAAATTTTCCGAGCTCCCCCTGGCAGGGCGTGTTTTCGGCACACAGTAGGAGCCACAACCCCACCCTTAACCAAAAGCCAGATCCGTCCACGTTACTTCATGAGTTGACAAGAAAAAAAACAACTAAATGTGTTGATAGCAATGGTAACGAACACCACATTTTGTGTGTAAAATTGTACCTTTTGGGAGAAATTGCCAACTGAAGGTGATCTTTTTTTTCAAATCGTTTGCAAACGATTTTGTTGCCGTTCATTCAATACAAAAACATGCATGGATTTTAAAGGTTTTTTGAAGCATTATATCAGTTACGTAATGCTGTTTTTGCTGGAGTTGGTAAAAAAATTAATTTTCACCTGCAGAGGATGGGCCTTTAAGTTAGCCTTGCGGATCTTTTCCTTTCCTAATCATTATTATTTTAGAATCAACAATCGAATCATTCCCCTCTAAAATGACCTCCAGAAGCCTCATTTCCTCCCGATGATCGTTTAAAAGCTTCCGTATAGTTTTCAATTGGATCCTTGAACGGACCGGTGGAGTTTTATATACTGTCAATCCTGCAAATTGAACAAAAACAAAAACCTCGCAGTGGATAATGTGATCCACTTCAAATCGCCTAATCTACGTGGTCGATGAAGTATAGGCCTGGGTTAATCTCGCTGGAGTTCATCAGAAATACATTAGAATTTGTTCATGCGGTTTGGATCAGGACACTTTCTTGAGCTTGGACTCGGAATCGATCCATTAACATTTACAATCGCCGGGTACTTCCTGGAATTGCCAAATAATGAAAATTGATTCATCCAAAAGACGAAATCGCAATTTGATTTTCAAATTGGAATCGATCTCAATCGACTCCAGAGAGGATGCTCCCAAGCAGTCTAATTCATTTTCTTTTTCGCAAGTCTACCTCATTTTCACATTCTAAACCGCGACCTCACGGACCGAACAAATGTCCCGTGTATCCTAAAGTACCGTGGAGAGGACAGCCGTGACGCGCGCCTACTACACCGTTCAGCCGCGTGTAATATTCACTGCGCGTACGTTACTTCCGGCAGTCCGTAAAGACGTACTACCTACCACACACCTTAACAATGTTATCTATGAATTTCGGTGCCGATGTGAAGCTCGGTACGTAGGTCGTACGTCCCAAAGACTGGCGGATCGCATTAAACAGCATGTTCTATCCTCCATCCGCAGCAACTGCTGCTTCCCGCAAACAGCCGTCAACTGTCTGCAATAACGCTCGCAAAGCTGCCACACAGCCCGAATGCACATCTGCTATAGAACAACACTTGCTGATCACCCCGAGTGCTCGAAACAATATACAGCGAACAGCAGTTCCCAGTACTAGCCGCGTGTTTTTTTTTTTACACCGCAGCGTATAGGGTACACCCAAATTGTTCAACCCGAATAGAGTCTACTAAGTTTCCAATGACTGATACTTCTCAAGTGACAATCTCGGACATAGCCAGAACTCTTACTCTTACTATTAGAGAAAAAAAAGAAGAAACCGATCAATTTCCAGAAAAAAGGAGAAATTTCGAAAAATCCTAAACACCACTGATATTCGAATTAGGGACCTTATAATTGCAAGTCGAGCTCTCTTCTAACCAGACCACGCTGATTGCAAACCGACCGCATTCAAAACCCTAAATTCCTTAAAAATAACCAACCCTAACCCTAAACTCCACGCTCCAACCTATTAGATAGTCTCCTCTTAAGACGCTAAAAATGTACAAAAACCCTAATTTTCCCCTCGCAGGGGTGTAAAAAACATTATGCGTACTGGCGTGAGCACAAGGTATCATGCATCTGCACATGCTCGAGGCTACATCCATTCACTTCACAAAACCCGTAGTGTGTCGTCAGCTCCATAGAATTTAACAGCGCATACACAGTAGCGTGCTTCTTGCCGTTGTCGAGCTGACCAGTTAACGCTCAGTATTCTGAATACGTCATTCCCGTCTTTAGCCTTGGCCTTATACTTTGTCGATAGCATCACCACGCCATTCTTGCGTTTTGCTCTGGTGAGTGCAAGTCGAAAAGTGCTTTAGCATGTCTTTGTCGTTACTTAATAATTTTCCGATTTTGCAGTACCAAACACTTATACATTATTTTTTCGTTCAAAGACATTCATAAACAAATGCATGGAATTTGCAACATTACGAATATCCCCCACAAGACCCTGCTGTTAAAAAGGGGCAGATTGGTACGGTGCTTTCACTGTTATGAAATAATTGATTTATGCGCCAAAACCTTAGCTAAAGATTGGAAAGAAAATGGCCGAAATTAATGTACAGTACGATCATTAAATCCCTGCAGCTCTGATTGCTACTGTCGCATTTCGTTTCCCTTTAATAACTCACGCGTGAACAACAGAGACTGGGGAAAAAACACTTGTGCATAATTGCGTTTCTTCTGTTGCCGAAACCAGACTATAACGTGGTATTTAGGCTTGGTCAAAGTTATTACAATTATTATTTTATTTTACACAATTTAAAATTACAGTGTATTTAAAAATCGTTTTAAACAGTTACCTTATCGTACACCAAATTTTTGTGAGCTTTAAAACTCATCAAATTTAGGGGAAAAATAGGTATTGTTTTAATTTCCTGAAAAGTGTTTGAGACCAGTCCAGTCTTCCATCCGTTTAAGACTGCCCACGTGATGTGTTCTCGAAACATTTTTCATGCGCCTGCGCCTTTTTGCAAGGTGAAACGTTTTACGGATTTCTAGAATAAGGGCATAATAATAAAGAACGTTCAACTTGGTAAGCTAGCCTGCAGAAATCTGATATCAAAAATGTCCGCACACATTTTTACACAGACATTATGACAGAAATAACAGAAATAAAGGCGTAATACTAATAATAATTGTAAGAACTCTGGATGCCGCAATAGGGCGACATTTCGGGAAGCCTTTCCCCGGGAACCACCGAAATTTCGGCAAGAATCACTCAAATTGACACCTTATTTTTTTACCCAAAGCTTCCAAAAATGGTTACAGACCTAAAATAATTGGTTCTAGACCTAATAAAAATGGTTCTCGATTTAAAAAAAATGGTTTTTGACCTTAACAAAATGATTTTTAAACTCAAAAATATTAGGGCGACACCAAAATGTCGCCATAATAGAGCGTGTCGCCCTAATATAGCTTTTTTACACACAAATTGTCGCCCTATCCTAGCATCCAGAGTTTTTGCACTTATAGTGCGCCATCTCCAGGACAAGCCTGTTGGAGAGCGCATCACATTAGAAATGGCAAGTGAAGTATTTTAACTCAGTTTAAAAATGTAGTTATAAACAACAACATTTAACCAACCTAAAACAAATTGTGCTGATACAGACACAAAATACAACAAATCACAGTTCCCTAAATCCCCTTTAAATAAAGTCCTGAGTCTGCTTTTAAACAACCCCAGTGATTGTACATTACGAAGATCGGAGGGTAAACTGTTTACAATTTAGGAGCAGCAGACATAAAAGCCCGACTGCCCAGTGTGGAGAGCATTTTTCCCCATAGAATATTCCATTGCAATCAACACTTTAAGTTTTTCTTGTCAACTCATGAAGTAAAATTTTGGGTTATTGCAAATGATACAATGTCCTTTGAGCACTGACTGTTTATGCCTCATTCCTTACTTTCAGTACAATTACTTCACGAGCTCCTTTCATGACGTCATGATCTTGTTTTCTCTCGCCGTGAACGAGACTTTGGGCGAGAATGAGAGCTTAGCAGATGGTTACGCGCTAACTCGAAGGATGTGGAACAGGACGTTTCAGGGTGAGCCGATTTGACAGTGGGGTCAGAGGTCACGGGTTAATTAACTCTTCATGTAGAGTTCACTATAATAGCATTATTTGTTATTCAATTTTAAAGCGCCCTGACAAAGTTATTACTCAAAGGAGCGTGTTCATATTTTTTTCCAGAAAATGTATTTCGTTTTAACCTTAAGAATCACATGAAATACCTTCCTAAAATACTTTCCATTGGAAGAAAACAGGAAATTTGCGCCGAACTGCAAAAGATGGCGACTTACATGAGGCACATAATTAGGCAACCCTTTGCAAGTGTTGTCCATTCCTTTAAACAACGAACGTTACTCGCCGAACGTTTGACTTATTTTCACGAAAACCAAAAAAGAATTCAGGTATAAATCTTTCAGCATTTTTTTTCTTTGAAACATATAAAGCATTCTGACCAACGTGTCTAGCAACGAAAGGTGGCACATGGGAGAAGTCCTCGGGATTCCCCTTGTAGTGGCAAAGAGTTCGCTATGTACATGCATAGGTCAAATTTCTTGGCCTGTACATGTATATCATCTTAAATCACAAAATACTATGCACTCTTAGCTCAGTATCCCTTGTTTCCTTGGTGTAATTCCCTAGTTATAGTTTTACTCTTTTCCTCATCCAGGCATCTTTGGTAACGTAACGGTGAATGCAAACGGCGACCGGGACGCTGATTACTCGCTGTGGGATATGACGGATACGATCAGTGGGGAATCAACGGTATGCGATACACGGACGATTGTGTCCGTTATGCCATTGTGTCCGCTTGTACCATTGTGTCCGCACCACTGTGTCCGTTTGTGCCATTAGGCCTATGTCTACACCATGTTGTCCGTTTGTGCCGTTTTGTCCGTTTGTGCCTTTTGTCAACACCTGTGTCCGTTTGTGCCATTGTGTCCCCTCCATTGTGTCCCATCCATTGTGTCCGTTTGTGCCATTGTGTCCACACCGCGGCGTCCGTTTGTGCCATTATGTCAGCACTATTGTCCGTTTGTACCATTGTATACAAACCATTGTCTGCACCATCGTGTCCTCACCATGTTTTTGTGCACCCATGATTCCTTTCTTTTCATTCTATTTCGTTTATAGAAATAACATGCCTCAGAAAGTATAAATTTGGCGAGGAAACGTGAATTTAGCAGTAAAAATACTTTCATTGAAACACTTATTTTATGTTCCATAGTGCATCACTGCAGGGGTCCGACTTGTAAAAAATTAATAACTTCACTCTTTTCTGTCTCCACACGCTTTCTGGGTATGACCAGTTTTCTGCCCGAGAAAACAAATAAACCAGGTGATGACTGCAGATTAGACTGCAGCTTACCATGCTTAGACATTGACGCCCTGTCTTTTTATGATGGCTACATATGACATATGATATAATTATGTTAGGCCTACTGCTCGACTCCATCCCTTTTTATTTCATTTCATTTATTATTTCTGGTAGTGAAACCAAGGATCCTTCAAATACCTCTGAAGACATGACTCAGTACTTGGTGTTTATAGCGAAAACCTATACAGAATGAAGTACGAACTGAAAATATAATCCATGCACGTGTTGAACCAGAACAGATTCGAACTCAAGTCACGGAGGTGGAAGCCTGCTTGACCAATTTGACTCCCAAAAACTCCTTCCTCCATGCTATGCCTCAACTCGATAAAGCAGGGGTGCAAATTTTATTGACACGTTTCTATACATCTTTCTAATAATGCACCTATCAATAATTATCCCTCCCCCTCCTCCCCCTAGCCACCCCCACCCACCGGGCTGCTCCACCGTAGCCAGGATGTTTTCACTGGGGGCCGAGGGCACATGGTGGCATTGCTTTTTAGTGATATGGGAAGGTGGGGGGGGGGGGGGGGGGGTTGGGGACAGTGGCCTACAGAAAAAACTTGACCGGCCACGTACGTTCCGGCGCGGCCTGTACAATTAGTAATATAGGTTTTCCTGGCCAAATTCAGCAGAAGATAATTTAATTTCATTAATGCGCTTTCAAATTCACGCGATTTCTCTAATTCAAGCAAACTAGGGTTACTCTTTCGATATTATTGAATTCAAATTCGCTTTTGTGCACCCATGATTCCTTTCTTTTCATTCTATTTCGTTTATAGGCATTCAAGACTACAAGATCGCCATTCTTTTGTTGAATATCCACCACCTTTTCCCAATAGGTGCAATCAAATTCAGAGTCATCGAAGCGCACTGCGATTTTGTACATATTGTTGTTGTTTTCCTTTTCGTTTATGGGCAACGCATTTCAACATTTGAGCGTTCAAATTCAACATGAGTATGATACAGCTTACATGCTTGCGTTTAAAGTTAGCGATAATGTTCTTTTACTGGCAGTTGTGTGGCTTATCTGTCTTTTGCGATTCATTAAATTCTTATTGTTAGTCTTAATTGCAAATGTGTTCCTTTTGCTTTGTTACCCCATGATTACAGTGTAAAATGTGTCTAAAGAACGGTTGAATAAAGTTTTATGGCACATAAGTATAAACAAAACAATACGCAATATTTTGCTTGCATTTGTTTGCATTGTAATCGTTTGCATTGGTCTTTAATTAACTTTTTTGTTTTCTTTATTCGTTAATGTTAAGACCATGCAAATTAAACATTAATTAATTTGTGATTTTCTGATAAGGGGATCGTTATAAAATTAAAAGTTTCCTTTTCTTTTTCTGTTTATTTCCGATACGTTTATATATCTGAAATTGTTTTCTTTAATCTTCAATATTCTGAGTGCTAGGCATCTCGGCATGTAAGTTTGGCTGTTGTACCATCTCACGCAATTCTATGAGTTATTTCTCCCACATTATGTTGAGCCACTTCTTGAAATATAGGCAAAAACGAACCAGAATGCGCATACCACATAAACGAACTTGAATGCAAACATTTTAAAAATGTTTGCCAGTTGATGAACATGAATAGTCGACCAGCCCGTTGCTGCTGGCTGTGACGAAATTTAATAAACTAAGTGACCATTTTAAATTGAATTATTTCTTTTGTCGAATGAATGCGCAAGTGTTGAAATTGAATGACTCTTTTTAACTGTTGAATGCTGATGTACCTGAGCATTTATTTTCAAGCAAAATTGAATAAGTCGGGTATTAACTTAAATGGAGTTTTGTTCAAATTGGCAGGGAAAACCTATAGTACAGGTGCTGCGGCGACCTGACCTTCCGCAGAACGGATCCCAGTCTTATGTCCAAAGCTATACCAAAACGCCGTCCAGGAAATGCTGCATGTTTTGTTTCGTACCCTGCAGCAAATTCCAATTTGTAATTTTCTCTATTTTATAATCTGACTTTAATTGGTATTTAACTTGACGAAATTGTAGATTTTTTGCCCCAACAAATTCACATTTTGTAAAATATGCCTTCAAAGTGGTTGCTATGGTGTTCTGGAAAAGTGGAATTTTGATTATGTGCTTTTAATTTCATGCTATGAGCACATACGGAGTTTTCCTGGACAAATTAAAGGCTTCAAAAGAAACATATTACATATTAAATTTTGGAAAAACACATTTATTTTTTTGTTATTCTGAACGATTATAGACAGCCCTAAAACGGAGTAGGCCCCTATTCTCTCGGTGTTTTCTTAGGAATTCGCAGGATATATATAGGGGCAGGCATATAACATGTACTAAAAAAAACAACTTGTTTAATACATTACGATAATACCATACCTACATGACATAAAGTGGACGTTTTCATCCGTTTGTCAAAAATCTGCCCACAACAAGGGCTCAAACGTCCAATCTGCTCATTTTCTCACAATATTCATACACTATTATACAAATCAACACTTATCGAAATTCTAGCAAAGTTCTGTTTATACATATGGATTCTTCACGTCTTCCGTCATCTAAATCTACCATTGAGAATCATTGGAAAACTGCAAGAAAAAAATTACGAAGGTCCAAATTTGCACCAAAAAAACGTGCCATTTTGCCAACTTTAAAATCATTAGTTTTGTTCACAAAAACAACCTAAAATTTTGAAAGGATTCAAATTTTTCGTGAAATATTTGCAGCAAACAAAGGTTTAAACCCTGTAGTCGTCAAAACAATAAGTATAGGCTTGACAGAACTCGCTTTGTTTATACTACACAACCTCGATTTATCCAAGCTCATGCATAATATGCAAATTAGTACGCACGCATGCTGGGAAGGAAATGAACACTGTGAACGTACGTGCGGTCAGGCTGACGTCGCTCAGCGGGAAGGGGGAGGGGTGAAGCTGGGTGAACCTTCCCGTTCGACCACGAAATAATTGCTTTTCAATTTGACATACATGCAGACATTCACTCACGTACAGCTAGGTATATCGTTTTCAAAAATCGTTTTTTCCCACTTTTCCTTGCCTTTTTCAGGGCAATACATGTATCGGGATGTTTTCGTTGCCCTCTGTAGCTACGCCGCTGCTCTTAGCCGCTGCTCTTAGCCACTGCCTAACAGGTGGGGATTGTAGCTCTTCGAGTGACAAATTCCCCACCCCTGGTGCAAAATTCTATTTCGATTTTTATGCGTCAAAATCCTCACCTTGCAAGGGCATGAAAATCGTGACCAAATCCCCACCTAACTGGGGGAGGGGGAGGATGGGGGAAATTATTGATAGGTGCATTAATACATGTAATAACATGCCCCAGAAAGTATAAATTTGGCGAGGAAACGTGAATTCAGCAGTGTAAATACTTTCATTGAAACACACTTATTTTATGTTCCATAGTGCATCACTGGGGTCCGACTTGTGAAAAATTAATAACTTCACTCTTTCCTGTCTCCACACGCTTTCTGGGTATGACCAGTTTTGTGCCCGAGAAAAAAAATAAACCAGGTGATGACTGCAGATTAGACTACAAGGTATTAGTCCATGAGCCAAGTCCCCAAATTTAGGGTATGGGTACCATTGGGGGGGGGGGGGGGGGGGGGGGAGGGGGAACAAAGTCTTTTATGAATTTTCAAGGTGTAACAAATAAAGATTACGAACAAATATGTTGGACATTTGAAACGGTATATAAAAGTGTTTTTCCGACTTTTTTCAGTTGTAGGTTTTAATATTCTCGCCCTCTTACTTCGACGACGGCTGATTACAATAAAATCACCGCCACAGATGCATTGTATTTCTATGCGAGTAACACTTACTCATGTAAGCAGGAAACGGTCGTAACATTACGCGGGCGGACCGAATGCACTATTCGCCACTTGCACGGTTCTGCCATATTGGCAAAACAGCGAGGTATTCCTTGCATGAACAATGACTCGTTACCACGCCGGTTGCTGTGACGTCGACTTTCGTCCATTGTAAAATATGACGCATGCCAGAAAAGCCTCGTTTTGAGCGCAACCGTGAAAGTGGCGAATAAACCTTTATCACGCACGGTGCGGCCATCTTCCCTTTTCTCCTATTAAAATAAACGTAACCAAAGCGAGGCTTGCGGGAAAAATTGTTTGGTCCCGCTTTGAAAATGTTCATTGTGTGCATCACAATGACACAGGCGTTGCACGATCAAGAGAGCGCGCAGCGTGGACAGTGATTCTCAATGGGATATTACACACGCTATCGCGCGGTCGCGCAGACGCACTGATCGTACCCGACACGTACTATTATGGGGAACAAGACAAAGATGGACGTACCGTGATAAAGGTCAATTGATTGCTTTCGATGACGTAGAACATCCGGGAATGTGTGGTGGGCAACAGTCACGCGCGTACACGCGCGCGCCAATGGACGCACATGAACACGCGTAAAAAATACTCACCAGCGTATTTTCATTCGAAGATGCCGCACGCGGGCGTTGTGATACGTTCAAATTATTGAGCATGCACCCGGCTTGTAAAAACGAAAGTGCTTTTAGTTGATCGCGATTTTTAGCCTGAAGAAATGCGTTTTTATCTTTCTCCATACAACAGCCATGGCGCAACAACATAAAGCAAGGTCAAGCAACAGAGGTAAGTGCAACCAGTGCACTTTTCTTGCTCTTTTTGCCGGTTATTACTCGAGCCACGTGGGTCATGAAAAATGCCCACCACAATGGTGGGTGGAAGGGGTGACGTCACCGGAAAGCAATCAATAGCGAAGATATTTGCGCCAAACTCATAACAAACAGAAGTCCGAGCTGAATAGGCCTACGTGTGCATCCTGAGTAGAAATTGTCCATTATCTGATTATCGTGATGTGGTGATTACTTTTTTTCAAATTAAGAATTTTTGACTATCTCGGTCGTAAAAGTCGCCCTATTTTGCACAATAGCGTATTCCAAAATGAACGCCTGTTTTTTGGGGAGTTTCACTCTCGTAAAGGGGTGGTTTATTTTAAGTGGAAATTAGTGAAGAGTAAAAGTGACCGACTGAAAACTGCCGAAACGAAAGACGTTAATTTTTGGAATACGCTATTGTGCAAAATAGGGCGACTATCACGACCGAGATAGTCTGCATCACGATAATCAGATAATGGACAATTTCTACTGCACATCACTCATTCAGCTCGCTCGTCTTTATGAGTTTGGCGCAAAGATCTTCGCCTGTAGTGCGTTCGGCCCATAGAAACATCTCCCAAACATGAAGCGATCGACCAGCAGATGAACATTCATCTGTATTGCTATCGTCGTTTTTGGCGAAGTAAGAGGGCGAGAAGATCTAAACCTACAATTGAAAAAGTGGTCGGAAAAACACTTTTAGCTATCATTTCAGAATGACAATGTCCATCCTTTTTATCTCGGAATCTTGATAATTTGTTAGACCTTTGAAAAATCACAAAAGACTTTGTTCCCCGAATTGTACCATTTTCTCCTTTGGCTCATGGACTATATCTTTGTTTTAAAAATCGGCTCTAGATGCCACTATTAAGTTTTTTATACTTGCTAAATGTATTCTTTATTCGACTGAAAAAACTACCGAAAATGCTTCACGCGGATTCGATCACACCGTCTAAAAACGCTTGGACCGTATCCACCTGAAATGTTCCAGTCCGTTCTCGTATAGCCAACTGCTATTGCATACCGATGGTGTATATGTAGCGCTATACACTTTTGCATTGGCACCGGGCACAAGGTTTCAGTTCACGTATCAATTTGACTCGATTTTGACAAGGGTTTGACTCGATTTTCTTGTGAGAGTGCAACTTTTGCGCCGGGGGACTCACAGAACTTGTTCAGAATGGTGAAATTTGTCTACAAACCAAAATTTAGGTTGCCTACAAAAGTTAATTCGAACATGAACGATACAGTTTTCAGTTGACGGCCTATAGTGCATTTCCTATAGAAGTACAAATAATTTCAATCAATTTGCAAGTATACCCAGCACGATATATGTGGCAAGGGGCAAGGGGCAAGGGGCAAGGGGCAAGGGGCAAGGGGCAAGGGGCAAGGGACTCCCCCCCCCCCCTAACGCACCTATAGACAGCCGAAGTGTGACGTATGTTGCCCTAGTAAACTATCTAAACTACAGTAATTATTTGAACAGATTATAAGATATTTTGAAACATTCCAAGAACAACCACCTTCTATCCTCAAACTCCCCCCTCCCCCTCCCCTTTCCCAATTTACAAAATTTTAACCCCGACATGTTGCGCAAGACCCGTGAGTTTGCAGATTTTGATGGTGGTATATAGTTAAACTGTCTCTGGCGTTTTGAGTTTAACGATTTCATTCCAAAGTTAAAAAACAAATAATTTCTTCGCTCTGTCAGAGACTAACTTGGTCAATTCAAGGCATTCACTGTAATTATTCGGAAAGCTCTCTTTTGTACAAATTCGATTTTCTTTGACTGACTTTGTGTAATGGCAGTATGCCAAACTGGTGAAGCGTACTCTAATGTTGGCCTGATATACGTTATATAGACAGTGACCATATCGTGGATTGAAGCACCAAATTTCCTCAAAATACATAAAATATACAGTCGTCGAGAGGCCTTAGACACAATCTCATTAATTTGCAAATTCCATTATAGATACAGTATTCAGAAAAACTTAAAAATCCATGCTTGGTTTTCGTGTTGAGTGAATGATAAAATCGTTTGCAAACGATTAAAAACCTTCAGTTGGCATTTTCTCCAACAAAGGTACCATATGGGAAAAACATAAGGCGTTTAATTGTTACCATTGCTATCAACACTTTTGGTCGAATAGATCGTGTACGTTGACCTCGAGAACTTGCGGTACGCTGCGAGATTAATCACCTTCGGGGGACTTTGAATAGGAATTAATGAAGCACGTGTAGCGACCAGTTTTGTTTTTGTTTTCGGTACCATCTTGGCTCTACGTCAAAATAAGCAGTTTCACCAAACGATTTGGGGTCCACTTAAAAAAAATCTTAAAAATCACATTTATTAGGCCCTACATACTTGTGGGAAAGGTTAATGCATAGTTCCGACCTGTCAATCAACCGAACCCGCCGACCAATCACAACAGAGCTAGCAGAGATCACCCACATACGTCAAAGTGCAATGTTTGCAACAACATCACGCGATGTTCTGCCCCATACAGTTTGTACAGTGTTGTATGCGATGTTCCGGGTGAATTTTTTGTTTCAAGGCCGGTCGTTTCGTTGTTCAAAGGTACGAAAGCACGTATTTCATGATACGACATCCCTGTATTACTGGCCCTTTACTCGGTGTGTTCTAAGATAACTGTCGACCCTGAAACATGAATACCTTTGAGTTTTCTCCAATGAATCTGTGCTTTCCGTTGAAAGTCCCATTGCTTTGTGCGTTGCGTGTCGCCATTTTGACGATAGCGTGTGAGCCACAGCAACAATATCCAAGGGGGCGGGGTTAACTGGGAAAAATCGGAACTATGCATTGAACAAAAATATCATGAAATTATAAATCTGACCTTTTATTTCCGTCTCTGAGATAAACTGGTAACCCTGGACGTAATATAAAAACCACACAGCGCGAATATTTGGCGCCAGTGTTTTGGGACGAATACGATGCATTATGACCATTTTCAAAAGTACTTTATTCGGCTTCAGACGGACTTCTGTCCTGGTCGTGTGTACTTTTATTGTTTAGAGTTCTGTTGGTGGTTTTATCTACTCTCAACAGAAGTGAACGTTCAATTTGACGTTTAAACCAGGTATTTGTTTAGCCACGTTAATATTTCTGGGATTCGACAAGCCCGAGCCTGTAATTCGTAAAGAGTACTTGCAAACCTTAAACTAAAGCCCCTGTCACACTTGTCCGAATCTATAATTCCGTTCATAAACCGATCTGAACTATTATTAATTCGGACACGTTCGGAGAGAAATTTCAAAAAACCAGCCAGAAATGAAAATACACCGATCATAATCCGGTCTTATTCCGGATCTAATAGGTTGCTATTCCGATTGCAATCCGTCTATATTCAGAAGCTCTCCGATCATCACCGGACATGCCAAACTTTGAAAGATTCATTGATCTCAAGACCGACCGCTTTCCGAACATTCCGTTTATATTCCGTTCGTCTCCGGTTGCAAAGAATATGCACCGAATTGTTCACCGAACGTCTACCGGTCAAAAGCGACGCAATTCCGAACTATTCCGATCACATTCTGAGCGTTGAATTCGGAATTGGAGGCCTGTTCCGTACTCTTCCGTACCGATTCCGCATTGCAACGAATGGCAACGAATGAGTACAGTGTGTATTCCGTGCATTCCGTGTGTATACCGGATACCGTCCGTATAGAGGTTGCCGCGACAATTCGGAGAAATTATTAAACAGGTTCAATAATTTCTCCGAGTTCCTCGGTGCATCACCGAACGTACACGAGTATATAGCGTTGGAAAACCGAGGGAAATCCGTTTGAGTTCAGTTCAAACCGATTAAACACCGAATCCACAATTTTTTACTCGGAACATGAACGGAGTGACGATTCGGACAAGTGTGACAGGGGCTTAAAGGTCAAACATTTTTATTGTTTGTGACAAGTTCATACATTTTCTTCATTTTATTTATTGAATCTGTAGAATAAAAAGTGTTTTTCTATTTATTGGCGCTGGGCGCTTACAAACACGGTATACGGTAAAGTGACAATTCAAAGAATATCGTCACAACGTTAAAACCTCATTCCCTGCAGTGTCCCCGGAAGTGTAACCCGCCACGATCGAGACTTACACGGTCTATTTTTCTGTCAACTCATGAAGTAACATGTTGGGTCACTGCAAATGATGCTTTAAGCATGACTTCGGAAACCTAGAAAATTATATTTATTTTCCCTTTCACTGTGGCGCAGCGGTAGAGCGTCGGGCTTACAATCGGAGGGTCGTGGGTTCGAACCTCGAAGCGGTCGCAGGCTTTTCCATTGGTCCGGAAAACTTAGCTGTACATCGCCACCAGCATCAGCTGGTGTAGCGGGCCCCGGCCGGCCACCCAGTCGTTAATGGGTACCTGATGCTTGCACTGGGGAAGGAAACTGCAGATCCGAGCTGAAAAGCCAAGGAGTCGGAAGTTGAGCGCCCAGCGCAGATACCGCGCAATAAGATCCCTTCCTTTCCATTTTGTCCTTTTCCCCTTCCAAAATTGTTTCTGAAACTTAAAATAAACACCGAGCAGAGAAAACATACACTGTACCTATAGCTTTGATCTACGATATCGTGGATTAAATGCGACAGTGCAATTAGTGACAGTCAAAAAAAGACGAGCAATTCCAAAACAAAACTCGCAATGTTTTAACAGGTGGAAATTACTGGCGAATATTGACAGTCGTGACGTCCACAGGAACAAATAATTGTCCTTGCCGCTCAATTGCAGCTTTCGGTTGTTTTGATATCGTTAAATGGGACGTGCACTGCAATGTTTTACGAGTAGGCCTACCGTTCATCGTGTCTAATATTCCTTGACATTTATAAGGCTAATAAAACGATTTTTGAAACGGTGCAATTTACTGTATTTGTTGCAGAAAGAAAAAAAAACTTTTCTCTTTAAAGGAGCTTTTTTCAGAAAATGGATTTCGTTCGAACCTAACAATCATATAAAATACCTTCCCAAAATACTATCCATGGGAAGAAAACAGGAAATTTGCAATCTCCAATTTGGATGTGTAAGCAAAAAGGTTGGTGTAATCACTGCACTGCTTTATGTAACCGGATAAATTATGCGGTTTTTTTACGATATCCTTAAAAATATAGGCCTATACGGACTTGATATCAGGTACGGGGGGTGGGTTGTGCTATTTTAGACTTATTTCAAGTCTGATATTGCGTATCACCAATTATGTATAAGGTATACTTCTCATAAATTTGTGAAGTATACGCGATCTCCGACTTGAAATAAGTCTAAAATTGTATAATCTGCCCCCCGTATCAAGATTGTTTCCGCTGCCCCCTGGACTGAGAGCGCAAAATTTCGAAATAGTAATGACATATGATATGGTATAAAAATCTCATCACCCATGAGGTAAATAGGGGCGGGTCAAAAAAGTGATTTGGTCAGACACGCTCACTCAAAGCTTGCAGTGTTTTTCATTTTGGGGATGCACCAGACGATGTGTAGGGCCATTGGAAACACGCATGACGTAAACAAACCGTGACGTCATTATGTTTCAGGTCTATACTAACACTGTTCTCGTAGTATGACAGTTCTCTACAAGAGAAATATAAAAGTAAAATACATTTTCACGAAGGCGTTTGTCAGTAAAAATGATTCGAACCTTTCCACACGTTCGCCAACAGTCGGTGTCTATACAATAATATGCCAAACAATTAATTTTCCGAACTGCTTACGAACGTTTCAAACCGTTTTACCGATACAGGTGGTAGCCACTTTCTACGGTGCTACCGGCCAGTTGGAATTTGTAGGAGCCATAGCGTGGCCGGAAGACGCCGTGGGGCCTCCGTTAGATACCCCGGTGTGTGGCTTCGACAACGAGGACCCGGCTTGCCAACGAGGTAAAGAAGGCATGGTATTCGTTGGCCTGCTCGGCCCCCATAGGAAACTTGTGCTAAATCCCATATCCATAAATCAGTTTAACCCTCAGAGATTCACTCCGTGTAAAATTACAAAGAGACTCAAAGGGGAGACTCCGGAAGCGCTGTCCCCTGGTGTTATTCTCCCATTTAGGCAGCACCATCACTATGAACATCTAACAAAGGAAGTTGGGCACACACCATTGCACACAACAATGGGCTCACAATGAACATGTACATGTTTTTGCTCATAGTGCATGCTGCGTGTTCCCTTAGGCAAGGCACTTTGCCATAAATTGCCTCTCCCCACCCAAGTGTAAATGGATACCTGAGGGTAGTGAGGGTGTTATGTTTTTGATAGCTCATGAGCGCCTAACAGGCAGCCGGGGCTGCATTCTCCCCAGGGTGCTGAGAAGGTTTAAATTAAGGAATGGTATTAAGAGCCCAATGACCAGGGGTAAACATGTGAAGCGCCAAGATTTATGTGATATGTGCGCTAAATAAATATCCACATCATTATCGGTTGACTGGGCCAGAATAGGATGATTGACAGCTTGTATTGTGCAGAGTAAACGAATGAATGGGGGATTGGCTGGAGCCCAGATTTCCCAGTATCGGCCTGACTGGGGAGTAAACTCACTACTAGTCAATTGACTAAAAACAAGCTACATTTACAACACAACACGGAGTTTCGATTGAAGATTGCATGTGGTTTGATCATAATTGGCCCAAATGTGTTTTAGTAATCCCTTTCAGGAATCCCGTTCAAGACTGTTCCGCTTCAGTGATCTAGTCCAGGTCCAAGTGGACCTGTTTGAAAAAGTGGTTCCACAGCAATGGAATGTGGCAACCACTGTTTCCGAGAGAATTCTGCAGCTAAGGGCTCCCAGAAAAAAAATACTTATGTAGCTTAAAACCTGCAGATCGTACTAACAATTCAAAGATGGTATATTTACGCCATTGTTTATTTTCTTTTTAGGAGAAAAGCAACGCTGCCATCTTGTAGGGCAGTTTTTGTTCCTTGAAGACATGCATGGTTGCACATTTTGTGCTTACATTGTCGACCAATTTAAATGACAAAAGTTACCCTATACATGATGGCAGTATATTCGCTACGAGTATTAGTTTTATAGTTAGAGGTATAATATTACAACGGCCGTCCTATACTTTTTGTGACCTATCTTCACTATGTTCAATTAGTCGAACGTTCATTACAGGAAGAAAAAAGTACCACCTGCTTTGCAATTCCTTCCGTCTTGGACTACAAAACAGCCCCATGAACCTTAAGCCATGAAAATTTATACGCTCATTAACAAGGTAGTTGGCGAAAACAAATAAGATTTTCAGTCTAAATTTGAAAGCTCGTGGGAAACTCGTGTTGTTTTCAATGTAATTGGATGCTGTTTTATTTGGTAGTTCTTCTTGTTATAGATTCAACACTGCTAATGAGCCTCATCGTAGGAGGATGCGTCCTCGTTCTTGGTACTGCTGTTATCCTGCTGACATACAGGTAGGAAACAAATTACGACCTCGTCCCAAAGGACGTAAGGATATTAAGCTGTGCACATCCGCGGCTGGCTCTTCTTACACGTATAACGCGAAATTGAATAACCACTCATTAGGTTGACTTCAAGGAAGTCATCAAAGATGAATGACTATAAAAATTGAATTCAAAAGTGGATATTTTTCTCGGTGTAGTATAGGCCTAAATTATTTTTTCCTAATCGCGGACATCTTCATTTGTGCACAAGAGAGAATCTCACCCATTAATTCGATGGGAATTTTCTACACATGTAGTTAGACCACTGTCTTGTTCAGCTCCCAACTCTGTCACTCGTGTATTGAAAAATGCGGCAAACAAATGAGGCCGGCGCACCTATCTCTGCCTATTATGTGGGGTGAAACCATGTAGGGACTGTGTGGATATTGGGCGGCGCCATCTTGGCTAAACGCTATATGGGTGCAGAGTGGGCAATATACACACTGTGCCTTTTTGCCCTTGAGCCAAAATGGCAGCGCCATTTCGGTACAGCATGTTTATTTTCTTTATCAAACCCAATGTGCTGGATATACAAGTACCGCATAAATATTCATGAATTGCGTTGTTTTTAAAGGAGAACGCTTGCAAAAGGTTGTATAATTCTCCATCATACCGCCAGTACAGCAAAGTTTACTATAAACGTAGTATATGGAGGCTTATTTTTTTCAAACTGTATCCCTTCTGACCATTCAAAAAATCACTTTTAATTTGCGTCTTAATTAAGTCGCCATGTTTTGCAGTTGAGCGCTTGGACTCGAGAGGGCGTGAGTCAGGTCGCAACAAATGTTTCATACTTCACGGCGTGTGGATGACGTCAGGATTGAACGCTAGTTTCCCAACTCCAGGAGTTGGGAAACTAGAGTTCAATCCTGACGTCATCCATGTAATAAATTGTTGCATGGTTGACGTCATTTTCACTTTCAAGATTTTAATTATGGCGCATGCAGCGCACAGCCGCATTGCCTTTAAAGTTGATCATCACAATTAATTATGTTGCCGACGTTAAAAACAAGTGCCCCGGATTCCTATGAGGGCTTATGCATTGGGCAATACATACACTGCAAAAAGTAGTGTTGTCTTATATAGATACCACGCCTGGTGTTAAAATTTAACACCATGGGTGTTAGTTTTTTAATAAATGCATTATTTTTAACACCCTAGGTGTTAAAAATAATACTTGTGGTGTTAAAACTTAACACCAGGCTTGGTGTCTATATAAGACAACACCATTGGTGTTAATTTAACACCAGTTTGTGCAGTGTACGTGTAGGTAGAATTTGTTATCAAGGATAACGATAATTCAAAACAAGTGTTCCCCTCCCCTTAAGGGGATTAAATTTTCTAATGTATTCAAATTCTGGAAATCTGCAGAAAATTTAAAAGAGACGCGGAGATTCTAAGCAGGGCGTGGCAGATAAAGGGGGAGGAGCTACATATGCAAAGTGACCAGGCCCGAGGCTCCAGTTATTCCATTGTAAGCATGACAGTCTGTCTGATACAGAGAAATCGATTAAGAAGAGAACAGATTATTAAAAAGTGTTTAAGAAAAAATATTATAACTTGTTCCATAAAATGATTGCAAGATTTTAATTTGTCAAAGTGTGAAAACGATGGTCTCGGTGCTTTCTTTTGTGATAACATTTGCAAATAAAAAGACGTGTGACGTAATACAATGGCCCAGCATCTGAAACGAAGCTGTCGGAGCTAATTTGAAATTTGTCAATAAAATGTTTTATTAGCTCGTGGAATAGACTGCCGGAGTGAGTACGTCACCTTTTGTTGGTTGCCTAGGCAATTGGATCTAAACTAAAAATTAGTACTCGGCCGTGTCCCAGTGCTTTTCCAATGGTACTTTTCCCGACGGCCATGATAGTTTAGATCCAATTGACATGGCAACGCACGTCACACTTCGGCTGTCTATAAGGGCATAACATATCTAAAGAGGAAGTAGTCTGCAGAAATTTCAGCTACATGGATGCATTAATGCTTCAGCCTGGAAATCCTTCGAAATCCATTCATGGTTTTTGTGTTAAGTGAATAGTAAAAAAAATATGTGGGTCTGTCCACAGTAATGGGGTACATTTCCGTAACATTCAAGATCTTAGGTCCGTGTTCACTTCAAATGTCTTAATTTTATCTTTAAATTATCAAGCTAAACTGAGGAAATAACTTTTTCACCAAGGAGTAAGAAAAATAGTCCTACAACATACATTTCTGAAAACCCCGTGCACAAATTTTCCTATTACGCGTGTAACAAAGACGGAAAAAAATGTCACAAAATGGTCTGTCCACGTTACCTACGTAATAGGAAAATTTGTACACAAGCTTTTCAAAAATGTATGTTGTGGCAGAAATTTTTTACCTTTTTGGGCAAAAGTTATCTTCTGAGAACAAAACAAGGACATTTCTTTAATTCTGAGATAAACTAAAGACATCTGAAAGGAATTATTGACTTACTTTTCAAATGTACCCCATTACTGTGGACAGACCCATGTATATGTGCACGCACATTGTTTAAAACCCTTCAGTCAGTTGTTAATTTCTTACAAAACGTACCATTTAATTGGAAAGAAATTTAACTTTTGGTGTTTATTACTATTGCTATCAACACTGAGTATAGGGTTTTACTTGCCAACTCATGAAATAAGATTCTGGGTCATTGCAAATGGAGTTCCCAAGTAAGAAATGAAAGGTAGATTTGACCTTGGCCTTCTATTAATTTGGTCCTATAATTCATTTAGCGAAAGGCCGCGGTTCTCAAATCCGGCTCAAACGGTGCACGGTCAATTTAATGTGAAGCCCTTAATTTCTGTTGTCAAATCTCAGGGAAGTGTGTCTTTTAAAACAGACGAGGGGAGACAGATCTTTACGAAAACTGCATTTTATCAGGTGAGTTAAATCAAAAATTTCAACTGTCGCATTTGTGCATTCTAACAGTCTTCTTAAAAATTTAGCGTACTTTGTGCCCTGCAATTACTAAGAAAATCAAATGGCGTCATGCATGACCGCAACTATTTGTGGCCTAATACAGGGCCTTTTTCCAAATCTCGACTTGGGCTCAGGCTCAGGCTCCATGTAAACCACATGGAGACGGAGACGGAGACGAAGCCGAGATTTGGAAAAGCCCCCGTAACCAACAAATTACCTGTCCAATAGGCCAAGGCTTCAATTTTAAACCCAGTGTTTTCTGGTCTTGTATTTGGCTAATTCTGTTGATTCTTCCAAGGGTCGCACTGTTGCCGTCAAGTTAACATCTGTCACCACTATTGTACTCAGCAGAAGTAATCTTATTGAACTGAAAAATGTAAGTTTAGCCATGCATAGTCTTGTGCCCAGACCTGACGGGATACTTGCCCAACTATATGCTGCCACATTTGAGACCGAGTGACTTCCCGCCTACCGCCCCTATACTCCAACCATAGAGTTAGATATAGAAAACTAGAGTGCGCACTCCCAATACATGATGTGCCGATATGGAGGCCGCCATTTTGGCTTAACGCTATGAGTGCTTGGTGGGCAAAGCCGTGTTGCCCACTTTGCACTCATAGCATTAAGCAAACATGGCGCCGCCCACATCGGCACGGTCCACCCACTTGGCTTGAATAGCCAGTGCACACTCTAGTTTTCTATATATAACTATATGATATCAACACACTCTTCCCTAATGTTAACGTACGACTCCGCCCCTAAAACCCAAAAGGAAATTCCTTGGATATGTTTTACACACAATAGGGGAACAATGGAAGGGAAACTATATTTGAGAGCTCATTGCTGATTGGTTGACACCCGCACCGAATTTCACTGCGTTTTGGCCTTTTGCGTGTAACATTTGCATAACAGCTAGCGCCCCAAATTCTTCACTTTCAAATGGAGGTGCAGTTTAGAATTTAATAGAAAGTCCATATACTATGCTATTGGTGCTACGTGGTGCACGCCATTGCCTATAAACAGTCTGGTTGCTTAATGCCATTCTGTCCTACGGTGAACACGGTATTAATACTGTGCTTCACACCTTCCGCGTGCACCACATAACAATACAAATTTAGTGTGGTCAAGTGAATACTAAGTGTACACCCGACGCTATTTGTGTGAAACACGTACTGCTATTTTTACTATTTTTTTCAGTGCGGTTCAGCACAGCTGGTAAAGTACTCCACTTACATGAGCCAATTTGACGAAGCTGTTTAACACAAACATTGCTTGTAGTTCAGTAAAAATTGACATGAAAATTGCTTAACCCTGACATTTTAGTTAATAACCAAATTTGGGTGGCAAAGTATTTGTATGGACTTAAACGGTCTCAAAAAAGAATTCTCCAAAATCTCCCCCTGGGGAAATATGTTAATTAGCTAAAAGTTGGCATCGATGTACATTATGCATGGATAAAGCACATATTTCCGACACCTACACTAAATCCTACGATTTGACAATTTGTGATAAATTCTTCATATTTTTAATGCTACCACGTTTAATCATATCCAAAGACACAAAATACAACCGTATTAAGCATGGGTAGCCCATAAAAAATAAAGAAATCCTAAGAATTGGCAGGTACGTTTTGGTCAAAACATTAACAGCTATATACACTTAATATTTCGCTAGTCATATTATTATTATACCTGTCGCTATAGACCCATTAATCAACGTAACAACATTCAGGTTGCAGGGAAAATAATTTGTCCCCGTTTTGGAATCATACACCTTTATTACATTTTCTTTTTCCCTGTTAAAAACCAATGTGATCAAATCGAGGCTTGAAGCAAAGTTATAATAGTTTGACCCTGTGATTGAATTGTTGCATGTTCATCACTATGACACACATGTAATGATGTACATGCATGCAATAGTCCAGATGTACACTGGACTATCGGCACAGATATTTATTTGCTTTATATTGCAAAAATCGGTTGCCAGCCAAAATCGTATGCTATGTGTATTTACTGATATTCTGATACTGTTTCTATAAAAACACAACATTTGACATACATTTGTATAGCTTGCTAACACATTTTACAAAGCAAAGAAATTATGTGCCAAGCAAATTTGTGTACATAACAGCGCCATGACATTCCCCCCCCCCCCCCCGCCCGCCCGCCCCCCCCCCCCCCCCCCCCCCATGAAACCACACTCACTTCAGTACCATAAAGCCGGCCGTACACCTTGCGTTCCGACACCGTTGCGATTGCACAGACACGCCAAATTTCGAGCATGCTCGAAATTCTGCGATTGCGTTTCGACGGACACGTACACAAAATCGTGACCACATCGCCATCGGAACGCATCGCAATTCGCAAGACCCGTACACCTTGTGATGCGACTGCACAACTTGCGCTATCGTGATCGAATCACGGACGAAACGCAAGATGTACGGCCGGCTTAAGAGACACCAACATAGTCTCCACAAGAAGCAAAACACACATGCCTACCTCACCTCAGAGGTTCATTAGTGACTGGCACAACTTTATGACATAATCTCTCTAATCAAACTCGGTCAAATGCGATCCCTGTTGTACGTATGCCTCTTCGACAAGTAGATGTCCTTTATGCCATTAACCATACGGTGGTCTACTTCCGCTTGGTTTTGTTTCATTATAGTTTTGTTTACTAAAACATTTTTCTCGCCAGATGCGAGATTTGGAACACCCCAACTTGGCCCGGTTCATCGGGCTGTGCGTAGATATTCCGCACGTGGCTATTATCAACGAGTACTGCCCTAAAGGTAGTCTTATGGTAAGAAACTTTATAAGGAATGTTAACAAATAACCTAAAAATCTAGCTATTTTTGAAACATGTGATCTGCCACAGCAAAATGAGGAATTGAGATGTATACGAAAACATAAAGAGTGCAATCATCGGTAATGTTAAGTTTAAAGTTACAAAAGTAACTGTGGTTTTCTCTCCTATACAGGACATACTCCAGAATGATTCCATTAAACTTGACTGGCTCTTTAAGTACTCGCTAATCAGTGACGTCATCAAGGTACAGCGAAAAATTTGATTTTCTTCTATTTGTCTCAATCATTAAAGGCCCGTTATATCATTTGAAATGATCCAAAATTTTACTTTTTTTTAACAAAAAGAAAAACAAATACCCAAAGGAAACAAACATGACATTAGTTTATTCTCGTCAAAGATGCATTTTAAGCAATTAAAAATTAAATAAGCGTTTTTTGTGCACATTTTCCCCCGTTGCTTAGCACAAAACCATGCATGTATTTTAAAGGTTTTCTGAAGCATTGAATGCATCTATGTAGCCGAATGCATATTTGCATGTAGTGTTGATGCATTTGCTTATTTTGCTTTTAGGGTATCCAGTACATACATCGTAATGCCCTGGGTTTGCACGGTCGACTCAACTCATCTAACTGTCTAGTCGACAGTCGATTTGTCCTCAAACTTGCCGACTTTGGGTTGCTTGCCTTGAGAGAACGCGAAACGCAGACGCTCGGCAGTTACGCCATAAAGACAAGTGAGCTGCGTCCATCAAAAAGTATTTTAAATTGTGCAAAATTGTAAAGCGCGCGTTTCGTTTCTTTACTTATTCGCTTCATACAAGCGAATAAGTGCAAGGCGTAGTATGTACGATGAGCGTGTATGCATCTTGTCGGTACACTCATTGCGGCCTGACCGCTCATACAAGCGCACCATACCGCGCTGCCGTACCGCGCGACCTCGTGACAAATCGAGTCAGTATTTCACCCCTAGACACCGATTTAATCTCAAAACAGATATACGGTAAGTTGAATCTGTATCTGAGCTTTGTATTACTAGTTAACATTTTGTGTCAAAAACACAAATTCGCCACGTTTTACGAGTTTGAAGCGGCTGAGAGCTGCACTCCCCTGCGAAATCCCGTTCGTTCGTACACGATCAAACTTATACCCCCGTCAGACCGGATTGGCGGTGCCACTACGGTTTTTGGTCAAAACCGCCATCAACGTAGTGACACCGCCAGTAGGTTTCCATAGTTTTCCCTCACCCGTCACACATGTGTCTTCTTCGCGGTGCTACTGCGGAACCAGGGCGGAATAACGGCGGAACCACGGCGGTGTCACTGCGGACATGGCGATCCCATTGAGTTACCACTGCGGTTTGATGGCGGTGCCACGGCGATCATTGGCGGCAGGACTGCAGTGTTGGCGGCAGCACTGCGGGGCCAGTGAGGTGCCACTGTGGGGCTGGCGGTGCTACTGCGGTGGCGCTGCGGCAGCAGGGCGGCTCCATGACGTCAAAATGACTACAAAATATGCCCGCAGTAGCACCGTGCAAGCACCTCAGTGCAACCTCAGTGGAAACGCCATTGCCGTACAAGCACCTCAATAACACCGCCAGCACCGCCGTAGGAACGCAGTGGCACCGCAGTAAGATCGCCAAATCTTCTAAAATTCCTCCCTGGCTCCGCAGTGGCACCCCATACCCGCATTGCTCCCGTGGTAGCACCGTGGTAGCACCGCCATAACCGCAGTAGAACCGCCACGGGATCGCCGTAGGGTCGCCAGTCTACTTTTTCGGCGATTGCACGGCGGTTGTACTGCGGAGGCACGGCGGTGATGGAGGTGCTACTGCTGTCCTTGTACGGTCCCACGGCGGTCATGGCGGTGCCGCGGCGATCCCACTGCGGATTGGCCCAACCCGCGGTGGCACTGTGGATGTTTTGAACATGTTCAAAGTTTCCGCCGTGCCACTGCGAAGGTCCGCGGTTTTGACAGTTTCCCGCGGTGCTACGGCGATCAATGGCGGAACCACTGCGGAACCACGGCGATCATGGCGGTGCCACTGCGGTTTATGCCGTACAAGCACCGCAGTGGCACCGCGCCTCCGGTGTGACGGGGGTATTAGCGCTTCTGTGCGGTGTACTAGAATTGCATCTCATGCACTACCCCATGTACCGCGCGCAGTGAATTGTTGGGAAACCGTAAAGGCACCTATTCATACATGCCGCAACCACTGATCTATAATGGACCACTATGCGACTCTCTGAATAAAGCAACCCTCTGCCATATTATTCTGGCAAAGACATTGCCCAGACTGGTTATACAGCATGTGTACTACTTTCCCTAGAGTACCTATGTTAAGAGGAATGTAAGCGATCGTATGGACCGGGAAGCAGTCTAAGCAAATCATTGTTTTTCATGGAGCAAGATGGCTGACGCGTTGCTTCAATTAGCCTTTTGCGTGTAACATTTGCATAATGGTTGGTAGCCTGAATTCTTCACTTTCAAATGGAAGTGCAGTTTTAAAAAGTCACTTGCTGCTCTAATACGTGATGCACGCCATTGCCTAGCAACCAACAGTCTGGTTGCTTTGTACACATAGCAACACAAATTTAGCCTGGTCAAGTGGATACTAAGTGTGCACGTGAAAGGAAGTATGTCAGTATACACCAGACGCTATTCATGTGAAACACGCAAAAGGCTAATTCTTGCATAGCCAGAATATTTCTTAAAGGAAGAGACAACACTTGCTAAGGGTTGCCTGACCCTGTACGCTTCATGTAAGTCGCCATCTTTTGCAGTTCGGCGCTCGGACTTGAGATGGCGTGAGTCACGACACAACAGATTTTTACACACTTCACGGCGTATGGGAGTCGGGAAACAAGGCATCAATCTTGACGCCATCCGTGCAATCGTTGCATGGTTGACGTCATCATCCCTTTCAAAATTTCAAATATGGCACAGCACATACAGCTGCAAAGTTTATCATCAAAACTAATTGTGTTGCCGACGTTGAAAACAGGATTCTCTGATTCTTAAGAAGTTTTATGCACCGGGCAATACATCGGTAATATTTTTGATTAAATTCGTTGATACATTCAAACAAGTGTTGTCCCTTCCTTTAACTCTACGGGTGTGATGTTTAACATTTAAATTAGCATTTGGGCATATGCGATATAGGGCCAATAGTAATACGCTCTAATATCGACATAATTTCTCGCAGAATTGCTCTGGGTAGCCCCCGAACTACTCCGAGATCCTAAGCAAGGGCCGACTAAAGAGGGCGACATTTACAGCGTGGGGATGATCATGCGAGAGGTTGCTACGAGACAGACGCCGTTTGAAGTAGAATGCAGGACGATGGAAATTGATGGTGCCGTAAACTACATTTATGATATGAACACATTCCAAAATACATAATTTCTGCACAATCCTACTCTTTCAAACGTAATTACCATTTGAACACCTTAACCCTAAAAAGAACGGGCGTGTGAATAAACCTTTATTCACACCAAGTCTTAAGTTTTGACCTCCTGGATTTTTGTGTAACGAAAAATTGAGGGTTAAGACATTCAGTTTTCACGTAGACTGAAATTTCTTTTACGAAAGTGTTTAAATGGTAAATGATAATCCAATGTAAACTAAAATGAAAATACATGTAGGTCACAAACCTCACCAAACATTACACAAGATTCAACAAAATTTTAATTAACCATTGAAGATGAATTTATAGATTTAAACTCTTCAAAAAAGTTCGGAAACTCAAGTTTGACTGACAATTTCTCTCTTTCCTTGAATTTAGTATCATTGGAAAGCCCCGTTATTCCTCTTTATAATGATGTGTCATTTGTTATGATTAAGCATTTGGGGGATGTGCAGCACAGCTGAATACGGGGGTGAATGTAAATCCATTGCTGTTGTCAAAAAGTGTATTGACACATTCCCATCCTCCAAGCAAAAGGGAATGCACTGTATGACAATAGCAGTGAATTTTGTGACATTTCACTTAACACCCAACCCCATACTGCAGGGGTGTATCAAAAAAGTATACACTCATAATATTGTACATAAAATTAAAATTGAATATATTTAGAAAATTGGCTCAAACATATTGGTAGACATAAATTTCATGTTTTTATTAACGTCGTCATCATGTTGGGAATTTCACGCCTGAGTGAATATGGCCTACTTTTGTAAACAAAGCTAAAATTAACTTGCGCCAAAAAATGGAAGATGCAAGACAGGATCAAGGAGCATGAGAGGTCAATTTGACATGTCCTTTCTTTGCTATCAGCTTTTCGGAAAGTTTAGCTAGCCCCTTTTGTCATTTTCTGCAATAATTTTTACACATGTTTTATTTAATCTATTTATTTATTTCATAGCATTTTTTAATTTATTTCATAGCATTTATTTATGCCGTCCTGTAAATTGGCAACGTCTCGATCGCTGTTGGATTTGGTTAGAAAATAAATAAATAAACACAGATTTGCACGCTCAGCGTAACACCAAAGACACGCCTGATTACTGCTATGTTCATCCTGAGAAGGGCGACTTTGGTTCTTAATCATCTCTCCAGGTCATCCAGTTCGACAGACATTAACAAAAACTTGAGATGTTCCCACAAGAAAAACCAAGACCAGTGGTGTTAGGTCTGGTGATTTTAAGGGGGCCATTCCCAAGTCCATTTCACAAATTTACCAGACCTAACACCACTGGACTTTTAATGGGGATATCTGAAGTCCAAGTTTTTGTTACTGTCCTCCACGGTCACGTGGAGGACATAAAGGGCTAGCTAAACTGTCCGAAAAGCTGATAGCAAAGAAAGGACATGCCAAATTGACCTCTCATGCTCCTTGATCCTGTTTTGCATCTTCAATTTTTTTTGAAAACATGAAACTTATGTCTACCGATATGTTCGAGCCAATTTTCTAAATATAATACAATTTCAATTTTATCTACAATTTTATGAGTGTATACGTTTTTTTTTTAAAACCATGTACAGCTGTCCTGCACATCCCCTAATTGTTTAATTATAACAAATGACACATAATTGTAAAGAGACACAACAGGGCTTTCAAATGATACCAAATTCAAGGCAAATTTCTTGGTATAACAAGACAGACATCGTCAGTCAAACTTGAGTTTCCGAACTTTTTTGAGGAGTTTAGGCGTGTACACACGCATAAATTTGAAAGGGCATCCTCGTGTGAACGAAACTATATAGGCCTCTTCCTACGGAAGCATTATAGCTCCGTTTTCCGTGCAGTCTAACCAGGGAACCGGCATAAAATAAAGTGGCGGCTTTGGGCAATTTATTGGAATCATGGACACACTTTTTCATTATCTTCTTGAAACACGGATAAGGTACTGGGCCGAATTACGCACAGGTTGGTTTTTATAATACCCATCGTCAATCACACATGAAGACAACACCGTTTAAAACAGCTTTCCACTCCTATAATCTTTATTCTTAGTATCTTACACATACTTTTCCAAACCCCTATTCAAATGGTGTTGTTCATTTGTCATCCAGATATACTTGACAAAATCAAGTCTTCTGCAAGTAGCGCGCCCTTCCGACAGAAGGCACCAAGCGCAGACGCTGACCTGAAGATAACCGAGCTGATGGCGGCTTGCTGGACCGAAGATCCCCGAGAAAGACCAAACGCAAACTCGCTGAACGCTTCCATGACCAAGATCAACAAGTAGGACCAATCAACAATTTGCAAAATCAGTATTTTACAGCCGGGAACAAAACGTGTGGGTTAAAGCACCAGCACACCATTTGCAGTGATTCAACATTTTACTTCATGAGTTGACAAGAAAAACCCACCTAAAAGTGTTGACAGCAATGGTAACACCACAGGATTTTTCCTGTGTAAAATGGTACCTTTGTGGAAGAAATTGCAAAGCGAAGGTTTGCAAACGACATTTTGTTTAAAATTCATTCAGCACAAAAACCATGCATGGATTTTGAAGGTTTTCTGATACATTTAGGCCTATATGTGGCAGAAATTTCTACAAGGCAGTTTTATCATTATTCTTTGGTTATGTTGTTTCTCCTGTTTTTAAAGGTTTTCCAATCATAATTTGTCTTTAACACCGATTTGAAGCTGTACAATTAATATGTGGCTAAAGCTGTCAGGTACGACACCAATTTGCATGTATGGCGCTCCGAATTGTTCACTTCCAAAATAGGTGTGGTTTAGAAACCACTATATCGCCATTGCCTGGGGACCAAAATGCCAAGGGAAGTTGTTATGGTATGGAAACGTTTTGAAGAAAACTGTTTCGATAAAAAATATTGCTATGCTACCTATTCTACCTGAGATTAGCAACCCTTTGGCTTCTAAACCTCTTGTTTTTTGTTGTACTCCAAGGGAGAAGTGCACGGGTAGGAGTATCTTAGACAACCTGCTGAATCGCATGGAGCAGTACGCCAACAACCTGGAGGAACTAGTGGAGGAGAGAACGGCAGCATTCCTAGAGGAGAAGAAACGAGCTGAAACACTGCTCTATGAACTACTCCCACGGTCAGGACCCACCAGAACATCCCATAGAAAACCCTGCTCTATGACCTACTCCCACGGTCAGAACCCATCAGAATATCCCATAGGAAACCCTTCTCTGAACTCCCTTGGTCAGAACCCATCAGAAAATCCCATAGGAAACCCTGCTCTATGAACTACTCCTATACGGCCAGGACCCACCAGAACATCCCATAGAAAACCCTGCTTCTATGACCTACTCCCACGGTCAGAACCCATCAGAAAATCCCATAGGAAACCCTGCTCTATGACCTACTCCCACGGTCAGAACCCATCAGAAAATCCCATAGGAAACCCTGCTGTATGAACTACTCCTATACGGTCAGGACCCACCAGAAAATCCCATAAGAAACCCTGCTCTATGACCTACTCCCACGGTCAGAACCCATCAGAAAATCCCATAGGAAACCCTGCTCTATGACCTACTCCCACGGTCAGAACCCATCAGAAAATCCCATAGGAAACCCTGCTCTATGAACTACTCCTATACGGTCAGGACCCACCAGAAAATCCCATAAGAAACCCTGCTCTATGAACTACTCCCACAGTCAGAACCCATCAGAAAATCCCATAAGAAACTCTGCTCTATGAACTGCTCCGATGGTAAAAACCCACCAGAAGCTATTCTAAAGCACCTATATATTTTGTAATTTGCCGAGTGTTCGTTTCTGCGTGCTGCAGGACTGTAGCTGATCAACTAAAGCACGGCAAAGCGGTGGATCCCGAATCCTATGACAATGTCACCATCTTCTTCAGTGATATCGTAGGGTTCACCAAAATCTCAGCACAAAGCACGCCGTTACAGGTGAACAAAATCACGGGTTAAGCCCGGTTCATACTTCACGCGAAAGCGAACGCGAATCTTACGTCAATCTGACGTCAAACATTTCGCGGCGCACATTCGCGCAAGTAGTCTTGGCCCAAGACTACTCTAGTCGATATTGGTTTGTGTACGCGTTGGCCATTCCCAGGAGTGCGCCCTCTTGCAGCACTAACTGGCCAGCCCTTTGCTCACTAGAGTAGTCTTGGGAATCTCTCCCGGAAGTTCAGCATTGGGGGCGGTACCGTTTTATGTAAATAGCTGCACAGGGTTTTATGATGGCACACAAGGGACATGGCATACCACAGATATCTTTGCAAATATTTGCAATGTCGCAATTATCTTCATAAACAAATGTATTTTGCGATGTCATACGCCTTTGCAAACATGTTTGTTAAATATATTCGCAAACATTTGCCAAGAAACTTATGCCACCGAAAATATTAGCAACGATAAAACGGTCATGTTCGATGATTCGTGTAAGCCGCCTTATATTTTTCAAACCATTCGAAGCGCGTGCACGCGGTGTATTTGGGTCACGCTCTGCGGTCGACGCGCTGTATTTGGGTCGCTCGCTGCATTCCCATGCTCTGCTGTATTTGGGTCACTCGCTGATTGGTTCCCTGGGAAAGCCTAGGCAAAAACAAAGAAAAAGTTAAACCTTCCGGGAGAGATTCCCAAGACTACTCTAGTGAGCAAAGGGCTGGCCAGTTAGTGCTGCAAGAGGGCCCACTACTGGGAATGGCCAACGCGTACACAAACCAATATCGACTAGAGTAGTCTTGGGCCAAGACTATCGCGCAAGTTGAAACTAGTTCAACTTTTTGCGAATTCGCTGCGCGAAACAGTCGCTGTGACGTCAAATTCGCGTTCGCTTTCGCATGAAGTACGAATCCGGCTTAGTTCACTGATTTATATTATTTTGCACATTTTACTTCCCAATTATTTTTATCCAAAAAACATTGTAGGCTAAGGCCGGGGCACATGAGAAAAATCTCGTAATTACTCTATCATGATACGACTGTAATAGTTCCAACGACGAGTGGGGTCACACGACAAACTTAACATAATCGGATTGTATTACAATAAAGTGGGGTCACACGAATACGAGGTCGTAATCGACTTGTGGCCTGGACAAACACCCGCGTCGAGCGTCGCGTGTCGAGCATCTGACGCTCTGAATCACTGAATGCTCCGTGTGGATTGAGCGGCGCGTCAAAACAACGCTTGCCCATGCCACGCAGAACATTCCATTCGTTTTAAAGGCCCTGTAGATGATCTGTTTTTGAGCGATTCTGCGAATAAAACCATTATAAATCAAAAGAAAGACATCAACAAACTCATCCGAAGAAATTTCAGCTTTGTCAAATATACCACGTTTAAAAAAACCATGAAAATCCATATGCATTTTCCTGGTCTTGGCGGGGTGTTTCAAATATTCGTTATATGTGGCTTGCGTCATGCACTCTGTGGCGCACATACTGCGTGTGCGCGCGATCCATAAACATGCATCGCGTTGGAACACGCACACGGAGTACACGGCGCCCATGCATTTTGGACCGCGTAGATGCGAACCAAAAATAAGTAAATCGTTTGCAAACGATCTAAATAATTTCATCTTTACGGCTTATTTTCTGGTAAAATTATATCATTTTGAGCGTAAACCCTTCATTGGATAGTTGCTATTAATTAAATCTTTACTTTCAGAACTTTCCCCTGTAAACTCGTCGATTACTTTTTGGGGTCATTGCAGATGATCCACTGGGCCTTTAAAGCAGGGGCTTATGGGATGGATTGTAGTACGATTAATTACGAGATGGGGTCACACGATCACGTCGTTGACCGATTGTGATACGATTACTGTAACAATAGATTTGGGGTCACACAGACAAAATCTCGAAATCGTACTATAGTAATACTACTGCAATAAACTGGATCTCGTAATTCGTGTGACCCTGGCCTAAAACTCGAAGAATGACAGTGCTATCAGGCTCAGCGGTTTGTTAAGAATAAGAATGTGTGGCGACTATTTAGTTCGTGTGAAATTCTGAAAAAGGGGAAATCTACATTTTGCCTATAAACACTATTAAATTACGTTTTTCATATTTCACCGTTAGTATTCTTTTAAACAATGACCATTATTTTGTAAACAACAGTATTTTTAAAAGCATTTCTCTGTACTTTTATTATTAGCTAAAAAACAAACAATACACCATAACAAAAACACAAAACTAAATTGCCACACAACGGAACGGAGCAAGAGAAGAGGCGGGTACTAAATTTGAACGTATTTCATACATGAATATTGTTTGCCGCTCTTTTGACTATTCAAAAATTATATTTCCATAGGTTGTTGTCTTGTTAAACGACCTGTATACCTGTTTTGACGGGATAATTGGACACTTTGATGTATATAAGGTAAGTTGTGAACTTACGTTATAATGAAGAAAACATATTTTGCATTACAATAAAAGAAAACAAATTATTACGGCGCTCTGTGACCGCGAGATATATATTATTTATCCAACCAAGTTGACTTATAACGTGGAATATGTCGACTTGGCGAGATATTTTAAGTCGCCTTCCTCAATTCAATAAGTCGACTTGGTGAGATATTTTTTCCTGAAATCAAACACATGCACATCGACTTGGCGGGATATTTTGTTGCCAAGTCGACTTAGTAGATTTAGAAAGACGACTTTGAAACAAAATATCTCACCAAGTCGACTTATTGATTTCAAGAAGTCGACTTGGCAACATAAATTATCTCGACAAGTCGCTTAATAAATCTAGAAAGTCCTTTTGGCAACTAATTATCTCGGCAAGTCGACTTATTGAATCTAGGAAGTCGACTTTGCAAAACAAATTATCTTGCCAAGTCGACTTAATCCATGCACGTTAAAAGTCAACCGAGTGAGATAAATTATCTCGGTATCTATGTAGGGAAACGCCGGGGTGGACGTCCCTGGTAGTCTACGCGTGTGCAGCAGACTGGTTTTTCTTGGGTGTGTACCCAAGAGGGTCCCGACGGTACAAAAGAACTTTATGGCCTCCAATTTATTTAACATCCAATTGTTGATTAATTAGTCCAAAATTCACTTCAAATCCTCCGTAAAATATCCAGTAAAATAATCCTCGTAAATGTCCCCAGCAAAATCCCTATATAACATAAATCAAATACAAGAAAACATAATTATTACACACTGGCTAGTGTATACATGTTCTAATCATAATTATAATCTCAACTAAGAGTGTATGTCTATAGTAAACTTAAGCGACATACAAACTTAACTCACCCGGACCGGCCTGCACACCGCCCAGCTCCTTGCTTCTCTCTACGGCCTACCGTAGGCGCTACATAGGCGCGGCTTGCGCTACACGTTCGACCCAATGAATACAACGATAGCGTACTGCACGTAAACACAACCACTACACATGGCCAAAACCTTTAGCCGTCATGTAGTCACAAAAGACACCAAAACTCGAGATAGGAATATCATCAACTCACCCTATCTGCACTAGAATGTGCCTTGAATACACGCGGACACGGCATCCATTGCCGGCAGCAACGACACGGAGCGGAAACCCATCAACAAAGGTGGAATTCTCAGACCCAAATTTGTCGCGCTCTGCAGTAAAATCTGCCTCGTGTGGAGAGAGCGAGAGTGCACGGGCCGGGGTTGCACAAACCGATCTATCCCAGTATACATTTCAAGCGTTTTCCACTAACTAAACATTATCAAAACGGTATCTTTGTGACAGAATATTGGCTCGAGGTTGTTATAATCTATGATAAATTAACAGGGTTTAATTAATATTTAAAATATTGACTTTAAGACTCGCCAGAGTATTACATTTACAAATAGGGCGTACTCCCCCGGTATGGCTACAAGGGAAATCCACGTGAGCACATTAACGCGGCACCCGCTTAATAACTGTTAGTGACGAACACATTAGAGGAAAACCCCGTATATCTCCACATCTAAACAAGTGAAATGGCACTCACGTATAGCTCGCCGGACCATACATAGCATGGGCTCTTTGCAACTATCATGTTGCAAAGAGCAACCAGTTTCTATATGGTCTTTTGCGTGCAACGTGCATGCTAGGACGACCTGTTCAATATTCGTTGACTAATCGCGTCGCGGTTGTCCTAATCACACCGAGCCTTTTCGCGCGTAAATGCGACGCGCGTCGCTTTCAGAAAAAGCGGTTTGGAGGGAATTTGGAGTGAAATGAGGCACTGGAAATTACAGAATCAACTGGGGCGGAAAGTGTTTTTGTAATTCTGTGATTTTCAGTGCGCTGTTTCACTCCAATTTCCCTCAACACTGCTTATTTTCTCAAAGCGACGCGGGTCGAATTTACGCGGGAAAAGGCTCAGTGTGAATCCAGCCTGGAGACTGCATTCCATGAGCAAACCAAAATATAGCTTTCATTTGCCGATGCTATATTCTCTTTAAGGATTGTCAAAATGTCTACCAAAGTATAAAGGGCAGTTTTCGTAATGTATCCAAATTCGTGGATGTTTCGTGTGACATTGCCTAGTGATGAGCTATTTCATTCACCTGTAAATTCGATTTCTATGGTTGGAATTAATTCTGCACATAGCTGTTGCTAGGTAGGACAAGCCCCGGACGAGCTTCAAGTGTGGTCATTAAGAGCAATTCCTTTTGTTATTAAAGTATGCATGGGAATCTGCATCACATTTATTTCACAGATTGGGTTTGTTTCGTTTTGTTTTTAGATGGAAACAATCGGAGACGCCTACATGGTTGTGTCAGGCGCACCCGTCCATAACGGCAACACGCATGCGCGTGAAATCGCCAACATGGCGCTGACCCTGCTGCGGGCGGCAGGCTCGTTCAAAATTAGGCACAAGAAAGAAGATAAACTACATCTTCGCGTGGGGATACACACGGGTAAGATATTATCGCAAAATGAAGATGGTTGTCCGAAAATTAGGCAAGATGTCCATATCACATGCACACCGCAATATCTGACAATGCATGCAACATTTCCCTTACCTTTTGGGGCAATCCGGTTCGTGAATGACTGCACCACACACGCACGCGTAACGCACACAACGCACCACTGATTCCCAGCGTTAATTAGATAATTAGCCTTTTGCGTGTTTCACATAAATACCGTCTGGTGTACTGACGTACTTCACATCCACATCTGATGACCAGACTATAACTTTTTGTTGCTATGTAACAAAAATGCAGCTGGTGACAACCAGCTGCACGCGCCAGGTGTGAAGGAAGAAATGGCATAAAGCAACCATACTGTTGGTTGCTAGTCAATGGCGTGCACCACGTAGCAACATCAGCGTAGTATGTGACTTTCTAAATTGCACCCCTATGTGGAGGATTCGGGGCGCCAGTCATTATATGCAAATTTTACACGCAAAAGCCTAATTATTTTCTTTTGAATCATTTGCACTGTATTCATGGAATCTTAGTTTGGTACATATATACACACATATCACATAATGTATAATACACTTTCGGCCAGTGCTTCTAAATACAGCTGCTTGGAAAGATGAAATCTTTGTGGAATTGTTAAGGGTGTACTTATGTGTGTACAACCGGATAATAATACTAACAAGGAAGTCAAGGTAGCCTAGGTAGGTCAATCAAATAATGCTTGTATCAGGAAAATTAACACCTTTGTCATTGTCATGGTCGTATTGCAGGACCTTGCGTGGCCGGGGTTGTTGGCCTCAAGATGCCCCGGTATTGTCTGTTTGGCGACACGGTGAATACAGCATCACGCATGGAATCCACCGGGGAAGGTATTGGCAAATGTCCCTTATAGTAGACCTAAGACAATGACGTCACGTTGTGCAACCTGTGCGCATTGCTATGTGGGGACATAGGAAAATACACGGTGGAAAGTATAAACAATCATCTAAAAAGGGCGGTCGGGTTGGCGTAGTTCTTCTTTCCTCGCCTTTCACTTTTGGCGTCCCGGATTCGAATCCGGGGCGTGTATATGTGGATTGGGTTTGCGGTCCCTACTTGACTGCGTGGGTTTTCCCCGGGGATTTCTGTGGGGTTTCCTCCCACTACTAAAACTGCAACTACTCCTTCGTCATCTCAAGTTGATAATAAAGTATAATTAAAGCTAAAACCGTATAGTTGATGGCATAAAGGGCCGTAGTTGCCGAAGATGCCATAAACTAACAACAACAAACATCAACAACAGCAGTCGTGTAAAAGAAACAGTGACGTCTCATTAAATTTTGGGTTATTACGGATTCAGGCAGACTTTGGTGAATCTTCTCTGGAGTCAGAATCGATTCCATGTTGGCAAAAGGAATCGCGATTCTGTTCTTGGGAGGGATCGATTCCCGTTGTCTTGGCGATTTCAGTAACTACCCAGCGATTTTGAATGTTAATGAACAGATACAAAAATTACAGACTTTCGAGTACTAGGCTAATCATATGTTTTTGATAGTATACGAAAAAGAAATGTGTTCGTATATACCAATCATTTGTTTTTACACCAGGGGCGGATTACAATAAAATCGACTTAGCCACTGGTCTAAGACCGGTCATTTTATAGCCGGCTATCAACTTAGCCAGTCTCGGCTTAGTAGCTGTACTTCAGTCTACTGACTGAACTATTGAAGTACGGCTGCGCTAGTTTCACGCCATGCAAACATTCTCACAAAGCCTCTTCATGGCGCGTGTGCACCTCCACAGAATTTGCAAAGAAAATGACCGCGAAAGTTATCAAATAGCACTAAAAGGCCACCAATGAGCGTAATGTGCGTTCTGTTCACTACACTCTTCGTCTTCTTTCAGCACAAAATAATTTCAAGATGTAGATTATAGCCTGCTCGCCGCGGGCTTAAATTTTAAGACTGGTCTTACATTAAGACAATTATAGTCTTAGTGGATGCCGCGTTAGCCGGCTAAGCATATAGACCGGTCTTAGACCGCATTATTGCAATCCGCCCCCAATTGTATCCAATTTTTCCTTAAACTGACGCCGACAGTATATTATGTGCGACGGTTGTATGAACGGTGTCTTTTGTTGTTTTGCTGACATAAAAAAATACATAAGTGACGTACATGTATTAATTTCTCAGCTATGAAGATTCACGTTAGCTGTGACACTAAAGCCGTGCTGGACAGCTTCGGAACATTTAACCTGCAACTACGAGGCTCCGTCGAGTTGAAGGTATGGACAATGTTAGCCTAGCCTGAGCCTAGACTTGGGTCTAGGCTCAGGCTCCGGCTTCAACTTAGACTTTTTCGCAAATACTGCTTAGGTGAACTTGGACAAAGGACAGAGCTCCTTTCCACAATGCAATTCTGTCTTTTGTGCAGGAGTATTTGCGAAAAGGTGTATGGCCACATGGAGCCGGAGCCTGGGCCCAAGTCGGGATTTGGAAAAGGGTCTATGTTTAGCTATCCGTAACAGTCGAATTTCTGAGTTTCGCAACTCCGAACGCTACATGTTAGCCAAATGGAGTCTATTTCCGACAGCAGAAAACCATCCGGCGCCACACGAAACTTTGAAACTCATTGTGCACGTTTTATATTAGGTAATTGTTCCACCTTATTATGCAAGAGACATAAGCCACAGATCTAACATTTAGTTACACAAAGCTAGTACGGCATCCGCGCTCTTGTTGTGCAATTATTTTAATTTTTTTATAAATTGTATTATAATAGTTTTATTCCTTTTCTCTTTCTCTTATAGGGGAAAGGTGCCCACACGACATACTGGCTTGTGGGTAGCAAGGAATTTCGGTCTGAGAGTGACCAGTCTGTTTTAATTGACTGAGAACATCGATGTCCTTTAATTTGGTTTTATGCCTAGTTATATTTAGTTGTTCACCATGACTTCACCCTGTGTACAAAACATATGAGACTATCGGAAAATACATCTGCAGTTTTTTCACTCCTAAATTTGGGTTTTTCCATCAAATCGGAAAAATGTTACTTATATATACCTGAACTTTTAACCTTACGCATAAACCCTATGCACTTAATTGGTCTTTTAAAAAAGTCATTTAACCATACCAAAACTAGATTCTCTCTGACACACTTAAGTGTCTTCTAAGAAAATCTGCAGCTCTGTTTTCACTTATAGGTTTTGTGTTCTTTTATCAAATCGGATAGATTTTACATATATACCTGCACTTTAACCCTGTACACAAACCCTATGGATGGACCTGGTCTAAACAAAATATAGTCCCTTAACCATACCAAATAGACCACACTCCAATTTAGTACTATCTACATGTACCAAATTTCTAGGGGTCATAATCGATGAGTCTCTTTCTTGGCGGGAACACATCTCCGCTTTAGCCAACGTTACGTCACTCAGTGTATATCAGTCCGGGAAAACTCCGAATAAGGAAACGTTTCCGAATAAGGAAACCTTGAGTTTCCGAATAAGGAAACGTTTCCGAATAAGGAAACCTTAGAGTTTCCGTATTCGGAAACTCTTGCGTTTAACTCCCAAAAGGGAATCGAAAAAGGCAAGTTTGGAATAGTGAAAACTATAAAAATGTGTTCAACAGTTCCTTACCCAAGTTTCTATCTGTGCAATTCAAAAACCTATCTGTGCGTTTTCTTGTAAATGCCATTTGAAAATCAACACTCCACACTTTTCAAGGACTGCAAATAGCGACTCCATCTTGACTACCCTCGATCAGTGTTAGTAATGTTTTTCCATTTTTTTTATAAATAATATTTTGAAATGACACTGGGATAATTATAAAATAAATTAGATAATAAAATAAATGTTATTAGTTTTTTAATTGGATAGAAAAATTAGCACTAAATGAATATTTTAAAAAGTATTATTTTATAAGTAGTGACGTGGCTACCAATTGCGCGAAATACTTAGAAACGCGGGAACTTTGAATCGTGATTTTAGAGGAAGCACAAACATCTCAAATAGACTAGATATGCTAAAAGAGCTGAGAAAGAGAAAAAAAAGGCGCAGACACAAGAAAAGCATGAATATCACGACGCCTATAGTAATCGTTGGACTTGCTATCACATGGGATAATGCGCTATGAATGGGCAAGTACGAGGACCCTCAAGAGCTAGCTGCCCAAAAAAGTACATGTCATGTATCATGTACTAGTGCGTGTACATCATCATCGTGGCGGGGAGTGATGTAAAACTATTAAAATGCTTCGGGGAAATGATTTCACCTCACTTAGTAGTAGTGGCTCATTTATTAAAGGAGCGTGATGACCAGATCACATTTTTGATCCACCAATTTTGTCCATGGGTTGCGAGATTTTGATACCACATATGGTCATCAACTGTCATATTTGTCTTGTTAATTATCATTCTGAACTTTTGCAATATCGTAAAAAAAACACCGATGTCTTGTAAACTGATTTATCTGGTTCCATAAGGCAGTGCAGAAACTAAACCAACATTTTTGCATCCGTATCCAAATTGGAGATTGTAAATTTACCGTTTTCTATTTGTTGTATTTTGGGGAGGCATGTTAACATGGTTGTTTGGTTAAAACGAAATACATTTTTCTGAGCGCAAAGCCCAATTTACACGATCATACTTTTGTTCAAGAACTCCATTCAACATTTGTATGACGATGTTCACACTTGTTCAGTGTAACTTTTATAGAAGGCCCAGAGATTGTTCATGAATGTTTTGTGGATTTTCTGGCCGACCTGCAATACCATGTCATGATGTGAGCCAATTCTGTATAGGGCCTAATCTGGTTGGTTTTATTAAAAATAGAGCTCCATTAACATGTTCTCGAACATCGTCCAACATGTTCAACCTTGTTCAAGCTTGTTCGCAGTTGTTTAAATTCCCATATACACGATAGAACATTTTCCCCCGAACATCATCATACTAGTTGGAAGATGTTCTAAGTAAAAGGTTGAAAGATAATGAACAGAAAGAAATCTTGTGATCTGGATGAAGGGGCTATATAGGGTCTTTTAAGTTTTAGTTTTACAGTAATACCCACCAATCAATCGGTGTAAAGTGTTGTTTTAAATAATTATAACTGCAGTTGAAAGTTGATAATTTATTTCTCTTCTTTTTCCGACATGTTTAAGAGGCTTAATTAACAATCAAAGTGAACAGTATAGTACAATAATTGTGTTTCACTTGTTTTAATTGTATGTGCTGAAAAATAAAAGAAATACGAACCCACTCCGACAGAAAAAACAACACCAATTACACCACTTTACCATGTTTACATTGCAGTTGTTATTAAATGTTTCTACATGTACATGTTCTGCATTTATACTAGTTTACAAACAAGGAGACAGGCTAAATTAACAAGTAATACAATATTAAATGTATAATGTATAAATGTATAATCATGCTGTATAGTGATATTTAATCAGAAAACGGCGTGAAATAAAAGTTATTTTAAATATAAAATAAACAATTCATGTTTTGCTTTTAGTTTACATTTTTAAAATGTTAAAGTCAACCTATTGCCTGGGAAAAAAAAATTCTAAAATGTATTAATGCACCTTTAAATTGTTCCTCCAACGTGTGCTGCTCCAGATCTGATCCACCCCTTAGATGGGGATTTGGTCACGTTTTTCATGCCCCAGGGTGGAGATTTTGGCCCAGTAAAGTAATCATGTCTGTGCCTCTCATGATCTAAGAGCTAGACGCGCATTTTACACCCGTGGGTGGGGATTTTTTTCACCTAACTTTTGCCCCAGGGGTGGGGTTTTTGTCACGTGAAAAGTGACAATCGCCTCTTCTTTGGGGTAGCCCGGAAATCCTGGGTGAAACAATTAAGTGATTAAGGTGCATAACAATCACTAAAGCCGCCTCACCCTCCCCCGCACGTAAACCACACCCCTAAACCCCCATATCCCAAACCCTCCGACCCCGGCCCACCCCATGCACACCACGAACCCCAGGACACCACCTTGCCACTTGACCCATCATCAAACTTACCACTAGCACTGGGCATGGCAACAACTCCCAAACAAACTCTAATCGGTAAGTTTCAGGATGTTTCTTTGTGCAATATCGCCATATGCACATTTTACACCGGAAGTTTCCTTATTCGGAAACGTTTCCTTATTCGGAAACGTTTCCTTATTCGGAGTTTTCCCGGACTGATATAGCCACGTTTCGTCACTTTCTTCTTCAAAAATATATGGTCCTCCTTTATAACCTTCTTGTTTTGCCTTATTTGAATTACTGCAACATTGTCTGGTTGTATTTCCTACTTCTTGATCAAAAACGAGCCATATACATGTAAACTAAAACACACCGCACCTCTTTTTGCTAAATTAACATGCTTACACTTTATGTCGGTACATTTATAATGTTCACACGGCAATATTCATGTTCAAATTTACCAATAATCTTTTTCCTAGGTCCTTCTTCTTTACCTCAGTTCAAAACACCCACAGACACTCCACTAGGTTGCACGGCAAACATAACTTGTTTCTTCCATTCACACGCACGCCTTTTGCCATCAGCACCTTAATATTTCGTGGACCGCGTCTTTGGAACTCTTTGGATGAAAGCATCGTATTTCCCATTATATACAAAGGGACTATCTCTTGTCATAATTCGGTACATGACGTAATCAGAAGTTGACATTAGTTTGTTCACATTCCAGTTTGTATGTAACTTATCAGTCCGGTTGAGTTGGTACAAGGGTCGAGTTGGTACAAGGGTCGAGTTGGTACAGGGGTCGAGTTGGTACAGGGGTCGAGTTGGTACAGGGGTCGAGTTGGTACAGGGGTCGAGTTGACCTGCAAAAATCCCTGACTAATTGGAGAATGCCTCCATGTCTTCAAATTTCTCTTATTTTAAATCGTTCCTCGTTTTGTACACATTACTTTTAACTTTATATAATACACTACCTTGCGTATTTACACGTAGGCCAATGTGGTCTTCCGTTTGATTTAAAGAGTGGAATTTTGTTTTAGTTAGTTCACTTTTTTTGAAGATTAGGTAAACTATACATTTTTGAAAACTCCATGCACCAACCAATCAGAAAACACATGTTTCCATTTTCCCGAAGGCCTGTAAGACGGCCATCTTGGATTGTCCAAAAATCCCACCTGAAAGTCGCTATTTTTAAAAATTCAAGATGGCTGCCATACAGGCCTTCGGGCAAATGGAAACATATGTTTTCTGGTTTGTTATTTTTTTTAGTTTTTAAAAATGTATAGTTTATCTAATCTCCAAAACAAGTGAGCGAAATTACACAACGAACCGGACTAGTCCAACAACAATAAGCAAAACATCATGCATTGCAGGTAGTAAAGTAAAATCTTACCTGGTTTTCTTTGCTCTCCGACGGTCATAGTTGCTGATAGAATGAGTATCCTTGATTGCCAGTTTAAGTTTGTGAAGTTCTACAAAAACGTTCTAAAAATGTAATTTCGAACTCTGTTGCGTAGAGTCGGCATGACGTGAAACACATCTCCACAGAACTCAGAACCCGTACAACGTCTGTAGGTGACACATGTACAGTGCTTTTTCCTGACTTTGCTCCTTTGGAAAAACGAACAAAAAAGGCAATGTTCCAGAGATCCATCCATGTTAACGTCCGGGGGATTGTAGATATGTTTTGCTTGTCTACTGAAACCAACACAACAGGTTCCAAACGATTTCAGCTTGTACTGTGTTTTGCTCTGCGACAAGTGAAGTTAATGTTTTGGACGAAACACAAGGAGCAGCAGCGCACATCGAGCTCCGCGTGGAATTCGTTCTTTTGTTACCGAACTTCAAAGTATTTGAGTAACCTTACGTAATGCTTATTTGCTGGAAGGTATGCACCATTCGTGCAAATTATTGGCGTGCCTAGATAAAATAGGCGAGGTTGGTTGGAAGTTAAGTTAGATAACGCATACCAAAGATATCTTTGCAAATATTTGCGATGTCACACTTTTTTTCGCAAATGTCTTTGCAAATAATTATTTGCAACGTTGGTCACGCTCATTTGGTCACGCTCATTTAATGCGTCGTCTATAAATAATAATTTGCATAAATGTCGCCAGTCGACACGAAATGCACAAAGAATGGCAACTGTAGAGATACATGCATCGATATATATACACTAGATGAAGCAACGGCGTCTAAAATTGAAGCCACCGTCCGCCATTGTACCCAACCTATAATACAATGCCTTGCCTAGACTGGTCATACTGTCTTCACTAGTCTACATCACGGTCCACATCATGGTTAACATGTGTTAAGTGGAATGCAAGCGATCGCATGGACCGGGGAGCAGTCTAGGTCAGGCATTGTTCGTGGGGTACAATGGCGGCCGGCGCATGGCTTAAATTATCGTATATCCAACTGCTATTGCATACTTAATCCAGTGTATATATTCGATGGATACATGCATGGACGCCGCCATTTTTTCCCCGAAAACTATAGGCGAAGGCGTACAGCTCCTTCGTGCATTAATATGGCAACACGCAAACAAAGTACGCGAAAAACGTCGTCGTTTGCCCAATGTCGGACAAAATGGCGGCGCACATAAGTTATTCTTTGTAAAGTGCGTTTCCGCTTTTCAATGAATCATGTTTCTTGTTCTTTGTATAACAATATATGCAGGTGTTGCACTAGTTCAGCATAATGTCTTTTGTTTCTTGGGTACATTCTGTAATGGCCATTGCGTGATTGACACAATGCAAGTGGTCTCAATTGGTGTTTTCTTACAAAATTTTGACATGTTTTTGGAGATAAATATTTGGAGATAAATATTTTGAACAACGTGTTCGGATTGCAGTGGAAACAGCAAATCTTTTTTTCACAATTTGAATATACCGCAACAATACTTCTGATATATCTTCCTGATCATATTGGATTGAAAATTTAAATTTTCTTCAAAATTTAAATTTCCTTCAAAATACCAAACTACTGTTAATAATTCTAAATTATGTGCTGTTTCTAAAAGAATTGCGACAATGATGATAATTAAAACAATTAGATTCTCCCAAAAATAAAATCTAGGATTAAAAAACAAAACAATTTGTAACACATTTAATTAATATATTTTTGTATATAGTCTGTGATTATATAATAAATATGTGTTTAACGGTAAAGCGAGTTGAGAAAGTATTCTGTTATACCCCGTCTTGGAATACTGATGTTTCATTGGTCCAGAACGGTCACATGTCCATGTGATAAATACTCATATCACCCTGCCGTATGCGAATTTAACTTCATATCACCCGGCCGTACTATGCGTGTTCTTGCCTCTGTCTATAGCACGCGTAACGCGCTGTATGAGGCTCCATTAGTAAAAGAAACCGCGTGCTACGCCCGCTAGAGGCGCACAACGCGCACGCACATCGCATTATTCCACACGCTGTGCGCGTGCTACTTTCGCAATGTTACACACGCACAGGTACGGTAGTAGTCCGAAGACTAGCGAAAGTGCAGAGACGAATTGTTTTTACAATTTCAACATTCCAAATAATAGAAACGATATTATTATGCTGTACGGAGACCATGATACGGGATATAACAAAACAATTGTTGACTGGTGTGGTATGGGATATGGGTTTTAACACCCTCGGGAGCTCATAGCACCCTCGGCGTTGCCTCGGGTGCTATGAGCTCCCTCGGGTGTTAAAACTCCATATCCCACACCACACCAGTCAACAATTTATAATATTTTAGGAAAAATGTATTACACTTATTTTGTTATATAATATAGTGTACACTGCACAATTCAATAAAGTAACCTGCTGAATTTAAATACAAAAATATTGTAGTTTGTAGCCTCTCTGTCCTTTTTGTTGTTTAAACACTCGACAACGGAGGACGTGTAAACACGCCAAGATTTCCCCATCGGTGTAGCGGAGGACTAGTAAACATGTTTAGGAGAAACTCGTTTGTTACTGCGTTTGACGTCTACAATCGCAGTAATGTACAACGACGGTGCATCAACATAACAACAATACTTACAATAACCCTGGATGCAGCAATAGGGCGACAATTCGGGAAGCCTTTCCCCGGGGACCACCGAAATTTCGGGAAGAATCACTCAAATTGACACCAAATTTCTTTACCCAAAGCTTCCAAAAATGGTTACAGACCTAAGAGAGACGGTTCTAGACCTAATAAAAATGGTTCTCGATTTAAAAAAAGTGTTTTTTGACCTAAACAAATTGTTTTTAATCTCAAAAATATTAGGGCGACACCAAATTTTCGCCTTATTGAGCGTGTCGCCCTAATATAGCTTTTTTACACACAAATTTTCGCCCTATCCTAGCAAACAGAGTTGTTCACCGCACATGGTTAGTGAGTTCAGTTGTTTTCCACCATCCATGTTTCACGGCGGCCATGACATGACAGGGGGCAGTCACATTGTTACCATTTGTCATGCATGAGTATAGGTGCTTTGTGGTTCTATTGTTACATCATTTAAATAAGAAAACCTGCCCCCTGTCATGGCCGCCGGTGCAGAAGCTCCATATTTGAAATAATCCCGGTGTTAACTGCATGGTTAACATCTAACACTATGAGCAGCTAACAATGGAAATTGGGCACAAACCATTGTTATTAATGAAGCGGTACCAAGGGGCTCCTTTCCTCTGATGGTATTAGGGAGAGGAGTTGTGTCGGTCCCGGCCTCCTTTTCAAGAGACCCAGATCCCTCTTACGGTGACAGAAGGGAATGCCACAAATGCCAGTACTTGATTTGTAGTGATTTTATTCCATCAATCCACTGCCTTCTACTTCTTCTTCGCATTGCACAGAAATTTCCTTAAATATTAGTAAGGACACGAGGTATAAGGACACATCACACGAGGTATCCTCCTTGTGTATGGCAGCCAGTGTGGATGCTAATCTGTCAGGAGACTTCACAACAGCTGAGCTCCAGGCGGCCATAAGCAAACTCAAACAAGGGAAGGCACCAGGCCAGGATTACATCCACCAGGCCAGGATTACATCCACCAGGCCAGGATTACATCCACCAGGCCAGGATTACATCCACCAGGCCAGGATTACATCCACCCTGAGTTCGTGACCCACCAGACTGCAAAAACATCCGCATGGCTCTGCTCGTTCTACTCAGCATGCTCCCGGAGGCTCAAGCTCCCGAAGATCTGGCGCCGTGCTGCTGTCATAGCCCTTCCAAAGCCACACAAACCTGCTGAAGATCCTAAGTCCTACATACCCATCTCGCTGCTCTGCGTCCCATTTAAGATCTTGGAGAGGATGATCCATAGCCGCATCGAGCCAGTAGTGGACCCACAACTTCCACGGGAACAGGCCGGTTTCCGTCGCGGACGGTCAACGGTCGACCAGGTGACACTGCTCACTCAAGATATTGAGGACAGCTTCCAGCAAAAAGAGAAGGCTGGAGTAGTGTTGCTGGATCTTACAGCTGCCTATGACACCGTGGTCTCCACCTAAAGCTACTAAAGACCATTCCAGACCGGCATATGGTGAAGTTCATCATGGAGATGCTGACAAACCGCAGCTTCACCCTACAGACCGGTGATGGACAACGCAGCAGGCTTAGGAGGCTGAGGAATGGCGTTCCGCAGGGGTCTGTCCTCGCACCGATGTTGTTCAACATATACATCTACTTTCCACCGGAGACAACATCCCGGAAATATGGCTACGCTGATGACCTGGCCATCATGATGCGTCGACCAACATGGGAGGCGATGGAAGACCGCTTAAACCAGGACATGGGTATCCTGGTAGCCTACCTGCGCAAGTGGCGTCTACGTGTACAGCTCAGCATTGGCAAGACAGTGTCAGCAGCTTACCACCTCAACAACAGCGAAGCAAAAATGGAACTGGATGTATTCGTCGACAACAAGCGCCTGGAGTTCCAACAAGCCCCGCGGTACCTTGGTGTACGTCTAGATAGGACACTCTCCTTCAAACAACACCTTGAAGAAGTGATGGCCAAAGTGTCATCAAGGGTCTCACTAATCCGACGTCTCGCCGGCACTAGCTGGGGTGCATCCGCCAAGGTGCTTCGAATCTCCACGCAAGCCCTGGTTTTCTCCGCAGCTGAATACTGTGCCCCAGCCTGGTGCAGAAGCCCACATGCCGGGAAGGTAGACACTGCCATAAACAACGCTCTTCGGACCATAACTGGCTGCCTGAAGCCCACCCCTGTGTTCCACCTGCCAGTACTAGCGGGAATTTCCCCGGCCGGCCTCCGACGAGAGGCTGCTACCCTCGCCCTAGCAAGGAAAGCCCGGAGACACGACTGGCATATCCTGCACAACACCACCACAACAGTGCTGCCTCTAATCAGACTGAAGTCCCGTCCAACAGGGCGGCACAAGAGCTGCTCAGGTCCACCCCTGAGGACTTGTCTACAGAGGCATGGCTGGCGGCAGCCTGGCAGCAGCCTGGCAGCAGGAGTGGGAGTCGGCCGGGCCCACACCCATCCACTGTTACATCCAGGACCCGGCAGGCGGCATTAAAGGAGAGGAACTGCCACGCCGGCAATGGACCATGCTGAACCGCCTGCGAACTGGGGTCGGCTGCTTCAAAACATCTATGAGGAAGTGGGGCCTGGCGGACGGAGCAGTATGTGAGTGTGGGGAGCCGGAGCAGACCGCTGACCACATAATCACCACCTGTCCCCTGTATAAACCACCCTCGGAGGCCGGCCTGTTCGATCTGGGACCTGAGACGGGGGCGTGGCTATACGCTACTGAGCTGGACATCTGATGATGACACACGAAAGAAGTTGTAGAATGAGTTTGCATTAACCTTGGTGCCTTATCCACAGACAAACATTAAATTTAAAAGTGGAAAACCACTTTTAATCACTAAAAACAATTGGAAATCTTTAAAAGCATGTCACACTTTTGGAACCCTAATTTTGGGAATTACCCAAGTGCAGAATGAAAATACACGTAATTGCAATTTCCGGACAGAAATATATAAAATCAAGTATAAACTTGGGCCTCCGTGTGTGCACTACGCAACTTCCCCAACCTAATCTCTAAGCACGATAGTGACTTGGTCCTTCAGCGGAGCTCGGAGGGTGCAACTTCTTTGCTGCCCAATAGCCAAAATGTTGTTTGTGTTCCTTTTCCCTGCAATAGATAATTATCAAAAACATTAGAAAGACTTCGAGATTGCACCCCACTATGGGCAAAGATCAATACGCCGAGCTAATTTAAGGACCGTTTGTTTTTTAAATGTTTTTTTTAAATTTAACATTTAGCATTGTTTCTTATGGGAGTCCGGCTTAGTTGGGTGCATCCTTCGCTCACACCCACCACCTTTTACAGGGCGCTTGGATGGGCTAATCTGTTTGCGCCCTCATTAGCCAAATTGTATACGACACGTGGGCCAAGAAGTCGCCACTTTTTCTTGTAAACGGACGTAAAAACTATCTTTTCCAGCAGGCAAGGCATGGTTTTACACACGGTACACTCATTTCATTCGTAAATTTTATTTTTGCGCTGGATATATAAACATTAGAATATATTTATTAGTTATTCGTCTGGCAGCAAGCAACCCACAATGCCCGCGCGTCTGTAGCTGTGACTCCTTGTGACGTATATTTCCTTCACAAAAACATGTGAAGCACATTTAAGCCCCTTTCACACTAAGACGATTTTTGGTACGAATCAACGCGACGTAAAGCGGGCCTCCCACTGTGCGTTTTTTGCCACAAATGTAGTACGATTGGGTACGATTATCGGAGACTGCCTATAGACTCTACACACAATCGTAGCCAATCGTACCCAATCGTAGCTAATTCGTGGCAAAAATCGCACAGTGGGAGGCCTGCTTAAGAGCCGCATTACATCGTAATGAAAAAGCTTAGAAATCCCTAATTACCGTGACGGAAACGATCGAAAAGAACATGTTGCGATTTCGTTATGACAGGTTACAATCACTTACGACCCTGAAGTGGAAACGATTTTAATGCGAATCCTTGCGACACTGATACGACACTTTGCGAATGTTTGCGATCAGGTTGCGACGTTTTACGATGTATTCCGAATTATTTGCGACTTTTTGCAATCTTTTACGACCATATGCGATGCCATTACGATCGCTTCCGATTCTTAACGATTTTTAGCGTGGAAGCGATTCTCTGTCGCGGTTTCCTGGAAATTATGACGATCACGTGACTTAATTGCATTCGTATTAAATCTTTAAGAAAACTTAAAAGATCTTAAAATTTCGTATTGAAATAGTGCTGAAGGATTGGTTAAGAACCTTTACGATGGCAGTAGGATCATGTACGACCTTGTTAAGACACATTACGACTTTATTACGATATTTTACGACCGGCGCGACGACACGACCGTTCACGAAATTGTTGTAACATTCCACAAATTTCGTAATGACTTTGCGACCAAGACAGATCATTACGATCGTTTAAAAATGTTTACGATTGTCCTTACGAATGTTTACGAATGCCCTTACGAATGCGTACGATTCAAAATAGTTAAGGTTCGCATGCAAAATCGTCTAAGTGTGAAAGGGGCTTTAACCCATCCAATGGCCAGCGCCCTGTAAGGGCGGTGGGTACAAGCGAAGGTGCACAACTATACTGTCTGCTGCCACCAAGAGTAACAAAATCTCCATGCATGAATTCGCCTGAGGCTGGATCCGAATTAGTGGCTTTGGCTGTGGCTATGGCTGTTGCTATGCTGTTGCTATGGGTGGACAATGACAGTCCTTAGAAACAGCATAGCAACAGCCACAGCCACAGCCAAAGCCACTAATTCGGATCCAGCCTAACTTGGCTATAGAGCGTAATCACTTGACCTGAGGTCACTATTGCTTGTCCTCCAGAACGGGAAACAACAATTAATAGAGCACGTGCTTTTTTGCTTGCAGCCACGTGCGTTCTTCCACGTGGCTCTAATCATGCTATATTGTTTTCTCCCTACCTGGAGGACAAGCAAACAGTGAGCCGTGACCTTTTTAACTATGTGAATGCGCCCAATAGACTCCTAAAGTGTGACGTCAGTTGCCAGAATAACTTGGTCTGAAAACTCGCTGGTAATATCTATTGCTAAAGCGCAGGGAAACAGTTTATTTGTTTTAGCGTAGACCCACGGAACATTGGCAACATGCAAAGGGGGACATGTTCACTTTAGCACTCTATCAAATATAATAAAAATCACGTCCTGTGGAATTGTGCAAGACAGCATTAAAACAGTTCATAATTTGAGTTAAGACTAATGACAAACACGAAGTACGTGTGTAACTTCGTCGTCAAAAAGCAATCATTGACTGTTAATTGTAGAAAGAGGACTGCTGTACGCCATTAAACAAATAGCAAACAAAAACTAGGTTAATAATACAACGTGGAACTACATAAATGAGTCATATGATACAGGAATACATGTACATATTGTAGTAGTTAGCAAGGTAATTTTAGCTGAAATTTGCAAGGCACAAACAGTGTCTGACACGTTTTGGAACATGACAAAATTGCAAATGTTCATAATTTGTTTTATTTTTTGATTAATGTTTATTGACTTGCCTTCATTTCCACGGCGCCTCGGAGTTCGATGTCAAACGCTCCAAAGGTGTCCAGAACGCCCTTGGTCTCAGAACTGATGTGAATCTTCAGGGCTTTAGAAGAAAATTAAACATGAAGTGATTGCAAATTTAGATGGGGAATAAACGATGCGGAATAAACACAATTACGTCGTTTCAAATGCGTGTGAAGCACGTACTGTTAATAAGAAATGAATTTCACGTTTTTCATTAAAAACAAATGATTGATTGGAAAACCTTGATTGATTGGAAAACCTTAAAGAACAGGTACAACAACATTACAGAAATTAAGAATAATGTTGATAAACTGCCCTGCAGAACTTTCAGCTGCATAGACGCATCGATGTTTCACAAAACCTTTCAAATTCATGCATGGTTTTTGTGTTAAGTGGATAGTAAAAACATGCGTGCACACACGCATTTTAAAAACCACCTTCAGTTGCTAATTTCTTGAACAAAGAAGCCTCTTGGACAGACAAACACATGTGGTGTTTGTTACCATTGCTATCGGCACTTTGAGTTTGGTTTTTCTTGTCAACTCATGAAGACAATCTTCATCGTTCTTACCTTGTCCGGTGGATTCCATCCGTGATGCTGTATTCACCGTGTCGCCAAACAGACAGTACCGGGGCATCTTGAGGCCGACAACCCCGGTCACGCACGGTCCTGTAATTATACCGAAAATTATTGGCCTTTAGTCAGCACAGTCGCCATAGCTTTTTGCGGTAAAAAGGCAAAAAATACTACAGGTGGAGCCCACCATAAAAACTTGAGGTAGGCAAGATTTTTCTATGGTAGTAATAAATCAAACTAAAATCTGCCCAATTTGTACAGAGACTCGATTGAGGCAGACGGTCAACGTGCAAGAATGCAGCAGACGACAATTTTGCGCGCACATTCCACATACCTTTGTGAAACACATTTTCGCTGAAGCAAATTTCGTTGCTGTGCTTTTATCCCGAAACTTCGTGAAAGGTTTTATAAAAATTGGGGCCCTGGTCCAATTTAGTATAATAATAATATCTGTTTAGCACTAAAACGTGCTCAACAAAAATTATTTGCTTTGAGAAAAAAAATAAGTTGCCACAAAATTGTCTTGGCTTGTGTGTTCTTATAGCAACAGCAGCAATCGTAAATCACATTTTGTGAAGCATATCATTTTTTTGTGCTAATTAACAGCAACAGGAAAATGGCTTGGTATTCAATTAAATACTTAGATTAAGTTCAAACTTTGCCTAGTATTTAGCTTGGCTAAGAAAATTACTTATCTCGTATTTAAATGTCTCACACTTTAGTTAGTAAAAAACTTTATAGAATTGCGTGCGTTAGTCAGCGTCCAAATTTCTTGGTTACGGTTTGAAACTGCATGCACACTGTAAGCCAATGGTAGCCGGATACATCACAGCCCATAACCCCCGCAGTATTCTTTCTAGCCGTAGCCATTAATTCAGATGCAGCCTTATTTCAAGCCGTAGCTTATTAATTAGGGTAGTCCAATCTTGCCTGTGTGTATTCCAACGCGAAGATGCAGTTTCTCATCCTTCTTGTGCCGGATGGTGAACGAGTCTACAGCCCGAAGCAAGGCGAGCGCCATGTTTGCGATTTCACGCGCATGCGCGCTGCCGTTACGGACGGGTGCGCCAGAAACCACCATGTAGGCGTCTCCGATAGTTTCCACCTGGAGGGTGCATAAGAAAAAGTGTAGAATATGTACAAAATAAAATGTTAAACAATATGATTTTACGGCAATAAATTTGTTTTTGATTCCCTTCACGATATGCTCTTTGAAGTTGATTTTTAGGTCTATCTCACAAAAAGTTGAAGGCGCATCTCCATTCACTATATTTAATATTTTTTATATAAATTTTACAAATTTTGATTATATTTTTTTTAAATGTCGTTTCTAAAATAAAAATTATTTTATTATAAACTCCTCAAAAAAAGTTCGGAAAGTCAAGTTTGACAGACGATTTCTCTCTTGTTGCGAAATCATTTTCTTGAATGTTATATCATTGGAAAGCCCTGTTATTCCTCTTTACGATGATGTGTCATTTGTTATGATTAATCGATTGGGGGATGTTCAGCACAGCTGAATACGGGGGCGGGTGTAAAGTGAAATGTCACAAAATGCATGGCTATTGTCAAAAGGTGCATTGACACATTCCCATCCTCCAAGCAAAAGGGGAATGCACTGCATGACAATAGCAGTACATTTTGTGACATTTCACTTTCCACCCACCCCTGTATTCCGCTATACTGCACATCCCCCAATTTATTAATCATAACAAATGACACATCACTGTAAAGAGGAATAACAGGGCTTTCCAATTATACCAAATTCAAGGGAAATGATTTAGTAACAAGAGAGAAATCGTCAGTCAAACTTGACTTTCCGAACTTATTTTGAGGAGTTTATGAAAAATTAATACTAAAAATCAAAAACCTTTCTATAAAATATTTTACTTTTTAAAATTAAATAAGGTTACGTAATTACCTTGTAAACGTCGAAATGTCCAATAATGCTGTCAAAACATGTGTACAGGTCGTTTAACAGCATAACAACCTGCAACGAAAGAAGAAACTTCGAACAGATAAAATACTGAACGTTGGCAAAATGGAGTATCATGGGTTCTGTTGCCATTTTATATAGCCCCTTTGCCCCAAAGTGGGTCACACACCCTACAGGGTACAACTGGATCTTTGCGCCAAGTTCAATTGTTGTTTGTGTTCCCCGAAACAATTTGCGTCAAATAATGGAAAAGGTTAGAGTTGTTTGCTGCCACCAAGTGTCTGAAAATATCTCACAAGGTTTATACTTACCTGCAGCGGAGTGCTTTTTGCTGAAAGTTCAGTGAATCCTTTGATGTCACTGAAGAAGATAGTCACATCGTCATAAGACTCAGGGTCCACCGCTTTGCCATGCTTTAGTTGATCTGCTACAGTCCTACATCCCATAGAAACAAACGTTTAAAGTTTCACAGATGTGTTAACTATCTCAGGATTTTTTGATGGGTTTTCACCGTTGGAGTAGTTCATAGAGCAGGGTATCCTATGGGATTTCCTGATGGGTACTGCGTGGGAGTAGTTCATAGAGCAGGCCTCAGGGTTTCCTATGGGATTTTATGGTGGGTCCTGACCATGGGAGTAGTTCGTAAAGCAGAGTTTTCTATGGGATTTTCTCGTGGGTTCTGACCTTGGGATTAGTTCATAGAGCCGGGTTTCCTTTGGGATTTTTTGATGGGTTCTGACCGTGGGAGTAGTTCATAGAGCAGGGTATCCTATGGGATTTCTTAATGGGTACTGACCGTGGGAGTAGTTCATAGAGCAGGGTTTCCTATGGGATTTTCTGATTGGTTCTGACCGTGGGAGTAGTTAATAGAGCCGGGTTTCCTATGGGATTTTCTGATGGGTTCTGATCGTGAGAGTGGTTCATAGAGTAGGGTTTCCTATGGTATTTTCTGGTGGGTTCTGACCATAGGAGTAGTTCATAGAGCAGGGTTTCCTATGGGATTTTCTGATGGGTTCTGACCATGGGAGTAGTTCATAGAGCAGGGTTTCCTATGGGATTTTCTGATTGGTTCTGACCGTGGGAGTAGTTCATAGAGCCGGGTTTCCTATGGGAGTTTCTGATGGGTTCTGACCGTGGGAGTGGTTCATAGAGTAGGGTTTCCTATGGTATTTTCTGGTGGGTTCTTACCGTGGGAGTAGTTCATAAAGCAGGGTTTCCTATGGGATTTTCTGATGGGTTCTGACCGTGGGAGTAGTTCATAGAGCAGGGTTTCCTATGGGATTTTCTGATGGGTCCTGACCGTGGGAGTAGTTCATAGAGCCGGGTTTCCTATGGGATTTTCTGATGGGTTCTGACCGTGGGAGTAGTTCATAGAGCAGGGTTTCCTATGGGATTTTCTGATGGGTTCTGACCGTGGGAGTAGTTCACAGAGTAGGGTTTCCTATGGGATTTTCTGATGGGTTCTGACCGTGGGAGTGGTTCATAGAGCAGGGTTTCCTATGGGATATTCTGATGGGTTCTGACCCTGGGAGTGGTTCATAGAGCAGGGTTTCCTATGGGATATTCTGATGGGTTCTGACCCTGGGAGTGGTTCATAGAGCAGGGTTTCCTATGGGATATTCTGATGGGTTCTGACCGTGGGAGTGGTTCATAGAGCAGGGTTTCCTATGGGATATTCTGATGGGTTCTGACCCTGGGAGTGGTTCATAGAGCAGGGTTTTCTAAGGGATTTTCTGATGGGTTCTGACCGTGGGAGTAGTTCACAGAGTAGGGTTTCCTATGGGATTTTCTGATGGGTTCTGACCGTGGGAGTAGTTCATAGAGCAGGGTTTCCTATGGGATTTTCTGATGGGTTCTGACCGTGGGAGTAGCTCATATAGCAGGGTTTCCTATGGGATTTTCTGATGGGTTCTGACCGTGGGAGTAGTTCATATAGCAGTGTTTCAGCTCGTTTCTTCTCCTCTAGGAATGCTGCCGTTCTCTCCTCCACTAGTTCCTCAAGGTTGTTGGCGTACTGCTCCATGCGATTCAGCAGGTTGTCTAGAATGCTCCTGCCTGTGTTCTTCTCTCTTAAAGACAGATTACATGATTGGAAAACGTTTAAGAACAGGAACAACGGCATAACATAACCAAACAATAATGTTGATAAACTGCTTTGTAGAAACTTCGTCTACACTATGATGTTTGATAATTTTGTTCAATCATGTGGCCATTGAAACTGTCCACAGAATGGCTGTCCAGACTTTAGACTTTGTCTGAATTTAGCTGCATGTTCAATCTTTTGGCAGACAAATTAGATCATTTCTGATAGTGTCCGATGGTGTTTGACGCGCAGTCCACACTGTCAGATTTTTGTCTGACAGACATGGCAGACTTTGTCCGTCAGACAAAATTCTGAAAGTGTGGACAGCCATAGCCTAATTTTATGCCAACCTGTTAATTTCGTTCATGAGGGTATTGAGCGCGTTGATGCTTGGTCGGTCACGTGGATCCTCTGCCCAACATGACGTCATTAAATCTTTAATCTTAAGGTCGACATCTGCACTGGTTATTCGGGGTCGAAACGGTGGGGAGGTCCGGGGAGGAGACTTGACTTTCTCGAGTATTTCTTGAACGAAAATAACAACACAAACAGACTGATGAGAATAATTTAAAACAAATACAAAATAAACTAGAGCTTCGCGTTTGTGTCTTTTACAAACGCAAGGTGATCGGGTGACATAGACATTGATCTTATGATGACGTCACACATTTAACATTGGTTGAAAACTTGAGTTAGTCGATGTTGCAAAAGAAACATTCACATATCGATTGCCAGTATTGGAATTCTTAAGACATATGACTCTTTAATTATTATACGCTGATGACGTCATTATTGGCAGTCAATCTCACCATGACGTCACTATTGTGTGCACAAATTGCTCAAGGATCTACTGAAGAACAAGTTCTTACATGTAGTGAAATAATCTTTCGAATATATATTACAGTTCTTAAGATTTTGTCATTTGAGATCATATTACGTATTCACCGTGCACGTGATGACGTCATCATTGGTATAGTCATAAAGTCCACATGTGTGGGAACAATTCAGGTGACCTGTGACGACATCATGACGTCACAATTTTGTGCACAAATTGTTCAACAATTTGATTAACATCAGGTTCTTAAATGTGGCGAAGGAATCATACCAATATCTGTTGTGGTTCTCAAGATACAGCATTTTTAAACAATTCAGCTCCAAATTTGCGTATTTTGACACCACATTACGTAACTACCGTCCATGTGATGACGTCACCAATGGTATAGTCAAAAAGTCCACATGTGTGGAAACATTTCGTTCCGTAGAAATATGGTCAAATTCACTACCACTTTGAATCTATTTGCATTCAAAACGCTTTAAAAAATGCACATTTTCGAACAACTTCCGGTTTGGACCGGAAGTAGGCGTCACACAGGGGTCGTGACATTGTATGATTTGTTCAGTTCATTTAGACTTATCATGTTGTGAAAGAATTGTTCAAGTATCTATTACGGTTCTTGAGATATGAATTTTGGAAATAACAACCTTTGAATTTTTGTAATTTGACACCTGATGACGTCATGATTACGTCACACTTGATGCCATCATGATACTATACATTCTGGTGAAAGTCTGCCGTAGGGCCTATGTCTGTATCTAATTTAAAAACGATTCAGCTTGGTTTGATAGGCATTGTTGCTGGTAAGTGTAAAAACCGAGATTCTCAGTTTCGTTGAACTTTGACCTCCAATTGACACCAGAAGGAAGGGTCAGATGAAAATGCCCACACAAAGAAAATTGTAGCACAGAATGTCATCTATAAACCTGCCAAATACGAAGATCCTGGGTCACGTGGTATTTGAGACGGAAGCATTTTAAAATATGCATATTTTGGTTTTTTGGGGGTGTAATTTGATACTTGATGACGTCACGATGACGTCACGCTTGATGCCATCATAATATTATACACGCTGGTGAAAGTCTGCCATAGGACCTATGCCTGTACTTAGTTTCTTAAAGATTCAGCTTGGTTTGATGGGCATTAATTGTTGCTCAATAAGTGCAAAAATTGAGATTTTCGTTTTCGTTGAACTTTGACCTCAGATTGATCCCAGAAGGAAGGGTCAGATGAAAATGCCCACACGAAGAAAATTGTTGGCCATGATCTGATATATAAGTCTGCCAAGTACGAAGATCATGAGTCACGTGGTTTTCCAGACGGAAGCATTTTAAAACATGCATATTTTGGTTATTTTGTTGTTGTAATTTGATACCCGATGACGTCACGGTGACGTCACACTTGTATGCACACCTTCACATTGGGGTTGATGTTCCTACCAAGTTTCAAGTTGATAGCTTGAACCGTTTCGAAGAAAAGCTCTGGAAACGTTTGAGTGGAAAAAGAAAAAAAAAAAAAAAAACTAGAGCTTCGCGTTCGTGTTTTTTACAAACGCAAGGTGATCGGGTGACATAAACATTGCAATGATGATGACGACACAGTTTTGAGATTGTTTGAAAACTTGAGTTGTTTGATGTTGAAAAAGTATTGGAATTCTCAAGACATGACTCTGACTATTCAACGCTAAAATTGTGTATCTGATGACGTCATAATTGTCAATCTCATCAATAACGTTACTATTGTGTGCACATATTGTTCAAGTATCTACTGAAGAACAAGTTTTGACATGTATATGTGGTGAAAGAATATTTTCAATATCTATTACAGTTCTAAAGATGTTGTCATTTGAGATCATATTACTGTAGTATATCGCCGTGTGGGGAGTTGGGGTTCAATTGCATCTAGAATAAACTGATGCTCCAGTCAACTTGAGTTGCGGTCCACCATGTCCATTTTATTTCCAACACAGCAACGATTTCCAGCATGTCACATTCACAGTTTTCGGGGAGAAACCATATTTCCTCTGGTCCGCCGACTAGGGCTAGCCGTACATAATTACACCCAAGATACAACAGCTAAGTCACCAAAAGTAAATGTCCTTGTGCTATCTAGTGTTTATTCAACTTTCCTGGCGATGATGCCACGGAAACTAGCAGTTTTACATCTTTAAAAGTCAAATTTTCTCGGTTGTAAATCAAGCCCTGCTTATTATGTCTCGTCTGTCTGACTTATTCACTACTCGCGCAGGTACGTGTATATCATTGGCCGTGTGGCCCAGACATCTTCCCTAAAAAGATACATTATGACCTCTGTCCCGAGACAGGCCGCCTAGATACAAGTTATATTATTAAAAGTCGAGCACTATATATGGGCGCAAATCGTCAGATTAGTGGAGGCTTGGCATAGCGCCCTCAAACGACTGAGTTAGCTTAATTATCAAAGGGACCCAACAAATAATTTCTCCACATTACGTAACCACCGTGCACGTGATGACGTCATCAGTGGTATATATGTAGTCATAAAGTCCACATGTGAGGGAACATTTCGTTCCGTAGAACTATGGTCAAATTCCCTACCACTTTGGCTCTATTTGCATTCAAAGTGCTAAAAAAGTGTACATTTTCGAACCTCTTCCGGTTTGGACCGGAGGTTTGGGTCACACAGGGGTCATGCCATTGTATGATTTGTTCAGTTCATTGCGACCTATCATGCTGTGAAAGAATTGTTCAAGTATCTATTACGATTCTTGAGATATGAATTTTTGAAATAATAACCATTTAATTTTTGTAATTTGACACCTGTGACGATATCATGACGTCACAATGTTGTGCACAAATTGTTCAACAATTTGATAAACATCAAGTTCTTAAATGTGGCGAAAGAATCACGCAAATATCTGCTATAGTTCTCAAGATACAGCATTTTTAAACAATTCAGCTCCAAATTTGCGTATTTTGGCACCACATTACGTAACTACCGTCCATGTGATGACGTCACCAATGGTATAGTCAAAAAGTCCACATGTGTGGAAACATTTCGTTCCGTAGAAATATGGTCAAATTCACTACCACTTTGAATCTATTTGCATTCAAAACGCTTAAAAAAATGCACATTTTCGAACAACTTCCGGTTTGGACCGGAAGTAGGCGTCACACAGGGGTCATGACATTGTATGATTTGTTCAGTTCATTTAGACTGATCATGTTGTGAAAGAATTGTTCAAGTATCTATTACGGTTCTTGAGATATGAATTTTGGAAATAATAACCTTTGAATTTTTGTAATTTGACACCTGATGACGTCATGATTACGTCACACTTGATGCCATCAAGATACTATGCATTCTGGTGAAAGTCTGCCGTAGGGCCTATGTCTGTATCTAATTTACTAACGATTCAGCTTGGTTTGATAGGCATTGTTGCTGGTAAGTGTAAAAACTGAGATTCTCAGTTTCGTTGAACTTTGACCTCCAATTGACCCCAAAAGGAAGGGTCAGATGACAATGCCCACACAAAGAAAATTGTACAACAGAATGTCATCTATAAACCTGCCAAATACGAAGATCATGGGTCACGTGGTTTTCAAGACGGAAGCATTTTAAAATATGCATATTTTGGTTTTTTGGGGGGTGTAATTTGATACTTGATGACGTCACGATGACGTCACGCTTGATGCCATCATAATATTATACACGTTGGTGAAAGTCTGCCATAGGACCTATGCCTGTACTTAGTTACCTAAAGATTCAGCTTGGTTTGATGGGCATTGTTGCTCAATAAGTGCAAAAATTGAGATTTTCGTTTTCGTTGAACTTTGACCTCAGATTGACCCCAGAAGGAAGGGTCAGATGAAAATGCCCACACGAAGAAAATCGTAGGCCATGATCTTATCTATAAGCCTGCTAAATACGAAAATCATGGGTCACGTGGTTTTCCAGACGGAAGCATTTTACAACATGCATATTTTAGTCATTTTTGGGTTGTAATTTGATACCCAATGACGTCACAATGACGTCACACTTGTATGCACACCTTCACATTGGGGTTGATGTTCCTACAAAGTTTCAAGTTGATAGCTTGAACCGTTTTGAAGAAAAGCTCTGGAAACGTTTGAGTGGAAAAAGAAGAATAAGAACTAGAGGTATGACGTTTGTTGTTACAAACGCCAGGTGATCGGGCTAAATGAACATTTTGTGATGAATTTCAGACGTTGTTATCACCTGTGGAATGGCAAAAATGGAAGTTCAGCAGCCGATTTCACGAAACTTTACGCAATTGCGCAAGTCCACTTACGCCATTACTTGCGCAATAACTTATGGCGTAAGTGGACTTGCGCAATTGCGTAAAGTTTCGTGAAATCGGCTGCTGTATACACTAATCCGGTAACTAATATCTCCTCCTTGCATATCCGCCATAGCTGGGGGGTTGATAGCTTGCACCGTTTTGAGATATGAATTGTTGAAATAATAACTTTTGAAATCTTGTAATGTGACACCTGTGACGACATCATGACGTCACAATTTTGTGCACAAATTGTTGAACAATATGTTGAACATCAAGTTCTTAAATGTGGCGAAGGAATCATACCAATATCTGTTGTAGTTTTCAAGATACAGCATTTTAAAACATCTCAGCTCCAAATTTGCGTGATTTGACACCACATTACGTAACCACCGTCCATGTAATGACGTCACCAATGGTATAGTCAAAAGGTCCACATGTGTGGAAACATTTCGTTCCGTAGAAATATGGTCAAATTCACTACCACTTTGAATCTATTTGCATTCAAAATGCTAAAAAGTTGCACATTTTCGAACAACTTCCGGTTTGGACCGGAAGTAAGCGTCACACAGGGGTCATGACATCGTATGATTTGTTCAGTTCATTTAGACTTATCATGTTGTGAAAGAATTGTTCAAGTATCTATTACAGTTCTTGAGATATGAATTTTGAAAATAATAACCTTTGAATTTTTGTAATTTGACACCTGATGACGTCATTATTACGTCACACTTGTTGCCATCATGATACTATACATGCTGGTGAAAGTCTGCCGTAGGGCCTATGTCTGTATCTAATTTACTAACGATTCAGCTTGGTTTGATGGGCATTGTTACTGGTAAGTGTAAAAACTGAGATTTCCGTTTTCGTTGAACTTTGACCTCCAATTGACCCCAGAAGGAAGGGTCAGATGAAAATGCCCACAGAAAGAAAGTTGTAGCACAGAATGTCATCTATAAACCTGCTAAATACGAAGATCCTGGGTCACGTGGTTTTCGAGACGGAAGCATTTTAAAATATGCATATTTTGGTTTTTTGGGAGGTGTAATTTGATACTTGATGACGTCACGATGACGTCACGCTTGATGCCATCATAATATTAAACACGCTGGTGAAAGTCTGCTATAGGACCTATGCCTGTACTTAGTTTCTTAAAGATTCAGCTTGGTTTGATGGGCATTGTTGCTCAATAAGTGCAAAAATTGAGATTTTCGTTTTCGTTGAACTTTGACCTCAGATTGACCCCAGAAGGAAGGGTCAGATGAAAATGCCCACACGAAGAAAATTGTAGGCCATGATCTGATATATAAGCCTGTCAAATACGAAGATCATGGGTCACGTGGTTTTCCAGACGGAAGCATTTTAAAACATGCATATTTTGGTCATTTTTGGGTTGTAATTTGATACCCGATGACGTCACAGTGACGTCACACTTGTATGCACACCTTCACATTGGGGTTGATGTTCCTACCAAGTTTCAAATTGATAGCTTGAACCGTTTTGAAGAAAAGCTCTGGAAACGTTTGAGTGGAAAAAGAAAAAGAAAAAAAAAAGACAAAGAAATCGTACGAGAGCAATAGGTGATCGGGCTGTTGGCCCGATCACCTAACTAGAGGTATGACGTTTGTTGTTACAAACGCCAGGTGATCGGGTTAAATGAACATTTTGTGATGAATTTCAGACGTTGTTATCACCTGTGGAATGGCAAAAATGGAAGTTCAGCAGCCGATTTCACGAAACTTTACGCAATTGCGCAAGTCCACTTACGCCATTACTTGCGCAATAACTTATGGCGTATTTAAGTGGACTTGCGCAATTGCGTAAAGTTTCGTGAAATCGGCTGCTGTATACACTAATTCGGTAACTAATATCTCCTCCCTGCATATCCGCCATAGCTGGGGGTTGATAGCTTGCACCGTTTTGAGATATGAATTGTTGAAATAATAACCTTTGAAATCTTGTAATGTGACACCTGTGACGACATCATGACGTCACAATTTTGTGCACAAATTGTTCAACAATTTGATAAACATCAAGTTCTTAAATGTGGCGAAAGAATCATGCAAATATCTGCTGTAGTTCTCAAGATACAGCATTTTAAAACATCTCAGCTCCAAATTTGCGTGATTTGACACCACATTACGTAACCACCGTCCATGTAATGACGTCACCAATGGTATAGTCAAAAGGTCCACATGTGTGGAAACATTTCGTTCCGTAGAAATATGGTCAAATTCACTACCACTTTGAATCTATTTGCATTCAAAATGCTAAAAAATTGCACATTTTCGAACAACTTCCGGTTTGGACCGGAAGTAGGCGTCACACAGGGGTCATGACATCGTATGATTTGTTCAGTTCATTTAGACTTATCATGTTGTGAAAGAATTGTTCAAGTATCTATTACGGTTCTTGAGATATGAATTTTGAAAATAATAACCTTTGAATTTTTGTAATTTGACACCTGTGACGATATCATGACGTCACAATGTTGTGCACAAATTGTTCAACAATTTGATAAACATCAAGTTCTTAGATGTGGCGAAAGAATCATGCAAATATCTGCTGTGGTTCTCAAGATACAGCATTTTAAAACAATTCAGCTCCAAATTTGCGTATTTTGACGCCACATTACGTAACCACCGTCCATGTGATGACGTCACAAATGGTATAGTCAAAAAGTCTACATGTGTGGAAACATTTCGTTCCGTAGAAATATGGTCAAATTCACTACCACTTTGAATCTATTTGCATTCAAAACGCTTACAAAATGCACATTTTCGAACAACTTCCGGTTTGGACCGGAAGTAGGCGTCACACAGGGGTCATGACATCGTATGATTTGTTCAGTTCATTTAGACTTATCATGTTGTGAAAGAATTGTTCAAGTATCTATTACGGTTCTTGAGATATGAATTTTGGAAATAATAACCTTTGAATTTTTGTAATTTGACACCTGATGACGTCATGATTACGTCACACTTGATGCCATCGTGATACTATACATTCTGGTGAAAGTCTGCCGTAGGGCCTATGTCTGTATCTAATTTACTAACGATTCAGCTTGGTTTGATAGGCATTGTTGCTGGTAAGTGTAAAAACTGAGATTCTCAGTTTCGTTGAACTTTGACCTCCAATTGACCCCAGAAGGAAGGGTCAGATGAAAATGCCCACACAAAGAAAATTGTAGCACAGAATGTCATCTGTAAACCTGCCAAATACGAAGATCCTGGGTCACGTGGTTTTCAAGACGGAAGCATTTTAAAATATGCATATTTTGTTTTTTTGGGGGGTGTAATTTGATACTTGATGACGTCACGATGACGTCACGCTTGATGCCATCATAATATTATACACGCTGGTGAAAGTCTGCCATAGGACCTATGCCTGTACTTAGTTACTTAAAGATTCAGCTTGGTTTGATGGGCATTGTTGCTCAATAAGTGCAAAAATTGCGATTTTCGTTTTCGTTGAACTTTGACCTCAGATTGACCCCAGAAGGAAGGGTCAGATGAAAATGCCCACACGAAGAAAATCGTAGGCCATGATCTTATCTATAAGCCTGCTAAATACGAAAATCATGGGTCACGTGGTTTTCCAGACGGAAGCATTTTAAAACATGCATATTTTAGTAATTTTTGGGTTGTAATTTGATACCCAATGACGTCACAATGACGTCACCCTTGTATGCACACCTTCACATTGGGGTTGATGTTCCTACAAAGTTTCAAGTTGATAGCTTGAACCGTTTTGAAGAAAAGCTCTGGAAACGTTTGAGTGGAAAAAGAAAAAAAAAAAAAAAAAAAAAAAGACAAAGAAATCGTACGAGAGTAATAGGTGATCGGGCTGTTGGCCCGATCACCTAATAAGAACTAGAGCTTCGCGTTTGTGTTTTTTACAAACGCAAGGTGATCGGGTGACATAAACATTGAAATGATGACGACGACAGGGTTTTGAGATTGTTTAAAAGCTTGAGTTTGATGTTGAAAAAGTATTGGAATTCTCAAGACATGACTCTGACTATTCAACGCTAAAATTGTGTATCTGATGACGTCATAATTGTCAATCTCATCATAACGTTACTATTGTGTGCACAGATTGTTCAAGTATCTACTGAAGAACAAGTTTTGACATGTATATGTGGTGAAATAATCTTTTCAATATCTATTACAGTTCTAAAGATGTTGTCATTTGAGATCATATTACTGTAGTATATCGCCGTGTGGGGAGTTAGGGTTCAATTGCATCTAGAATAAACTGACGCTCCGGTCAACTTGAGTTGCGGTCCACCATGTCCATTTATTTCCAACACAGCAACGATTTCCAGCATGTCACATTCACAGTTTTCGGGGAGAAGACATATTTACTCTGGTCCGCCGACTAAGGCTAGCCGTACATAATTACACCCAAGATACAACAGCTAAGTCACCAAAAGGAAATGTCCTTGTGCTATCAAGTGTTCATTCAACTTTCCTGGCGATGATGCCACGGAAACTAGCAGTTTTACATCTTCAAAAGTCCAATTTTCTCGGTTGTAAATCAAGCCCTGCTTATTATGTCTTGTCTGTCTGACTTATTCACTACACGCGCACGTACATCCTCCTTAAAAAGATACATTATGACCTCTGACCCGAGACAGGCCGCCTAGATACAAGTTTTATTATTAGAAGTCGAGCACTATATATGGGCGCAAATCGTCAGATTAGTGGAGGCTTGGCATAGCGCCCTCAAACGACCGAGTTAGCTTAATTATCAAGGGACCCAACAAATAATTTCTCCACATTACGTAACCACCGTGCACGTGATGACGTCATCAGTGGTATATATGTAGTCATCAAGTCCACATGTGAGGGAACATTTTGTTCCGTAGAACTATGGTCAAATTCCTACCACTTTAGCTCTATTTGCATTCAAAATGCTAAAAAACGTGTACATTTTCGAACCTCTTCCGGTTTGGACTGGAGGTTTGGGTCACACAGGGGTCATGCCATTGTATGATTTGTTCAGTTCATTGCGACCTATCATGCTGTGAAAGAATTGTTCAAGTATCTATTACGATTCTTGAGATATAAATTTTTGAAATAATAACCATTTAATTTTTGTAATTTGACACCTGTGACGATATCATGACGTCACAATGTTGTGCACAAATTGTTCAACAATTTGATAAACATCAAGTTCTTAAATGTGGCGAAAGAATCATGCAAATATCTGCTGTAGTTCCCAATATACAGCATTTTTAAACAATTCAGCTCCAAATTTGCGTATTTTGACACCACATTACGTAACTACCGTCCATGTGATGACGTCACCAATGGTATAGTCAAAAAGTCCACATATGTGGAAACATTTCGTTCCGTAAAAATATGGTCAAATTCACTACCACTTTGAATCTATTTGCATTCAAAACGCTTAAAAAATGCACATTTTCGAACAACTTCCGGTTTGGACCGGAAGTAGGCGTCACACAGGGGTCATGACATTGTATGATTTGTTCAGTTCATTTAGACTTATCATGTTGTGAAAGAATTGTTCAAGTATCTATTACGGTTCTTGAGATATGAATTTTGGAAATAATAACCTTTGAATTGTTGTAATTTGACACCTGATGACGTCATGATTACGTCACACTTGATGCCATCATGATACTATACATTCTGGTGAAAGTCTGCCGTAGGGCCTATGTCTGTATCTAATTTACTAACGATTCAGCTGGGTTTGATGGGCATTGTTGCTGGTAAGTGTAAAAACTGAGATTCTCAGTTTCGTTGAACTTTGACCTCCAATTGACCCCAGAAGGAAGGGTCAGATGAAAATGACCACACGAAGAAAATTGTAGCACGGAATGTCATCTATAAACCTGCCAAATACGAAGATCCTGGGTCACGTGGTTTTCAAGACGGAAGCATTTTTAAATATGCATATTTTGTTTTTTTTGGGGTGTAATTTGATACTTGATGACGTCACGATGACGTCACGCTTGATGCCATCATAATATTATACACGCTGGTGAAAGTCTGCCATAGGACCTATGCCTGTACTTAGTTACTTAAAGATTCAGCTTGGTTTGATGGGCATTGTTGCTCAATAAGTGCAAAAATTGAGATTTTCGTTTTCGTTGAACTTTGACCTCAGATTGACCCCAGAAGGAAGGGTCAGATGAAAATGCCCACACGAAGAAAATTATAGGCCATGATCTTATCTATAAGCCTGCTAAATACGAAAATCATGGGTCACGTGGTTTTCCAGACGGAAGCATTTTAAAACATGCATATTTTAGTCATTTTTGGGTTGTAATTTGATACCCAATGACGTCACAATGACGTCACACTTGTATGCACACCTTCACATTGGGGTTGATGTTCCTACAAAGTTTCAAGTTGATAGCTTGAACCGTTTTGAAGAAAAGCTCTGGAAACGTTTGAGTGGAAAAAGAAGAAAAAGAAAAAGAAAACTAGAGGTATGACGTTTGTTGTTACAAACGCCAGGTGATCGGGTTAAATGAACATTTTGTGATGAATTTCAGACGTTGTTATCACCTGTGGAATGGCAAAAATGGAAGTTCAGCAGCCGATTTCACGAAACTTTACGCAATTGCGCAAGTCCACTTACGCCATTACTTGCGCAATAGCTTATGGCGTAAGTGGACTTGCGCAATTGCGTAAAGTTTCGTGAAATCGGCTGCTGTATACACTAATCCGGTAACTAATATCTCCTCCCTGCATATCCGCCATAGCTGGGGGTTGATAGCTTGCACCGTTTTGAGATATGAATTGTTGAAATAATAACCTTTGAAATCTTGTAATGTGACACCTGTGACGACATCATGACGTCACAATTTTGTGCACAAATTGTTGAACAATATGTTGAACATCAAGTTCTTAAATGTGGCGAAGGAATCATACCAATATCTGTTGTAGTTTTCAAGATACAGCATTTTAAAACATCTCCGCTCCAAATTTGCGTAATTTGACGTACATTACGTAACCACCGTCCATGTAATGACGTCACCAATGGTATAGTCAAAAGGTCCACATGTGTGAAAACATTTCGTTCCGTAGAACTATGGTCAAATTCCCTACCACTTTGGCTCTATTTGCATTCAAAGTGCTAAACAAGTGTACATTTTCGAACCTCTTCCGGTTTGGACCGGAAGTAGGCGTCACACAGGGGTCATGACATCGTATGATTTGTTCAGTTCATTTAGACTTATCATATTGTGAAAGAATTGTTCAAGTATCTATTACGGTTCTTGAGATATGAATTTTGGAAATAATAACCTTTCAATTTTTGTAATTTGACACCTGATGACGTCATGATTACGTCACACTTGATGCCATCGTGATACTATACATTCTGGTGAAAGTCTGCCGTAGGGCCTATGTCTGTATCTAATTTACTAACGATTCAGCTTGGTTTGATGGGCATTGTTGCTGGTAAGTGTAAAAACTGAGATTCTCAGTTTCGTCGAACTTTGACCTCCAATTGACCCCAGAAGGAAGGGTCAGATGAAAATGCCCACACAAAGAAAATTGTAGCACAGAATGTCATCTATAAATCTGCCAAATACGAAGATCCTGGGTCACGTGGTTTTCAAGACGGAAGCATTTTAAAATATGCATATTTTAGTTTTTTGGGGGGTGTAATTTGATACTTTATGACGTCACGATGACGTCACGCTTGATGCCATCATAATATTATACACGCTGGTGAAAGTCTGCCATAGGACCTATGCCTGTACGTAGTTACTTAAAGATTCAGCTTGGTTTGATGGGCATTGTTGCTCAATAAGTGCAAAAATTGAGATTTTCGTTTTCGTGGAACTTTGACCTCAAATTGACCCCAGAAGGAAGGGTCAGATGAAAATGCCCACACGAAGAAAATCGTAGGCCATGATCTTATTAATAAGCCTGTTAAATACGAAAATCATGGGTCACGTGGTTTTCCAGACGGAAGCATTTTAAAACATGCATATTTTAGTCATTTTTGGGTTGTAATTTGACACCCGATGACGTCACAATGACGTCACACTTGTATGCACACCTTCACATTGGGGTTGATGTTCCTACAAAGTTTCAAGTTGATAGCTTGAACCGTTTTGAAGAAAAGCTCTGGAAACGTTTGAGTGGAAAAAGAAAAGGGAAAAAGAAAAAAAACTAGAGCTTCGCGTTTGTGTTTTTTACAAACGCAAGGTGATCGGGTGACATAAACATTGAAATGATGATGACGACACAGTTTCGAGATTGTTTGAAAACTTGAGTTGTTTGATGTTGAAAAAGTATTGGAATTCTCAAGACATGACTCTGACTATTCAACGCTAAAATTGTGTATCTGATGACGTCATAATTGTCAATCTCATCATAACGTTACTATTGTGTGCACAGATTGTTCAAGTATCTACTGAAGAACAAGTTTTGACATGTATATGTGGTGAAAGAATCTTTTCAATATCTATTACAGTTCTAAAGATGTTGTCATTTGAGATCATATTACTGTAGTATATCGCCGTGTGGGGAGTTGGGGTTCAATTGCATCTAGAATAAACTGACGCTCCAGTCAACTTGAGTTGCGGTCCACCATGTCCATTTTATTTCCAACACAGCAACGATTTCCAGCATGTCACATTCACAGTTTTCGGGGAGAAGACATATTTACTCTGGTCCGCCGACTAAGGCTAGCCGTACATAATTACACCCAAGATACAACAGCTAAGTCACCAAAAGTAAATGTCCTTGTGCTATCAAGTGTTCATTCAACTTTCCTGGCGATGATGCCACGGAAACTAGCAGTTTTACATCTTCAAAAGTCAAATTTTCTCGGTTGTAATTCAAGCCCTGCTTATTATACCTTGTCTGTCTGACTTATTCACTACACGCGCACGTACGTACGTGTATCATTGGCCGTGTGGCCCAGACATCCTCCTTAAAAAGATACATTATGACCTCTGACCCGAGACAGGCCGCCAAGATACAAGTTCTATTATTAGAAGTCGAGCACTATATATGGGCGCAAATCGTCAGATTAGTGGAGGCTTGGTATAGCGCCCTCAAACGACTGAGTTAGCTTAATTATCAAGGGACCCAACAAATAATTTCTCCACATTACGTAACCACCGTGCACGTGATGACGTCATCAGTGGTATATATGTAGTCATAAAGTCCACATGTGAGGGAACATTTCGTTCCGTAGAACTATGGTCAAATTCCCTACCACTTTGGCTCTATTTGCATTCAAAGTGCTAAAAAAGTGTACATTTTCGAACCTCTTCCGGTTTGGACCGCAGGTTTGGGTCACACAGGGGTCATGCCATTGTATGATTTGTTCAGTTCATTGCGACCTATCATGCTGTGAAAGAATTGTTCAAGTATCTATTACGATTCTTGAGATATGAATTTTTGAAATAATAACCATTTAATTTTTGTAATTTGACACCTGTGACGATATCATGACGTCACAATGTTGTGCACAAATTGTTCAACAATTTGAAAAACGTCAAGTTCTTAAATGTGGCGAAAGAATCATGCAAATATCTGCTGTAGTTCTCAAGATACAGCATTTTAAAACAATTCAGCTCCAAATTTGCGTATTTTGACACCACATTACGTAACTACCGTCCATGTGATGACGTCACCAATGGTATAGTCAAAAAGTCCAAATGTGTGGAAACATTTCGTTCCGTAGAAATATGGTCAAATTCACTACCACTTTGAATCTATTTGCATTCAAAACGCTTACAAAAATGCACATTTTCGAACAACTTCCGGTTTGGACCGGAAGTAGGCGTCACACAGGGGTCATGACATTGTATGATTTGTTCAGTTCATTTAGACTGATCATGTTGTGAAAGAATTGTTCAAGTATCTATTACGGTTCTTGAGATATGAATTTTTGAAATAATAACCTTTGATTTTTTGTAATTTGACACCTGATGACGTCATGATCACGTCACACTTGATGCCATCATGATACTATGCATTCTGGTGGAAGTCTGCCGTAGGGCCTATGTCTGTATCTAATTTACTAACGATTCAGCTTGGTTTGATAGGCATTGTTGCTGGTAAGTGTAAAAACTGAGATTCTCAGTTTCGTTGAACTTTGACCTCCAATTGACCCCAGAAGGAAGGGTCAGATGAAAATGCCCACACAAAGAAAATTGTAGCACGGTATGTCATCTATAAACCTGCCAAATACGAAGATCCTGGGTCACGTGGTTTTCAAGACGGAAGCATTTTAAAATATGCATATTTTGGTTTTTTGGAGGGTGTAATTTGATACTTGATGACGTCACGATGACGTCACGCTTGATGCCATCATAATATTATACACGCTGGTGAAAGTCTGCCATAGGACCTATGCCTGTACCTAGTTACTTAAAGATTCAGCTTGGTTTGATGGGCATTGTTGCTCAATAAGTGCAAAAATTGAGATTTTCGTTTTCGTTGAACTTTGACCTCAGATTGACCCCAGAAGGAAGGGTCAGATGAAAATGCCCACACAAAGAAAATTGTTGGCCATGATCTGATATATAAGCCTGCCAAATACGAAGATCATGAGTCACGTGGTTTTCTAGACGGAAGCATTTTAAAACATGCATATTTTGGTCATTTTTTTGTTGTAATTTGATACCCGATGACGTCACGGTGACGTCACACTTGTATGCACACCTTCACATTGGGGTTGATGTTCCTACCAAGTTTCAAGTTGATAGCTTGAACCGTTTCGAAGAAAAGCTCTGGAAACGTTTGAGTGGAAAAAGAAGAAAAAAAAAAAATAAAAAAAAAAAGACAAAGAAATCGTACGATATCAATAGGTGATCGGGTTGAGCCCGATCACCTAAAAAAAAAAGACAAAGAAATCGTACAATAGTAATAGGTGATCGGAATGAGTTCCGATCACCTAAAAAGAAAAAAAAAAAAAGACAAAGAAATCGTACAATAGTAATAGGTGATCGGAATGAGTTCCGATCACCTAAAAACAAGACAAAGAAATCGTACAATATCAATAGGTGATCGGGTTGAGCCCGATCACCTAATTATACTTCGACCGAAAAATATATAAGGCTGAGAGATGTAAAGTAATTATTTTATCAGTAACGTGTATGAACACATCTTCTGGCAAGACTGACTGCACCAGCCTCCATAAAAGCCACCAAGGCAGGGTGCGCCACTCTGCCTGAAGTGCCGCCCTGAGCTCATGCACCTCTATGGTTGTTTGGGAGACGCGCGGATTAAAGAGTCAGTTTATCCGACGCAGGGTCAAGAGACCTGGGGCCAATTTCATAAAGCAGTTTAGCAGAAAAATTTGCTTAATCAAAAATTTGTTTGCTTTATATAAATGGTTTAATAATCAAAATTTTACGTCAACTTGTGTTTTTAGCAAAAATAGCATATATTCTTGTGAAAAAAGTTGACATGCAATTTCGACTATTGACTCATTTTTATAAAGCAAACAAATTTCTGATTAAGCAAATTTTTCTGCTAAACAGCTTTATGAAATTGGCCCCAGCAGGATTCTTCCAGAAACAGGAGATGTCACATTTCCTCGCTGTGAAAATCACTTTGTTCAAACTCGAACCTGGACGAAATCACTAAAACGGAACAGTCTTGAAAAACGATTTCAAAGTGATTGGTTGATCAGTGCCGTGTTATCCACAAGTTCATTGTATTCAACATTGTTGTTGTTGTTCTGATAAAAAAAATAAAAATTTGCACCTCATCGGGATTCGGCACTATATTGTTCTGATGAAAATTTATATTTTAAGGAAATTGTGGGTTTTTTAATCGTAAAGGTCTAAGATTTCCAAACATTGTTTGATTAAAATATTATGGTAAACCATCGTGGAGACGAAGTGGTCAAAACATATTTTTACCGTTGAGCTGGGTGTTCTTGAATTCTTCTGAATATGGCGCCTCTCTCGTGGCAACCTCTCCCATGATGATCCCGAGACTGTAAATGTCGCCCTCTCGTGTCGGGCCTCGATGTGGATCCCGGAGAAACTCGGGAGCGATCCAGAGCAACTCTATGAAATAAACCAAATCCATCTTGTTATGTTGTTGTTAATTGTATGGTATCTTCGGCAACTAAAGCCCTTTATGACATCGACTATACGGTTTTAGCTTCAACTATACTTTATTATCAACTTAAGATGACGAAGAAGGAGATGCAGTTTTAGAAGTGGGAGGGAAACCCCCAGGGAAATCTCCTGGGGAAAATCCACGCAGTCAAGCAGGGACTGCAAATCCAATCCACATACACGTCCGGAAATCGAACCCGGGACGCCAGAGGTGAAAGGTGGGGAAAGAACAACTACGCCAACCCGACCTTCACAAAATCGAAAGTCAAGTCAATTTTTCATCTAAGAATATCTCGGGCGGAATCATTTCATTTAACATTTGAAACACTTCTATCTTCCACTTTGAGTAAGGTTTTTACGGTTGCTGCAAAGTCTGTATGTGGGCTTTAAAAACGCCACTTCGGAGTTACTATCGGGTTTGCGTAAAACGACCGGGTTATTGGGGGATTTTTTTCCTGCACTTCAAATTTCTACTTCTGTGCCACTTACTCGCTTGTTGAGCATGTTCGCCGAGGTTCTGAGCATTGCCCTCTCTGAGCTTCTGTAGTCCAAAATCGACAAGTTTGAGGACAAATCGACTGTCGACAATGCAGTTAGACGAGTTGAGTCGACCGTGCACTCCCAGGGCGCTGCGGTGAATGTACTTCACTCCCTGGTATGATCGACAGGCAAAGTGCCGTTAACCTTACGTACTTGTGACGTCATTCTTTGTTTACAGGTTCGTTTTTCCGGAGGAGCCAAGAGGCTCGACGCTCCATATGTTGGAACGTGCGGGCACTATTTAGTAGGGTGGAACGTTTAACCGGTTAACCGTTTAACCGAAAAAAATGTAACAACCGGTTTTGCCTAACATTTAAACGAAACCCGATTTTAAAGAATTTTACAATAGTTGTCTGATGGTTATTTGTAATGACTTTATGAAAGTGAAATAAATTTATATGGGGTCGTATAGTAAAATTTGACCAGATAAAGGTTAAATTATTGTTTTCGGGGACTAGGAGTATTGTGCACATTGCACATGCATCTATAAACACCAGCAAAAACAATTTATGTCAGCCGAACGGTTAAACGGTTAACCGACACTTTACCATCCCTACTATGTAGCCTTTTGTGTGTAGCATTTGTTAATTGGCTAGCGCCCCGAATTCTTCACTTTCAAGTGGATGTGCAGTTTAGAAAGTCACATGCTATGCTGTTGTTGCTACGTGGTGCCCGCCATTGCCTAGCAACCAACAGTCTGGTTTACTTTATGCCATTCTCTCCTTCGGTGAGCACGGTATTGATTCTGTACCTGTCGCGTTCACCACAAAGCAACAACAATTTAGTCTGGTCAAGTGGATACTAAGCACCTGACTGCCGTCTGCTCGCAAGTGGTCGTGATTACCGTGCACCTACTATTGCGAAACATGTAGGTTGGAGTATGTTACCAGACTAGTTTTTGAGACGCCGTCGTCTGCTCGCAAGTGGTCGTATTACTACGCATCCACTATTACGAAACATACAGACTGAGGAACGTTACCAGACTAATTATTTATTCTTAATTTTTGTCTTCAAAAACACATTTCCACTCGAAAGAAACAATTAGATTGTTCATATGTTGTTTATAGAATGTTGTGGCCTAGATTCATGTTAGAATGAATTATATTGCAATTAGTTCTGGGTCAAATCGTAAATTCACCGGACTATACGCGATTCTCTTGCGTTCAGCATATAGCATGAACATTCAAAGCGACCCTGCCAGAAAGAGTTACCATTGCTATCAACACTTTTAGTCTGGTTTTTCTTGTCAACTCATGAAGTGAAATGTTTGGTCACTGCAGATGATGTAATGACCTTTAAGACGGGTCGCACCGCGTTGCAGCGTACATACGTTTGGCGAAGTCGATCCTATAAGTTAATTATAGCCTTCCATAAAAATTAATGATTCGTGTATCGCGTTTCGTAAAATCGACCGCTGTATGTAGAGACACATTAGTGAAGATCAAAACAGTTCGGACGGTTTCAATTATTGTTGGAAGTTCAGTAAAGTAAACTCGGCAAAATCGAAGCTTGAAAAGTCAATAAACTTTGTGTACATTCGCAAAGGCTAATGGGAGTGAATGGCAAACATTGCCAGCGAAGTGTGCGTAAACCTATGACGCGGAGGCCGCCTCGGCAAAAAAAAGAGTTTAGGTACATGTATCAATAATTCAGTATTTTTTTCTTTGAAACATATCAAGCATACTGACTAACATGTCCCGAAACAGAAAGGTTGCATATGAGAAATCATCGGGATTCCCTTCGTAGCGGCAATACAAAGAGTCCGTATAATTCATCCTCTTGCAACAGTGCCCCTTTAACGCACTCCCTAACTCATGCGTACAGTGGCCCTGTTGAAAAAGGCCCCATTTCGTGGTGGGACTAGCGACAGAAATCTTGTCGCCTTGGCTGGACCAATCAGGACGCTTGGCAGTGCATTGCAGCATGATTGCAGGCATTCAAATGTAACGCGCGCAGATTGTAAACACCGTGCATGCATGTGGTACATACCCGGTAATGCTGGCCGTTGTCCGCGTCGACGATTGGCTGCTATTTAAAGCATACTGGGGAATCCGTTCCATTACATTCGTCAGCATGCATCCCTGTTATTAATTTGAAAAACTGCGCAGTAAATTAAGGTCGTCGTTTGAAAGTTTGGTAGGAATGGGACAGTCATAAGGAACGGAACCCAATACAATTTCTGGAAAGTATAGAAATCGTTTCTTTTCGGCATAACATGACCGAATTGATTAAATTACATCAAAATGACTCGGGCGTGAGTTGGCTCAAGACAACAGCCGGCTCACTCGACATATTTGCGTGTGTTTCCTCAGGGTATTGTTACGTCGCTTTGCAGAGTGGAAATTCCCTGATATCTCAGGATGGTATAACTTGGACTAGTAGCGGCACATGCAATGCTACCAAAGCCGTGCCGTATAGCGTACGGCGCGCGTTGCATACGCGTGCCGATGCTGCTTGTTCATATCATGTACTCGGACTTTTTGCCGCAACGATGGGAATTCCAATAATTTCTCCCATTTGCCAGCTTACAGTTTTCTATCGTGGCGTACAAGGGACATCGCAATTATCGCACATTTGTTCTCAAATATCTTTGCAAATATTTGCGATGTCGCAAAATGTTTGGCAAATATCTTTGCATATAATTTGCGATGTCGCAGATTTTGTCGCAAATATCTGTGCAAATATTTGCGATGTCGCAGATTTTCCGCAAATATCTTTGTAAGTATTTGCGATGTCGCAAATTTTGTCGTAGATATTATCTTTGTAAAAAGCCTACATTTCTTTGCAAATATGTATAGAAATTTGCAATATCGTACATTTTTTTCACATACTTTAATGCAGACTTGTTTTTGTTTTTTTGTTAAGGAGCTAGGGTCTATACCTATACAGCAAAAGATGAGAAAATGGCTTTGAAGCTCTCTGAGCTGTATGTTTGCGAAGAATCGTCCGCCATCGCAAATATTTGCAAAGATATTTACAAAGAAATAAACGACATCACAAATATTTGCATAGTTATTTGTGAAAAAAATGTACGGCACCGCAAATATCTACAAAGATATTTGCGACAAAATATGTGACATCGCAATTATCTGTAAAGATATTTGAGACAAAGTGTGTGACATCGCAAATATTTTGCAAAGATATTTGCGATGCTTCATATGCTCCCAAAAAAATGCTGAAGGATTGATACCTGCAGAGTTTTTTGTAAACAATGAGTGAAAAAGTACGTTGGCCATGTTTGTCATTCAATCCAATAAGCCTTTATTTAAAAGAATCCTGTTTAAAAGGTTTATTTAAAAGAATCTTAAAACCAAAAGAAAACATTTAAATTTGTCTCGGTATTGTGTATGTCCCAGGTAAGTGTATGGATTTATCGTGTCATTCATCTAAATCCATCCATTTGAGAAAACGACGGTAAAAGCTTAAATGTAAATATCCTTTTAACATCTTTTCATCAGATCTTGCGTTTCTGTTGTTCTTCTTATAGCGCAGTGAAATGCGATTTATTATCTATAAACTCTCTCAAGTGGCTGCAAGGTTAAATAAATTCCAACGTTGCAAATTTGATCACAAAACAGTAGGCTTTAAACTATTCCTGTAGATAACAATCTTTGTTATTGTTTTCCCCGGACACTGCATTAAAAGCTTTGAACGGGCGAGATACTCACCGTAAGAATTTACGAAAACATTAGACATGTGCACTGCATTCAACCTTTTACCTCCAAAAGTACATTTTAACGAGATAATTTATTCCACTACCAATGCATAGTTCCGAGTTTGCCTAGTTAGCTCCGCCCCCGGGATATTGTTGCTATGGCTCACACGCTATCTTCAAAAATGGCGGCACACTACTCACAAAGCAATGGGACTTTCAACAGAAAGCACAGATTCAATGGAGAAAACTCAAAGGCATTCATGTTTCAGGGTCGACAGTTATCTTAGAACACACAGAGTAAAGGGCCAGTAATACAGGGATGTCATATCATGACATACGTGCTTTCGTACCTTTGAACAACGAAACGTCTGGTCTTGAAACAAAAAATTCACCCGGATCATCGCATACAACACTGTACAAATTGTATGGGGCCGGCAGAACATATCGCGTAATCATGTTGTTGTGAGAAAGTGCACTTTGACCTATGTCGGTGATATCTGCTAGCTCTGTTGTGATTGGTCGGTGGGTTCGATTGATTGACAGGTCGGAACTATGCATTACGCCACACAGGCCCATTGTGTCATTTGCATTTCAGGAACAACAGCATTACACAACTAAAGAATAATGTTGCCTTGTACAAATTTCAGCCACATAGTTGCAGTAATACTTCAGAAAACCATAAAAATCCATGCATTGTTTCTGTGTTGAATGAACAGTAAAAAAATATGTTGGTAAACAATTGGAAAACACCTTCAGTTGGCAATTTCTCCCACAAGGTACCATTCTACACGAGAAAAACCATGTGGTGTTTGTTACCATTTTTATCAACACTTTTAGGTGGGTTTTCTTGTCAACTTGTAAAGTAACATTTCCGGTTACTGCAAACTTAAACATGCTGATAACTTTAACAAAGATCGTCTAAACAGTGTACTCTTACATAACTTTAAACACAGAACAAAACTGATACCCTATTGTTTCTCTTTTACCTTAATGACGTCACTTATCAGGGAGTACTTGAAGAGCCAATCAAGTTTAATGGAATCGTTGTGCAGAATGTCCTGCCAAAAAATGAGTAAACGGCAATAATTTTACACTTTTAACAGAACGAAGTCGTAAAACGTATCTTAAAAACAAGGGAGTACACCACTGTGCCTTATAGCTCAGCTGGTATAGCGTCTGCCCGGTGAGTGAAAACATGAGGGATATACCGCTGTGCCTTATAGCTCAGCTGGTATAGCTTCTGCCCGGTGAGTCAGAGGTCTTGGGGAAAACATGAGGGATATACCACTGTGCCTTATAGCTCAGCTGGTATAGCTTCTGCCCGGTGAGTCAGAGGTCTTGGGGAAAACATGAGGGATATACCACTGTGCCTTATAGCTCAGCTGTTTTGGGTTAGAATCCCTTACTAAGGTCCTTCGATTCTTCTCTCATCCTAAGTTTGGTTGTTTCATTTCAATAGTGATTAGGCATTAGGAACAAAAGCATCACGTAACTAAAGAATAATGCTGATAAACTGCCTTGTAGAAATTTCAGCCACATAGTTGAAGTAATACTTCAGAAAATCGTAAAAATCCATGCATGGTTTTTGTGTTGAATGAATGGTAAAACAAAACTGTCTGCATGTAATTAACCAAAACAAAACACCTTCAGTTGGCAATTTCTTCCACAAAGGTATACCATTTTACACTGAAAAATTCGTGAGGTGTTTTTTGTCAACTCATGAAGTAAAATTTTGTGTCACTACAAATGATGTATTTGGCTTTAAAGGCACGGCTCGTCAATGCGCGCGTGAGGCCAAATTCGTGCCACGAAATACGCAGCTCCATGCCTTTGCTATGGAGCTGCGTATTTCGTGGCACGAATTTGGCCTCACGCGCGCATTGACAAGCCTCTGCCTTTAACTTACCATGAGGCTACCTTTAGGGCAATACTCGTTTATAATTGCCACGTGCGGAATATCCACGCATAACCCAATGAACCGGGCCAAGTTGGGATGTTCCAAATCTCGCATCTGGCGAGAACAAAAAAATAAAAAGATAAGTTATATCTTTCTAATAGACCAGTTGCGTAATAGATTTTCATAAATGCTAGAGTCCCGCCTTCACACTATATGGCGTTCACCTACGAGTGAGTCAAGCACCATGCTATACCTGGCAAATCGAGCTGTTTCCAGGTGGTGCACGCTGGTACATGGTAACCGTGCGGTACCTGGAATACCTCGCATATTACTCTATGTATTTTTAAGCTGGACCATGTTGATTGAACATGTTGATCGGCAACTTCAAACCAGTCACATAACCCAAAATCGTTTCTCCATTTTCTTGAATGCATCATTGCAGTTTGGAAATCTTCCAGCTTTCAAAGTTGACATCGATTTCAAGTTTTTAAAAACACGTTCTATTTCGTTATTTTGACGAAAATTCACGATGAGTAGGCCTACATGTTTTAACATGTTCATTTCAACATGTAATTTCGGATGGTCCAGCTTTAAAATGCATTGAGTAATGTGCGATGTATTCCAAGGTACCTCACACACTTTCGCGCTGGTTGCTATGTACCAGCTTGCACCACCTGGAAACGGCCCGATTTGCCAGATAGTCTGGTGCTTGACTCACTCGTATGCGAGCGCCATAGCGCGAGGGCGGGACTCTAGGATTTATGCAAATCTATCACGCAACTGGTCTATATACGGAGAGTCTTCCAAATATTTCCTGCGCTGCTGCTCAGTTTTTAAAGATATATTACATGATTGGAAAACTGTTACTAATAGTGTTATCTTCATCTGAGATTGAGGATGTGTATGATAAAAACCAACCTTTGTAAAATGCCAATAATTAGGGATTAAAAGTAGGTTTGGCCAGTTTTAAACATACGTTTAAAACCGGATAGGGTCCTGGGAACTGATAATGGCCCAAGCCGAAGGCGCGGGCCATTATCAGTGCACAGGACCCTAGCCGGTTTTAAACGTATTGTTTAAAACTGACCAAACCTACTTTTAATCCCATTCATAAATACCTTTTTGCGTAAATCGGTAAAACTCACACAAATTAGCTCGTCGTTTTGCCATGTTCTGCATTCACTTTCTACACCCACAGTGTCAACACCGCGTTCGTACAACTTACTGCTAGCTGTGCGTCGATATGTTTTTGTTCAATCGCGCGCGTTACGCGTAATCCAAGCGTGTTGTACGCGCACGCACACGACTGGATACTTGTCACAGTGCACAATTTGCTTTCGGGAGCGTGCAGTTTCTGTGTACATGTGCGTATTCCATACGCGCCTACCAGAGTGCGGGCGCGGCTGCTAGCCAGGCTTAAGTGTTTAAGGCTGACTGTGCCTTTATCGCTTGTTTAAAACTGCCCACGTGGCGTGCTTTCAGCCAATAGGGATGCGTAAACTGTCTAAGGTATCAATGAATTAGAAATAAAAGAAGTAAAATGACTGTTTAAATACTTACGTTCTTCAATTCGATAAGAAGACTCTTGGGAAGATCTATATGATCCTTAGATACCATCTTGATTGCAACAGTGCGGCCCTTTAAACATACAACAAAATCAAGCGCGTTTCCGTAATATCGTTCGTATACGCGATTCAAAAAATAATTAAACTCTTGCCAAAAGATCGAGGAGTAACAATCGGTCAGTATGATCACCTCTTGTGACAAGGCCGACTGCACCAAGCTCCGTAAGAGCCGCTGAGGCAGGGTGCGCCACTTTTCCCAAAGTGCAAGGCTCCAGACGTACGTCAGCTCATCCCACGCAAGTTCAATCAGGTTGAAAACTAAACAAAATGGGTTTTCTGAAAACCCGTTACTGCAGGATTCGCCCAGAAACAGGAAATGTCACGTTTCATTGTTGTACATGGGAATCACTGATATTTCAAGAAAAATTTCGCTTCACACATTACGCCCACAGCGGTTAACCACCCCCAGCGCCCGGACTTTTTAAAAGCGAAATTGCTTCATACTTTTAGCCAGATTTTTCTCTCACCCAGGACAGAGATTTCCAAAGTTAGGGTACCTACACATAGAGGAACTCATACCTTTTCCAAAACACGTTCCCTCATCCAGAAATCTTCATCCATCTGGCCAAGAGGCGACGATCATTCTGCAAGTTCCAGAAATATCATTCCTCCTTTGCCGTTTCAAACAACATGGCGGCGGCCTCCGGGGGTGATTGTAATGCATTAGGCGCGCAGTGCGCCTAATCTATACGCGCCCAAAAAAGTCCGGCCGCTGGAGGCGGTTAACCGCTCTGGCCGTCATGTATGACGGCCAGGGGCATTCGGACTATGAATGGGCATTCGGGCTATGAATGAACATTCTCAATGGTCAATAGACTGCCGAAGTGAGTACGTCACCTTTTGTTGGTTGCCTAGGCAATTGGATCTAAACTAAAAATCACCCAACCGTGTCCCAGTGCTTTTCCAATGGTACTTTTCCCGACGGCCATGATAGTTTAGATCCAATTGCCATGGCAACGCACGTCACACTTCGGCTGTCTATACAATGTTCATAATTATTCCAATAAGTCAACATCTCACCTGGTAGAATGCCGTCTTGATGAACGTTTGTTTGCCTTCCTCGGTTTTCAAAGAGGCACTCCCCTGCGTTTAAACACGTATATTGTGTTAACAGAAATTTTGTAAAAACAATTTTAGGTGTGCGACAGAATCACTATGAGCAACTAACAATGGAAATTGGACACACACCATTGTTAATAACAATGGTTTGTGCCCAATTTCCATTGTTAGTTGCTCACAGTGAATGTATGATGGTGATTAAGGGCACCAAATGGGACAAAGAAATTGACCAACTGATGTTGTATAAGTTATCTAATGCACGTGACGGATTTATGTTGCAGTTAACTGCGAAACGCAACTACATGTTCTGTGATTAACGGGCACAAAACGTTCGAAGAAAATAACATAACAGAGGCGGATCCAGCCTCATTAAAATACAGGAATACAATGGAATTCAAGGGGTCGGACCCACTGAAATCAGTATTCCTGTATTTTAATGAGGCTGGATCCGCCACTGCATACCGTGTAACAGTTATAAAGAATCTGCCCGGTGTATCAGAGGTCGTGGGTTCGAATCTCAATTATGACCATGTGATCTTACTTAGTTAATTATCACCTAATTAGTGCGCCTATACCAAAAATGTATCCGATTAGATGTCCGTAAAACGCGAACGCAAACGTGAAGTGCTTCGATCAGTCCGCCATTATTCTGAAGAAATTTTAGAGCAGATGAACCAAAATCCACATCTTTGACTTTCGTGGCGAGATAATGTTGTTGCTGTGACCAGGATTCGCGCCTTAGCTAAAAGCCTCTTTAAGATATGACTAGTGCTGAAACAATTTCACGTTCGCGTTTTACGTTCATCTAAACCTCCCTATTATGTAAAACACGTTCATTAATATCGTCAAACCGTTTCTGCAAAAGGGAGACGTGGTGGTCTAGTGGCTAGCGTGTTGGACTTTCGGGTGATAGGTTCGTGGTTCGAAGCCTGGTCACTGCTATCGCGTTGTGTCCTTAGACAAGACACTTTACTCCACATTGTCTCTCCCTACCCTGGTGTTTAAATGGGTACCGGCAAATATTGGTTGGGGAAACCCAACTAACTGCTGGGGGTAAACCTATGATTGACTGGCATCCCATCCAGTGGGGGAGTAGCAATGCTCCAAGTCACTCCATGCCACGGAAACTGGGGATGAGTACCCGCCGTATGAGCCAGCTTAGCTTGTGAAGCGACTGGACCATGGTCGAGCAGTTTAGCACATAAAACTCAACACCATGTCAAATTGTAACGGTTGTTGGTTCGATTCCTGACCAGGTCCGTGGTGCCCTTGGGCAAGGCACTTTGTCATACGTTGCCTCTCCACCCATACGGGAGCAAATGGGTACCTGCAAGGGTTGCAGCCCCTCAGTGCTTGTGTCAGGCTGCCGGGACTGCATACTCCCCAGGGAGTTGTGCATACCAATGACAAGGGTGATAATATTGTAACGGGTCATGAGAATCCTGCACGTACATGTATGTGGGCTTGGGCTATATAAAACATCATTATTTTAAAGCTAATTTTCCTCTATGCTTACAATGGAGGAGGAGCTTCTGAGTCCATGGGCGTGGTCACTTTGCATCTGTAGCTCCTCCCACTTTATTTGCCACACCCTGCTTTGGATCTCTGCATCTCTCTTCAACTTTCTGAAAATAAAATACACAGGACTTTCCCAAACACCCGTGACATTTTATTTGAATCGATTTAAAGTTGGTATACATGATTGGTAAACTGTTGCAAATAGTTGTATTCCCCCTGTGTGATTGAAGATATGCATGATTAAAACCAACCTGAGCAAAAACCAGCTCCGTGCTTCGTCTAACTTTTAAGAAAACAGTCAAAAAGGGGTTTGCAGTCATTTCGCCCCAAAACCACTTCGCCCTGAACCACTTCGCCCTGAACCACGGCCTGTGCACGAAGTGGTTTTGGGGCGAAGTGGCATTTAGGCGAGGTAACTAGTGTTTGGACGAAGTGATTTGGGGCGAAATGGCACTTGGGCGAAATGGTTTTGGGGCGAATTGAATTTACGTCTCGCGAGACGAAAAATAATTGTTTTGCTTATTTCTCAAAGACTATAGCACTTCAGACAAAACCATTTCAGGGGAAGTGTTCTGCCGTCATCATGTTTATATCGTGTAAGTTACGTGTAAATCTGTGAACATTTCTGATTCCTCGAGATACCAATCATGTGTACTGCCTTTAAGCTAAACTATAGGCCTACACGTTTCGTCAAAACGAAATCTGAATGTGTATGAGCCTCTGGTTTAAAGATTACTACATGTTTGGAAAACGGTTACAAACGGCGCTATCTCAACCAACCTGTGTATAAATCAACTCAGTACCTCATATACTTTTCGAGAAAACATTGAAAAATTGTGTAATTGTTTTTAATAATTTAGGTTTCCCTAGTTATACTGCATGGAAAAAAAAATCATAATAATTACGGTAGCCAGAGGTATAGTTTGATACAAAGTCACGGAGGCACCCTTGTAAAAACTCAATAGGCACACGCATTTATATATATTTATTTTTAATTAACTTTTTGTTTTCATGATATCATCTCTGGCGAAATCATTGGACAGTTGTAACCACTTCTATCTTCCATTTGAGTAAGGGTTTTTTTCTCGGTCAAACGGTTGATTAAAATGTTGGGACATTGGAAATCTTGGACTTTAAAAAGACGGTCGTAGAACCTAGCTCTTGTGCTGTCGGTAAACCAAACAAACTCAATGCGAAATCCATAGGACTTCATCTAACCGCACCAATCCGTCTTTTATTTAGTTTCAATTTAACTTGAATCCCGGGGATTAATTTTAAGAGGCACGAAACGAAAATTTAGATTGTTTGGAAAGAGTCCAAGAACGTACATTAAAATAAAATTGTCTCTGTCTTGCAATGTACGCGCGCGCGCGGACAAAATAGATTGCGTGCTGGATGAAGATTGAAAAGACTCATAGATCACGTGCTGGATGAAGATTGAAAAGACTCATAGATCATGTGCAATGTATATTAATGACAAAAATGTGCTGCATGTATACCGGTTTTATTGCACCGTATTTTGCCTAAAACGGCCAGAGATAGTCATCAAAAATCAATTACAAGACTTGCAGACGATGGAGATTTTGTTTAATTTGACGAGACTTTTTCTTACAATCAGCTAGGGATGGGGATCAATTTTCAATTTTCGGTAAATTTTGTAAAAGCGAAGAAAATTTAGCGCGCGCACCATTAAAAAATCCGTCAGCGTGGATCCCACGGGACTCCTTGCGGCTGCCGGGTCATTTTTGGGCATCGGGCGGGCATCGAGTTACTTTTAACTCGGACTTAAAACCTAGTGCGGCGTTTCGCATCGCAAACTGATCGCCAATAAATTGGTCGATGCCTGGCCGATGTCCGGCAGGGCATCGCACACATTGGGCGGGCTCCGGGCCAAATTTTGGACAACCAAGACAATCCATATATCGGCCAGGCGCCGCCCAGGCGCCGTCCAGGCGCCGCCCAGACGCCGCTCAGACGCCGGCCGGGCCCCGCCCGGCGTCCGGCCGACTTGGCGGCGCCCGGCCGGAAATCGGCCAGGGTATCGCAGTGACATAGGCAGGACATCAGCAGGACATTGGACGAGTGCCTGCCGGACACCGGCCGATAAATTGGCCAATAAATCGCCCCATTCCGTCATTGCAGCGTGCGGGGCACTTTTAATTGTGACTGTGACCGCCCAATCGCGCGATCTTTCGCCGAACTCTACACGCCGACCGATGCCTATAAATCGCACACGCTGCCCGGCCACTTTAATTGTGACTTGGGTATTACATTTCAGAAAATTACCTTAACAATCCATGTATTGTTTTTGTGTTGAATGGTAGAAAAAAATCATCTGCAGATGACTTTAAAAAAAAAATTCAGTTGGCAATTTCTCCCACAAAACCATTTCACACGAAATGAAAACATGCGGTGTTTAATACCATTGTAAACACAGGTACCGCAGCAAGGTTCGAACCCGCAACCCCACGTTTTCACCCATAAAAACTGTCGTTCGTACCAAACAGTTCCCATATACGGTCAATTCAACCATCTACATGTACATGTATATGACACCTTGAAGCAAATGTGACCATATCTGTAATACATGTATAATGTGAATATGGCTGAATCTAACTGTCATGAATTTACAAAGGGTTTGTTTTCTGTGATAAATTTGATTTCAAAAAGATACACACCCTTTTTGCAGAATGGACGAGGCTATAAGCCTGCACCATGGCCCTAAACCCTCTGGTGCCGTAAGAGCGGCTGCCATGCAGGGCAAAGTATGGAGCGCGGTGAAATTCGTGGCACGAATTTGTCTGTCGCGCATTGACGAGCCTCCGTCTTTAAGTTAACATATCAATTCTTTTTAGATTTCGGTAAAAAAAAAGTAAGCAAAAAATAAATTTACAAAGGCCTTACCTGTATATGATCAAAATGGCAACACCTCCGATCACTAACACGCAACTACCAACGATAACTGTTGCCATCAATGTTGAATCGGAAACTGAAAGTTGAAGGGGAAAAAATCAACAAATTTAAAGCTTGATGCTTGCAAAACATCTAATCATCGTATACATGATCAAGAGTAATTGCAAGAAATACTGATAATTTGAAAACCTATTTTGCTTTGCTTCACCTTGTTTATTGCAAGCCGGGTTCTCGTCGTCGAAGCCACACTCCGGTGTATCTAGCGGGGGCTCCACGGCGTCTCCCGGCCACGCTATGTCCCCTACAAACTCCAATTGGCCGGTAGCACCGTAAAAATTTGCCACCACCTAAACATATTTGGGGGAAAAGAAAGCTTCCAGTACGATATGACTTATGATGCACTCCTCCATATACTGTCGACTATGCTCTTCTGTCAAATTTTGATTTAAGTCCGAAGATAAGAGCAAATCTCACTTTAAGCCAAGTCTCAATTCAATTCTTAGTCTTTATAAGTTCAAGTCTCGATTTAAAGGCCCTGCTATGTATCATTCGCAAGATACAACTTTTTGCAGATTCGTGGAATAAGAGTGTAAAATATATAAGGAAGAATGTTGGTAAACTAGCATGAAGAAATTTTAGCCACATAGATGCATTAGTGCTTCAGAAAACCTTGAAAATTTATATATGGATTTTGTGTACAAAGCAAGTATACGGTAAATGGTAAAACCAGTCCGTGCACGGAATTTGTTTTTGTAAACCCACCTTCGGTTGTCAATTTCTAACATGAAATACCATTTTTGACGGAAATAAATTAATGTGGTGTTTTTTTGTTTGTTTTTATTTTATTTTATTTATATACCACATCCAACAGCGGAGGGACCGCCAATTACAGGAATGGGAGCAAGTGTGGTTGAGTGCCTTGCTCAAGGGCACAGGTGCAACAACCCGTCACGGCCAGGAATCGAACCTACATTCTAGTACTAGCACAGGAACTTAAGTTCGACGCACTAGACCATTGCTATCAACACTTTGAGTAAGGTTTTTCTTGTCAACTCATGAAGAAAACAAATTGGGTCATTGCAAATGATACAATCTGCCTTTAAAGCCCAATACATTTTTGGGGTACCGTGTCCGAGCGGTTTAGGTCAATGACTCGCATTACTCGGGTTAAAACGTGGAGTTGCGGGTTCGATACCCGCCCATGGTACCTGTACCCTTGAGCAAGGCACTTAAACACACTTGCTCCATCCTTCAGAAGGGATGTAAAGCCGTTGGTCCAGTGTGTTGTGTAGCGCACCTAAAAGATCCCAGAGCATTCTTTCGTGAACAGTAAGGGGTTTTCCACGGTGTCTCTGGCCGTATCCATGGCTGAGCCACTAGGACACTTAAGACCAAAAACAATGAGGATTACACTAACGTTTCAGCGCAACGACAAGAGTGCAGCGAACGTACTCGAAGCATAAAAGTAATGGGAACGATATCAACAACAACATCGTCGACCCTGATGGAGATGCTTGAGGGGGAAGGACCGGTGGTGCCCCCAGTGCCATTACTTCCCTGGTGTTAGAGAAACAAGGAACAAGGAACATTTGAAGTGACCCAAAATTTTACTTCACAAGTTGACAAGGAAAAAAAAACGACTATAAAAATGCTGAAATATGGTACCTTTTAATTAGGCTTGGGCGACTCCAGCATTTTCAGAGTCGACTCCGATTCAAAAAAGAATGGCGATTCCATTCGGAATCGATTCCATTTAAATATATTCAGCGTGTTTAATAGGTAAATGGGTGTGTTTATGTATGTACATCGACGATAATACTTCTTGTGCCGACGACGACCTAATTATTGGCACCCAGTTGCACTATACGTCCCCGAAATGATGCCGGCCTTTACCCATACACTTTCTTAAAGAGGTAGAATCCCCCTTGACGAAAATTCTGCATTTAGGCTTTTTTCGATAGTCCAAACATCCCTCTTGCCGACGTTGATTTCTATTATTTTTTAATTATCGGTTAAATATTTTTTATTTTCGTTAAAATAAACTAAATGTTTTTCAAAATTCGAATTTGCCGAGATCCACGGACAATATAACTTTAATGGTCGTTACTATAATTTGTTCTACATTGGCCACGCACGACTTACCATGGATTCGCCGTTGGCCGTGTCTGTCATATCCCATAGCGAGCAGTCCGCGTCGCGGTCGCCGTTTGCGCTCATTGTGACACGCCCGGAGATACCTGGATGTTTCCCGAGGTTTTTAAAACAACATATTGTATTTAAATTGAAAAATAAACAATTTTGTTCATAATGTTATATTAGGACATGTAAGTTGTCACATCTCATGTTAATTCAACAGGGCCCATATTACAGGGTTTTTTTCCAGATCGCTTACACACAGTATGCGCAGCAATATTTTGATGTAGGCCTACTAAAAACCTAACACGCGTCGAGAAATAATTTATACGAACCTCTAAACTAAAAACATTAATTAGGGGTTAAAAGTAGGTTTGGCCAATCTTAAACACACGTTTAAAGCCAGCTAGAGGTCCTGGGCACTGATAATGCCCGAGCCGCCATGCAGGCGAGGGCATTATCAGTGCCCAGGACCCCTAGCTGGTTTTAAACGTGTTGTTTAAGATTGGCCAAACCTACTTTTAATCCCATTCATAAATACCTTTTTGTGTAAATCGGTAAAGTTCACAAAAATTAGCTCGTCGTTTTGCCATAATTTGCATTCACTTTCCTATGCCTACAGTCTAGTGTCAACACGGCGTTCGTACAACTGCGAGCTGTGCGTGATGTTGTTTTTGTTCGATCGCGCGCGTTACGACTAACGCAGGCGCGTTGCTCGCGCACGCACACGACATGGATATTAGTGCACAATTTGCTTTCAGGCGGGTGCAGTTTCTTTGTGCATGTGCGTGTTCCATATACGCGCTGACTACGACACAAACGCGGGACAGCCAGCCGGGCATTATCACTATTCTTTATCGCTAATTTAAGACTGCCTATGTGACGTGCTTTCAGCCAATAGGGATGCGTAAACTGTCCAAGGTATTTATGAATGTCAAATAAAACACTGCATTCAAAATTCAAGACACATGATTCAAAAGTACACACTTTGGTCAAATTTGCACATGCACTTCCCAAATGAACAAACAATAGTGGCAAGCTGTGTAAAACAGGAGAGGCAATGCTAACGCACAAGGCTCAATAATGTATTTTCGAGTACATGTATTTGTTTCTTTCCGTTTCTGTGGTCACTGTCGTGTAACATACACAATTCTTTTTTAGAGAATCAAACAGGTATAGTCCAGTCAATTGCAATAGAAATCATTCATGAATCTATGCCACAACATTCAATAAACAACATATAAAAAATATAATTGTTTCTTTTGAGTGGAAAGGTGTTTTTGAAGCAGTTTTGTAAGACAAAAATTAATAATTAATAATTAGTCTGTATGCCTACGTTTCGTAATAGTGGATGCGTAGTAATACGACCACTTGCGAGCAGACGACGGCGTCTCAGAAACTAGTCTGGTAACGTACTTCAACCTACATGTTTCGCAATAGTAGGTGAATGGTAATCACGACCACTTGCGAGCAGACGGCAGTGTCTAAATCAGGTGCTCGCTTAAGGAAAACGCTCTTATTTCTATGAGGATGGTCGAATTTTGAGATTTTTTGTAATAAGCACATTGACAATACAAGAAGTACATGTATTTTAACAAAAACAAATTAAAGTGAAAAAATCTAAGATATATTTTCCCTTGTTGTTTTTGGCATAGACCTTATTATCATCACCATATTATATAATTTTTCTATACAACACTGTGCTATTTTATCCACACAAGCAAAAATTAACAATTATTACAAACCAATTTACAAGAAGGAATAACAGGTAGGGCAGTTGTTTGACCACTAACTATAAACAAAATCCCCGAAATGTGAAAAAAAAACTTGTCTGTTTGTTTCGTTTATGCCTCATCTTGAGCAGACGACGGGAAATATTTCGTATGATACGAGTAGTCGTGTTTCCCGAAGATTGGTACATAATATGCATGGATTCCTGATAGGTAACAGACGAAATAGCTCCCTCAATCTAATGATTAAAAAAATTACAAAATTTACCGCGAATTGGCGTGAAAAAAAATCACATTTCCACTAATAGAAAATATTAGATTTTCAGTACGTTAATTAGTGATTTTGTTATACACCAGCCAGTGTTAGAATGCATTCTATTGCAATTAATTCTAGGTCAGGCACAATTTTCCCGTAAATTGACCGACTATAAATATATATCCCTCTAAATCTGAAAGAGTGAAATTAGGGACTAGACGTTTTAGAGTGGAAAATCTCTCCTAGTTTAGATTGACAAAGTTTGAAAAAGGACCTCACCGAGTGAGGAAATTTCACTCCCATTTGTCTTGTTCCTAATTTCAGTAAGAGGAAGTGAATTTTCACTCGAATGGATTGAATTTTAACGCTTATGAAATTAGAGAGTTTATACAAAGAAGAGTTAGAAACGTTACGTCGTAATGTTTCGTTATTGAACTGAGAGCTGTCGGATATCGATCACAAGTCTCAAGCGACAGTCTCAGGTAGCAGATATACACTGCTATACAGTAATGACAACGTTCTCGGCTTGAATGGCAATTTTCCATGCAGAAACCCATGAAATTAACCAATAATTTTGGAGTATTAGGACTACGTGTATACTTCCGAAAAAATTTATTTTGAAAACAGTTGCACAACGGCCGATAACTTTGTTACAGTTTTTCTCAATCGCTTTAACACGGTTTTCGCAATCTTAAACCCAACTGTTAAACAAAATAACTCCGTTTCTATACAACACTTCGTGCGGTAACTGAAACACAAAATACCTTTGCCAGAATCAAATATTGTATAGTATTCAAATTGCAACAAAGCCTTTACAAAAGCTCACACAACCGTCAAATCGCGCAGACTTTGAACAGACCACTAACGCCCATTGACAAAAGTTGTGAAACAAAAGTAATTGGCGCGTAAGTTATGCGAGTGATTTCAATGGACAGTAACTTTTTTCAATTTGAGCACAATGCGCCTATTTTGAAAGGAAAATGCAATCGAACAAAAACCGTGTGGAATTTATGCTGCCAACGTCTGCGGCGATGGAACAATTTGCTATTCTACTGATTAAATATATGCGACTGCAACGAAGGAATACTTTAAGTTACGTACATGGCACATAGAGTTGTGAATGGTGTATAATTTTACTTCTGACGATCGCCACTTTAGTTGCCGTTACCGTGTTACAGTTTTTCTCAGTTGCTTTGATGCACTTCCCGAAACACTAACCTCTTTCTCAATTGCGTGAACACTGACACCCAAATGGCAAAGTAATTGCATCAAAACTGGACAGAGTGATAGTGTTCCTGACAATGTAAACAACAAATGGACACACTATACAAGAAAAGACACATTTATGATGGTGTGTATCTTGAATGTATTACGTTTATTACATATTGTGTAATACATGTACATGTAGTATTGTTGTTTTATTTCTTATTTCTTTATTTATGTATTTCTTGGGACAATCGCCCCATTGCTGACAAATGTAGTCAATCAGTTACCTACTCCCATCGTGCTGGCGTTATCTTTTGTACAAACACAATGCTCATTGTACGTAGTATTTTGCATGCAACGATTTACCCAAAGCACAACTGCGGCATTTCGAATGGACAATGTACACAGTCAGTTGAGAAGAAAACAACCTGTTTTGCCTATAGAATATCCAAAAAAATGAGAATTGCATCTATGTTATGACAAGTGCGTTTAGTGTTTTGCATTTTGTGTGCACACAATGGGAACTGGAAATAGTGGATTGGCCAATTGCATTCATGATGTGGGGTTTTGAGGCGCTTTTAAAAAAATGAGGTTAGAGTTTGGGGAAGTGCATTAAATCGATTGAGAAAAACTGTAATTGCCTTATCGTATTAGAGACACACAAAAGTGATTTGAAGTTGATCGATATGTGTATGAATATTTGTCATTATAAGGGAGGTTTCGCAAGTTGACGAAAACGGATATGATAACAGTAACCGTTCATGTTGATGTCCACACTGAACGGGGTTTCGCACTGTGTGAATACGATCTGCTAAATCTGATCTGCGCTTGGCTTTGTTTTCAGCTGATTTTCCTCACTTTCAAGTGGGCATGACTCATTAAATTCGATCGGTATTCATTCAAGATACATCACAAAGAAACAAAATCCATCACGAAAAAAGCGAAAAATCTGCATAACCGGTATCTGTTTTTATGCTACGCGTATGGAGGCCGATACCCGTTATTCACGCGTAGGAAAACATGTGTACTACGGTTACACGTCACGAGAAGCGCATAAAGTCACGACGTACCCGTATCCGTATCGGTATCCGTGTCGGTGCGAAACCGAATTTACAAGTGAAAAGCCTTTAAGTTCACATGTCTTTCCGATTTCAGTTTTGGCGTTGTTTTCCTGAATCACATTGGATAAAATTGATGACCGTGCCAGTCTTTTAAAAGAAAAAGAAAAGGCTCGTTTTTTTATATTGTTATGTATGTCCTTCAGAGGCCCTCTCATCCATAGCCTACCTTTACCCAATAATTAATTAATATTTTGTTTTCGCACGTGATAATTGATCAACTTCGTGTGCTGTTTGCATTTGTTTGTGTGTTGTATAAACTACTTCAATTGTCCAAGTTTCCACTTTTTGGAAATAATGTCATTCGATTTACAACTGAAATGCACACAAAAGAGGTCCGTGTTACGTTTATCTGTTAAGTGGCTTGCATTGGTCGTCTTCTGCAGGGCAGTTGGTGCGAAAACAACCAGAATGTACTTTAAGTTTTCCACAAATTCTGCAATCTGCACGTTTGTGAACGGCAAGTGTTTGCATTCAAATATTGTGGCTTTAGGTTCACTTATCGTGTGTAAGCGATTGGAAAAACTGTACCGAGTTAACAGATCTGTTAACATAAAACTAACACGTAACAAATACAAAGAATTGTGAATTAGCTCAATGTGGCGGCTTTAAGGGCACTGTACAAAACTCACCATCGAAAGTTCGGTTCCACATCTTTCTGGTCAGTTTATACCCATCGGACAATGAACCATTCTCGCCCAAAGTCTCGTTCACAGCGAGAGAAAACAAGATTATGACGTCATGGAAGGCGCTGGGAAAGTAGTTGTACTGAACAAAAAGCATGAGAAATAGGTATTATACAAATACAGCATGGTTTGAGGGTAAGTAGTGGGAATTATTGGTCCCGAGGTGTAGGTCAGCTTGACTACCTCTCGACGCGAAGCGGAGGGAGGTAGTCAAGCTGACCTACACCAAGGGACCAGTAATTCCCACTACTTTCCAGAAATAAACCATGCTGAATTTGTTTTACTACACCTCAGAAATATTCATGAGCAAATTGACCAAATAACAGATTCAAAGCCAATATACAATGACAACAAACAATTATTTCTTTTGTAAATCCAAACTCAGAAATGTTGCCATTGTTGTTTATGAGCTGCAGAGGTCCGTACCGTGACAATAGCGTTGAATTAGTCTGGTTCCGTGAAGATTCCAATACATTTTTTACGAGGCGGGTTCCAGAGGGAATTTTTGGTGCTACCAGAAAAAAACTACCGCACGGCAGCCAGTTGGATACTCACCGGGCTGACGTCACCTGGGCGCGTAGTCTTTGTGAAAGACTGTCTTACGTTGTTTGGTTCGCGTACGTGCTCGGTCGACATTGCACCGTGTGGACAGGGTACTAGTTTATGCGCTACCTGGGTTCTGTCTGTAAGACACGAACAACACCCATAAACTAGTTCCCTGTCCACACAGTGCAATATCGACCGCACGTACGGCGCATAAACTAGTTCCCTGTCCACACGAACCAAGCAACGTTAGACCGTCTTTCACAAAGACTACTGGGCGCGTAGCATTTTTACTTCCCAATCGCGCGGCTGAATCGGCCAATGACGCGCTCTAATTTGCTTATGAATATTTATGAGGTGTAGTAATATAATTTACTTTAAATTGCAAAGGGAAAACGAAGTTATTTTGCATTTACAATGGATTAGCATTTTGCCTGTTTCGCATAAATATCGTCTGGTGTACTGACGTACTTCCTTTCACATGCACACTTAGTATCCACTTGACCAGACAAAATTATGTTGCTATGTGGTGCACGCGGCAGGTGAGAAGTATACAGAATCAATACAGTGTTTACCGTATAAGAGAATGACATATAAAGCAACCAGACCGTTGGTTGCTAGGCAATGGCGTGCACCACGTAGCACCAACAGCATAGCATGTGACTTTCTAAAATGCACCTCCATTTGAAAGTAAAGAATGCGGGTGCCAGCCATTATGCAAATTATGTTACACGCGAAATGCTAATTCAAAGTGCACCTTTTTATTGTTTCCGCCATACTTCAAAAAGGCTATTTCGGACAGTAGACAATGTAGCCTATGGCTATATTATGCACACATAATCCGAGTCTTGCGTTGCACGGCGAAATATAATCTAATTTTCGACTTTTGTTCGCTAGTTTTCTCAGTGCATGTAACAATGCGAAATACAGAGCAACTCATACATGCATTTATTACATCTCGATTAGACTTTTGCAACAGTTTACTAGCTGGTCTTCCTCAACAAACATTATACCGTCTTCAGCGTGTACAAAATGCTGCAGCACGCCTCCTATACGCACAGCAAATCATCTGATCACATTACTCCTATCCTACACTCTCAGAACGCTGGTTAAAATATCACTGGTTAAAAATCAGTTGGTTAAAAATCTCCCAATGTTGGTTAAATTCTCCGAGTTGGGTAAATTTTTCTTTAACCAGGGGTTGGTTAAGAAATATTATGCTTTCCTGTTGGGTAAACAGCGGGTTGTGTAAAATATAAGATCAGAGGGCTGTATTTTAACCAACTATGGTTATAATTTACACCCCCCGCAAAGCGAAAGTTGGTTAAAAAATTCGCCCAACCATGTCACGTGGTGTCCAGTGAAAGCTACCATTGGTTAGAAACTCGATTGTCTGCAGAATAGCGGCATCGACAAAATGCCCACGCGCGTTCGTTTCGTGTGTGTGTGTGCCTTGTACGTGTATAACTACTACACAAACGTATACAGGACTCGTGTCATGGAGGATGTGTTGACGGCAAATTTGCAAAATGTAGTGGTGTTTCCGAGCCGAAACAACTAATTTAAGGTAAGTTCTGCCTCGTTAATTGTCTGGTCCGATCGGTGAATGGTGGGGAGACATTTTAGTGGTTGCTAGCGGTCGGTTTTGGAAACCTTTCTCGAAGATTTAAGCCGATAATGTTATTTTTTTTACCCGTACGGTACGCGCGGGTTGTCACGAGTATAACGTTACTTTCACGTTGCATGCAGCGCGCCGTGTGCAGCGAGTGCGGGCCACAAACTACATCACATGTGTACAGTACACCATACTCGCTACGCACGGCCTGTATACGTGTAACTTTTCCCCACCACTCCCGCCGGGCTGCCCCACCTAAGAGGTAGGGATTATCACTTTTCGAATGACAAATTCTCCACCCGTGGGGCAAAATTTGGGTTACAAACTCCCCACCCATGGGCCAAAAGATGCACGTTTTGCTCCCTGTGCGCTGAAAATTTGATTTCCGTGCGTTTAAGTCCCACCCTGGGGCACGGAAATCGTCGGACCAAATCCCCACCTAAGGGGTGGGGCATCGCGGGGTGGAGTAGCGCGGGGGAGGGATGGGGCAGTGATAGGTGCATTATTAATAATAATAATGAATATTTGTAATGCGCCGGTCAGAAAGATTATCAGATGCTATTAGTTTAATAGTAGTATGAATGGATGGGTCACATATAGGCCTACCGCCTTTGGATCTTACTGTTAATAGTCCTTGTTTCATTTTGTTTATCCACACAGGAGGGGCTGATCGGATCGGATTTGGCATCTTGGCAGCAACTGTTACTCGACAACAACTATGACAGCAGAAGCCAAGGCCATAACCACTCATCATGCACATCACAGTTGATCTGACTAGGCTACTGCTAAGCAAGGCTTCGGCGTGAACCACGTCTTTTTGATCAAAGCTGCATTTTGGCCACTTTTTCGACACAACTACAGGTTGAGTAAAAAAAACTATACACTTTTAAAATTACTTGTTGTGTTTTAGTGTATCAATATTTATTTGAGATGTTTTGACAACATGTATTTTGGATAAGTTCTCTTGTGTCTTTTGGTAGCAGTTTAATTAAATTATGTTTCATGCATGACCGCACATGAGGCAAATAAGGGTGTCGGGTGGAACACGACTTGCGCCAATTCAGTATGACTAGGAGAAAGAAAAGGATTTGAACCAGTGCAGAGCTGCCAACCCTCCCGGATTTTGCAACAGGTTCTTTGGAAAAATATTAATTTGGTGGTATTTTTTTTCTATTCTGATGTTGGCGCAAGTCGTGTTCCACCTGACACCCTTATTTGCCTCATGTGCGGTCATGCATGAAACATAATTTAAAGGAAACAGGAGAACCTATCCAAAATACATGTCAGAACATCTCGTATAAATATTGGTACACTTTAAAAACACAAAGTATTTTTAAAAGTGTATAATAGTTTTTTGTTCACTCACACTGTAGAACGAACTTGCCATTAATTGTAATTGCAACTCGGAAATTGTTATTTCTTAATCTGAATTTAACCTTTCTTTGGCTGTGTAAACCACAAAAATAAAAGTACGCTCTTCTCTGACTTCATATAGCGCAGCTGAGCTAAACGTCACACAATCATTCTCGAACTCATTGTTAACACAGTGTGATGTGAAACATTTAAAAATGAAAATGTTTGAAGGAAGCTAAACACTTTCATTTAGAAAATACCAGTATATATTTGGCCTACACCTGCTGCTAAAGTACATACATGTACATCAAATATCACAAAATAAATAAAATACAAAAAATGTAAAACTGTCAAGTCCATCGTGTGGTGTTTGCCTTTATTTAGTGTCCTTTTTTATAAACTTTTAACATAATAAATTAACCAACTGTTGGTAAAATATTGCCCAATTACTGTGAACAGCATTTCAGTAAAATGCCCAACCATTCGGGTATAACCAACTGCATGGTTAAAATTTGCCCAACTCAGCACTAACCAACAGATTGGTTAAAATAAAATTAACCAATAATTGGTTAAAAAGTTTAACCAACCACGTATTAAAATTTAACCAACCTGGGTTGGTTAAGGTTTTAACCAACTGTTGGGATGTTCACCTGGTAATACATGGTTGGTTAAAATTTTAACCAAGTTGGTTAAAATTTTTAACCAACGTTCTGAGAGTGTACAGAAGCTACATTGGCTACCAATCAAAGAAAGAATCCACTACAAAATAATCCTCCTTACTTTCAAGGCCCTACACGGTTTAGCTCCTGAAAATATCCAGGGTTTACTGATACGTCGAACCACAAGACCAGGTTTAAGGTCAACTAGCGCTTCCCCACTCTTTGTGCCACGTACCAGACTGTCCTCTTATGGAGACAGAGGTTTTCAGAGTATTGCTCCAAGGTTATGGAATTCTCTTCCTCAGTCTCTCAGAGAAATAGATAATATCACTGTCTTTCAGCAACAACTAAAGACACACATGTTCACAAATGCATTTACAAAGAATTGATAATTTAAACCATTGTTCAACTAGACCAGCGTCTTTGAATGTTTTTACAGATCAAGTGCGCTTTATAAATGCTGTATTATTATTATTATTATTAAATACACGTATTACCTACATAATAAAATTATTCTAAAAATGTTCAATGTTACACCAATGTTTCAAAATGGAATTGCTGTCAGAATTTTTCGAATTTATCTGTTTTCAACATTGGAAAAGTGCATGTTTAATGACTAGGTGACTAATTTATTTAGGAAAAGCTAGAAAAAAAGTTGAACATCCTTTTAAATACAATTGTGTTTCTCGTAAGTCGTACATGAAAGAGGATTTTCATTTGCGAACATACAATGCATGTGCACCTTTCTTTTATTCACAAACAACGCAATTATTCGATATGGCGCTCCCATGTAACACCGAGAGAAAAATTGGGTTCATGTATAAAGAAAAACCTGATGGAGTATACCTCATGTGTCAAAAATATATGTCCTACGTTTGATTTTAAATAACTTTGTTAGATTTTAACCAAACTTTCACATCATGCAAACAAGGCTTGACAAATGTTATCGAGTGAGTTTCATCAGTTTTGACCAAGAGGGTAAGATTTTATAGCCATACTAATAAAAGGTCAATTTCAAAATTCGCCACTTTCGACTTGGCCTTCTCTAATGTCGATACACCGCTGGAGACTGGTGGAATGTGCATGCTGGAGCCAAAAGCTTTTGAAGAAATTCAGGATCACCCCTAATGCTATTGCAAGAGGTGCAAAGGGACCTCAGACATAGACAATTGCCTTAACAAAAGTCGAAAGTGGCAAATTCTGAAATTTGGGGGGTTTTCGTGTGGCTTTTGCCTTTTATATCTCACCCTCTAGCTGGTCCAAAACGGATGAAACTCACTCAGACAATAAAATTATATTTGTCAGGCCTTGTTTACATGATGTAAAAATGTGGTTTAAATCCGTTGGAAAATGAAAAAGTAGGAGTGACATTTTGGGTTGTTTTTACACCTAGTACACTCTCTGGGTGGACGAGATTGGCTCATTAATTTATAAATATGAAAGGCCCGCCCCCACCTATACATGTAACACTGTGTAGTTAAAAAATACTTGCCATTTCTGTAGTAATCACAAACCGAGGACGTCCTCGATTCGCGAGGCGTCCTCGATACGATGGTAAATTTCCACATAGAGGACCTCGATTCGCGGCTTAGACGAGTCCGCGTTCGTTTCGTGTGTGTGTGTGTGCCTTGTACGTGTAAAACTACTACACAAGCGTATACAGGACTCGTGTCATGGAGGATGTGTTTACGGCAAATTTGCAAAATGTAGTGGTGTTTCCGAGCCGAAACAACTAATTTAAGGTATGGTGGGGAGACATTTTAGTGGTTGCTAGCGGTCGGTTTTGGAAACCTTTATCGAAGATTTAAGCCGATTTCAAAGTGTTATTTTTTCCCGTACGCGCGGGTTGTCACGAGTATAACGTTACTTTCACGTTGCATGCAGCGCGCCGTGTGCAGCGAGTGCGGGCCACAAACTACATCACATGGGTACAGTACACCATACTCGCTACGCACGGCCTGTATACGTGTAACTTTTCCCCACCACTCCCGCCGGGCTGCCCCACCTAAGAGGTAGGGATTATCACTTTTCGAATGACAAATTCTCCACCCGTGGGGCAAAATTTGGGTTACAAACTCCCCACCCATGGGCCAAAAGATGCACGTTTTGCTCCCTGTGCGCTGCAAATTTGATTTCCATGCGTTTAAGTCCCACCCTGCAGGGGTTACAAACTCCCCACCCATGGGCCAAAAGATGCACGTTTTGCTCCCTGTGCGCTGCAAATTTGATTTCCATGCGTTTAAGTCCCACCCTGCAGGGGGCACGGAAATCGTTGGACCAAATCCCCACCTAAGGGGTGGGGCATCGCGGGGTGGAGTAGCGCGGGGGAGGGATGGGGGCAGTGATAGGTGCATTATTAATAATAATAATAATGAATATTTGTAATGCGCCGGTATCCATCAGAAAGATTATCAGATGCTATTAGTTTAATAGTAGTATGAATGGATGGGTCACATATAGGCCTACCGCCTTTGGATCTTACTGTTAATAGTCCTTGTTTCATTTTGTTTATCCACACAGGAGGGGCTGATCGGATCGGATTTGGCATCTTGGCAGCAACTGTTACTCGACAACAACTATGACAGCAGAAGCCAAGGCCTTAACCACTCATCAGGCACAAAAGCTGCACTTTGGCCACTTTTTCGACACAACTATAGGTTAAGTAAAAAAAAAATATACACTTTTAAAATTACTTGTTGTGTTTTAGTGTATCAATATTTATTTGAGATGTTTTGACAACATGTATCTTGGATAAGTTCTCCCGTGTCTTTTGGTAACAGTTTAATTAAATTATGTCTCGTGCATGACCGCACATGAGGCAAATAAGGGTGTCGGGTGGAACACGACTTGCGCCAATTCAGTATGACTAGGAAAAAGAAAAGGATTTGAACCAGTGCAGAGCTGCCATCCGTCCCAGATTTTGCAACAGGTTCTTCGGAAAATAATTAATTTGGTGGTCTCTTTTTTTTCTATTCTAATGTTGACGCAAGTCGTGTTCCACCTGACATCCTTATTTGCCTCATGTGCGGTCATGCATGAAACATAATTTAAAGGACACAGGAGAACCTATCCAAAATACATGTCAGAACATCTCATATGTATTGGTACACTAAAACACAAAAGGTAATTTTAAAAGTGTATAATAGTTTTTTGTTTACTCACACTGTAGAACGAACTTGCCATTAATTGTAATTGCAACTCGGAAATTGTTTTTTCCTAATCTGAATTTAACCTTTCTTTGGCTGACTTGTGTAAACCACAACAATACGCTCTCTGACTTCATATAGTGCAGCTGAGCTAAACGTCACACAAGCAATCTCGAACTCATTGTTAACACAGTGTGATGTGAAACATTTAAAAATGAAAATGTTTGAAGGAAGCCAAACACTTTCATTTAGAAAATACCAGTATATATTTGGCCTACACCTGCTGCTAAAGTACATACATGTACATCAAATATCACAAATAAATAAAATGTAAAAAATGTAAAACTGTCAAGTCCATCGTGTGGTGTTTGCCTTTATTTGGTGTCCTTTATACCCAAATATCTTTTTTATAAACTTTTAACATAATAAATTAACCAACTGTTGGTAAAATATTGCCCAATTACTGTGAACAGCATTTCAGTAAAATGCCCAACCATTCGGGTATAACCAACTGCATGGTTAAAATTTGCCCAACTCGGCATTAACCAACAGATTGGTTAAAATAAAATTAACCAATAATTGGTTAAAAGGTTTAACCAACCACGTATTAAAATTTAACCAACCTGGGTTGGTTAAGGTTTTAACCAACTGTTGGGATGTTCACCTGGTAATACATGGTTGGTTAAAATTTTAACCAAGTTGGTTAACATTTTTAACCAACGTTCTGAGAGTGTACCACTGTGCCTTGTCGCTCAGCTGGTTGAGCATGATCTGCCCGGTGAATCAGAGATCCCAGGTTCGAATCCCGATAAGGCCACGAATCTGGTTGTTTCACAAATAACGAGTGTCATTTTGTATGGACGGCCAAAGTTTAATACTTGATACTGACATAATTCGATTGAACAACTTTAGCGCCAATTCTGTACTTTCGGTAATTACATACTTTCACCTTTTCACTCTTTTTTCCATTTTCCATTCTTTCATATTCTTTATTTTTCTTCCCTTTCCTTTTTCCGTACAATCCCGATCAACTTTTATAATTTTTAATACTTTTAATTACGAATATAGCTTACGTCATCTCCCGGCGGGCTTGTCCAATTATAAACCTCGTTACGTCGACGTTCGACCTGCCTTTCGAACTCATGAAACTCGTCGCTGGTTGGCTGAAAGAGGCTGAACGTCATCAGGGCCTGATATGCGACTTTAGCTTCAGAGTCGTAACCGTCGCCCTATAAAAACAAATTAATTTGAATGTTGTACATCTCCAGTAATATTTTCCCATATGCTTTGTATTATGGGTGCCGCCATTTTCTCCGAAAACTGGGTGAAAAACGACGTATTTGCGTACAAGTTCCTTGTGCATGGTAATACAAACTTTACAGCTTTGTGTACAAGCTTTTTAAGGACAACTTTAAAGGTTAATTTCTTGCACTTGCTCTCTTGATTCCGAATCTTCAACAAACATTACATGTCAATGTTATATAGGCCGACGTCACGCAACCAAAATGCATGTAAACATTTCCATGTAATATATTATGAAGACGTATAGAAATATCCAAAGTTATCATGCAATCAATTAAGTGACGAATTCAAATGAAATATATCTAAATTTTATTTCCTAAGGACGAAATTGTTCCATTCGTCAACTGGCAACTGCTGACGACGAAATCAAATAATATTTTTTCGAAAAAGTGTGAAAACGTACGAAATAATTTGGACAAAATAATACGAACATGAGCAACTAATTACGAAATTAAACATGGGAAATGCAAAGTTGTGAATTTTCGAGACGAAATTGAAGTTAACCGGTTATGAATTTGAATGAAATTTGTTTTGTTTAATGTGCGGGAAAACCTATATAGGCCTATATACTAGGCAATGCTGCAATTGCCATTCTTTCATGAATTTTGTGTTTCCTTTGTCCTATTTCTGATCTTAAATATAACCTTGTCATTTTTCAACGGATTTAAACCAGAGAAGTATACAGACTTGGCCTCCTTTAATGTCAATAGGCTTACATCGCTGGAGACGGTGTGGAATGTGTGTGCCGAGCCGAAAGCTTCTCAAGAAAGGCAGGATCACCCCTAATGTTATTACAAAACATCTCGATCGTTTCGCGCAACTCAACAACACACAAGGGACCTCAGCATAGTAGAGAGTTTCATTGACAATGCCGGAAGCCAAGTCGAAAGTGGCAAATTCTGAAACTTACTCAAAACGACTTGTCAGGCCTTGGTTACGTGATCTGAAATTTTGGTTTAAATCCGTTGGAAAATAACAAAGTTATATACATGTAGGCCTACAAGTCTGACATTAGACTAGTTATCGAGTCTACAACAATACTTGGCCTATTGCACAGCTAGCTCCCTCACGTTGAGCCCAATGGGCGGTATAGCGACACTTCTTCGCTCACCAGTGAGCACACTGGTGCCAACCACAGTATTAGGATGTTGTTGTTGTTGTATATTTTATGGCATCTTCGGCAACTAAGGCCCTTTATGCCATCAACTATACGGGTTTAGCTTTAACTATACTATATTATCAACTTGAGATGACGAAGAAGGAGTTGCAGTTTTAGAAGTGGGAGGAAAACCCCCAGAGAAATGCCCCAGGGGAAAACCCACGCGGTCAAGTAGGGACTGCAAACCCAATCCACATACACGCCCCGGATTCGAACCAGGGACGCCAGAGGTGAAAGGCAAGGAAAGAACCCGTACGCCAACCCGACCGCCCCCAGTATTAGGATCCTAGCACAACCACGCCTCCTCCACCCAAGCCAAGCCGCTTCAGTGCACACATTGTACACTGAAACCCCTCAACCAGTACTTATAGCCCTGCATCATCACGAGTCCGGCATTACTCCTGAAGACGAACAGAGCACGCTGTTCGAAACGTTGAGTTCACACTCACCGGTTCTTTTCAAACCACACATATACAAATGAGATTCACATGGTGCTACCGTAAACCCATACACACATGATGACATGCTGATGAGCTTTCTGTCTCTTTTACAAATGTATTTCTGCGGTACAGATTACATTAAACTTACTCTTTGCCAAGACGAGTCGCCAAACAGCCATGTGTTGTTGTACAAGTAGACGGAGAAAAATGCAAACTCTCCGTTGATGTAGCCTGCCTTATAGGCATCAATCATAATACGCCGTACTGCGTCCAATGGAGTCAATAAAAATATAACTGCCGAGAAAATAATGAAATAAAGGAACTTGTTCAGCCTGATTTTCCAGAAATTTGATTTCGTTCTATTACCTAACAATCACATAAAATACCTCCCCAAAATACTGTCCCTAGAAAGAAAACAGGAAATTTGCAATGCCTAGTTTTTATCATCCTCTTGCAACAGTGCCCCTTTAACGCACTCCCTCACTCCTGCGTACAGTGGCCCTGTTGAAAAAGGCCCCATTTCGCGGTGAGACTAGCGACAGAAATCTTGTCGCCTCGGCTGGACCAATCAGGACGCTTGCCAGTGCATTGCAGCATGATTGCAGGCATTCAAATGTAACGCGCGCAGATTGTAAACACCGTGCATGCATGTGATACATGTACTCGGTAATGCTGGCCGTTGTCCGCGTCGGCGATTGGCTGCTATTTAAAGCACCTGGGGAATCTGTTCCATTACATTCGTCAGCATGCATCCCTGTTATTAATTTGAAAAACTGCGCAGTAAAATAAGATCGTCGTTTGAAAGTTTGGTAGGAATGGGACAGTCATAAGGAACGGAACCCAATACAATTTATGGAAAGTATAAAAATCGTTTCTTTTCGGCATAACATCACCGAATTGATTAAATTACATCAAAATGACTCGGGCGTGAGTTGGCTCAAGACAACAGCCGGCTCACTCCACAGATTTGCGTGTGTTTCCTCAGGGTATTATTACGTCGCTTTGCAGAGTGGAAATTCCCTGATATCTCAGGATGAGTTTTTATGTGGAAGCAAAAATGTTGTTGTGTGCTGCTACAAATAGACCTGCAGCCAATTTCACGAAAAATTGCGTAGCTTGCGCAAGTTTTGAAAATGGCGTAAGCCCCGTAGGCTTGCGTGTAATTATCATAGGACTGTTGCGCAGCTTACGCAATAAAAAGTTGCGCAAGCGGGCTTACGCAGTACGTAAGGTTTCGTGAAATCGGCTGCAGTTGCGTGATAGATTTGCATAAATCCTAGAGTCCCGCCCTCGCGCTATGGCGCTCGCGTGCAAGTGCGTCAAGCACCAGACCACCTGGCAAATCGGGCCGTTTCCAGGTGGTGCAAGCTGGTACATAGTAACCCATATGCAGCACGATATGGGGTCGAAGGTAGTGGGTACACCACCTATATGCGTTAAAGACTTAGTAATAAAAGGTGCAGCCATTTTAATCATATTAACGCTAATACCATCTGGGCCTGTTGCTTTCCCAACCGACAAAGACGCAATTTGCTTTTGAACAAACTCTTCTGGGATACTAGAGAGAACAATGTTCGTAATCTGGTGAAGAAGCAAGAGAATGGTCGTGAGACTCATTGGCCTCATTTGAACTTGTGTGATTCTCAGCGGCCATACGTACACCAATTGTTGAAAAATATTCATTGAAATTGTTTGCGATGTCGGTAGGGTCATCAACATATTCTCCGTTTGAGGAGATGATTGAACTCGGGACACATTTTTGTGATGAGTTATCCTTATTTTCCTCAATTGCCGAAGTGTAATATTCGCTTTTCTTTTTTCTGACTTTGTTAGTAACAGCATTTCTTAACTTTTTGTACATATCCCAATTATTCGATGAGCGCGACTTTTTAGCTACATTATGTGCATGATCTCGCTGGCGCATTAGTTGGAGCAATTCTCCATCAAGCCATGGTATAGTGCCGCTTCGAGTACGCTTGGACTTGATTGGAGCATGGTGGTTAATAACAGCCATAAAAATCGAGTGCCAGATAAACCACGCTTCGTCAACATGTTGACAGTTAAGAACATACTCCCATGGAGCATTGCGGAGGTCATTATGAAACGATTCGATATCAATATCCTTCAGGCGTCGAAAAGTAATTAAACGACACCCTTTGCGAGGCGTACTAAAAATCAGATCAATAGTTGTTTGGGTGAACTGCGTGACTCGAGTTGGTTCTTGTATTAACTGCTCCATTTGGAAGAGATTCATGCAAGATAATATAGGATTGGGTGCATTAACACCCGCTACATCACTGTTAAAGTTACCAAGTACAGTCATTTCTTTAAATTCACAGGACGCCTTTTCAGTAATATCGGTTAGGTTATCTAAAAACTCGACAGTACACGATGGTGGTATGTAAACAGAACTCATAAGCACTGGCTGTCTTTGCTTACACCTAATACATTCGACATCATCATATTCAAGATCACATCGGTGAGTAAAATTTAGCGTGTCTCTAATATACATGGCTACCCCGCCTCCATGGCGATTTCCGTCTTTTCTAACAATAGAATAACCAGGCAGTGCGATTTTGCATCTGAAGTTACATGTTAAAATGAACATGTTAAAACACGTACTCATCGTGAATTTTTGTCAAAATAACGAAATAAAACGTGTTTTTTAAAACCTGAAATCGATGTCAACTTTGAAATATGGAACGTTTCCAAACTGCAATGATGCATTCAAGAAAGTCGAGAAACGATTTTGGGTTATGTGACTGGTTTGGAGCTGCTGATCAACATGTGCAATCAACATGGTCCAGCTTAAAATACATAGAGTAATGTGCGAGGTATTCCAGGTACCGCTCGATTACCACGTACCAGTGTGCACCACCTGGAAACAGCCCGATTTGCCAGGTACAGCATGGTGCTTGACTCACTCGTACGCGAGCGCCATATAGCGCGAAGGTGGGACTCTGTCATTTATGCAAATAATTATAAGGCGTGACTCTAGGATTTATGCAAATTTATCACGCAACTGGTCTATTAGTTTACTATCCATGGGAAGAAAACGGAAAATTTGCAATCTCCAATTTTGATGTGGAAACAAAAAGGTTGGTGTAATTATATATACTTTATAACCAGATAAATTAGTTTACAAAGCAGAGGCGGATCCAGCCTCATTAAAATATTAAAAATGAAATCCATTGGATTCCTGCATTTTAATGAGACTGGATCCGCCATTGCAAAACATCATCTTTTAACGATATCCTTGAAAATATACGCATCGGATTGAGAACGCAAAACTTCAGAATGGTAATGAGGACAAATATGACACATGATATAATATCAAAATCTCACCACCCATGAGGTAAGGGGGCGTCAAAAAAGTGATTTTTGATGTTTCATACTGACACACAAAACAGAAACGCAAAACAGAAAATTTAGTGTAATTATTATGTAATGCAGGCAATAAGAATGATAAGGCCCAAACAACATTTGTGAGTCGCAAAGACATAATTGTGTCAATAAGGCTGGGTTTGAATCTCATTCATGTTCCCATTATAAAAACAATTGACAAAACGCAGAAAACATATGTGCCGCTGTCACAGGCATGCACAATCATGTTGAATGCAATGCACGTGCAACACGAGTACCTGGATGCATTAAAAGCAAGACACAATTACGAGATACCATGCACTCTCACCATGCAACGGTTAACGAAAGGTGAGAGAGAATTAATGAGCTTTCGGTATGGTGCTGGCAGGAACATCACACAGCGAGGTTGCGATAACATTTAATGTCCATGTGATATTATTGCATTCAAAACCCGTTTTGCGTTATTAAAGTGTGTGCTTTGCGTTTCTAAAATGTGTCAGTATATATCTTTCCAAAAACAGTTTTCTAATAACATATCAATTCTCCATCGGATTTGAAGTTTATTGAATACAGTTGACTTGTGGATAACAAGGAACTGATTGATTAATCCACTTTGGAATCGCTTTCAAGACTGTTAAGTTCCGCTTTAGTGATTTCGGCTAGGTCCAAGAGGACGCGTTTTGCACAAAGTAATTTCCACATAAATGAAATGTGACATTTTCTGTTTCTGGGAGAATCCTGCAGTTAAATGGGCACACCGGCTTACTGTTTACATAATGTAGCAATCTAGCATCCTTGACAATAATATTTCGATGGTCGTTGTGAAAAAAAATTATCAAAATGGCACGTAATTAACTAGAAATGTTTAAAATTAACAAAAGAGACAAATGTTGGGCTATACGCTTTACCAGCCGTCGCGATGTATTATGTATCATGTGTTTGTAAATAAAGGTGGCGTTCGTTATGGGTCGACACGTGTTTAACCTCGATTCCTTGATTTCCCTGACTCATCACACCTTGCATGATCCCTCAGGTCAGCGCGGACTCGATGAAGCACACCGAACGCAACGTTTTGGTGTCTTTAGCGCGTTTTACAAGTACGAAGCGGCCGAGAGCTCCACTCCCCAGCGAAATCCAATTCGTTTGTACACGATCAAACTGAGCGCAGCTGTGCGGTGTATAGACTTCCGTTCCATCATACACTGCGCGCCGGGAATTGTGGGGGAACTGTAAAGGCACGTATATTCGGAGCCTCCACTAATTGTAAACCATTTTACAGGAGCCGATTCGTTCGGTAGGATCGAAAGACAAAAACGGTCGGATTAAAAAAAAACATTTACAGGATTCTGTCAACAATTTACGTAATTTGCGCTGCTCTTATTCTGTTGCACTGTTTGCACCTGACAACATTTTCAGGTAGGACGTGGAGCTGTACAGTAAATCATGGAAATATCAACAGTTTACCTGTTTGGCGAGACACTAGATCCCTTATGAAAATGTATAGCGTAAATTAAAGAAGCGTGTTTAGATTTTTTCAGAAAATGGATTCCGTTTTAACCTAACAATCATACAAAATGCCTCCCCAAAATACTATCAATGGGAAGAAAACGGGAAATTTGCAATCTCCAAATTGGATATAGAAGCAAAAAGGTTGATATAATCACTGGACTGCTTTATGGAACGGATAAATTAGTTTACAAAACATCGGTGTTTTTTTTTACGATATCCTTAAAAATATACGGATTGAAAGCGCGAAATTTCAGAATGGTATGATGAGAAAAATATGACGCATGATATGGTATTATGATCTCAACACCCATGGGAAAAATGGGGGCTTAAATGTGATCTGCACATCTCCTTTAAGTGACCTTTTTCGACAAGGCTACTCTTACGAACCTCTATTTTTGACACAAGTGAAAACAAATCTTGGGAATTATCTCGGACGTACAAGATAATTATCTCGCACGCAGCATAGGATTATATATTGTAACAAGACTTTCCTACTTGTTATTTGACACTCGACACACAAATTAAGGAACGCAGGAATCCTCATTCAGACACAAACTCTTTCCGTTTATTCGCAACACGTCTCTCCGTCACAACAACTCAGCCAAAGATGGCGCCGGGATCGCGTCCCCACGCGGAACGGATATCCCGATCCTCCAGCAGGGGGCTCACGCCACCCGGCTCCGTGGACCCGATGATAGCGCCCTCAGCACGTCGGGCGGGCCCACCGTGAAACGGTGCTGGCGCCCTCAGCTGGCGGATCGGAATACCCGTTACACCGCCCCCTCCGAGGACCCTGCTTTGTCCCCAAAGCCGGCAGCGAACCCGATGTCTCGCCGGGGACACGATCCCTACACAAACAAGAAAAACAACAAGGTTACATCAAAACAAGAAAAACACAATGGGGGCAAGTTCCTCGGTGTTAGAGTCAGTCACTATGGGGGGAGGTGGTCGTCACTGCGCCGTAGTGCGCCACCTGGGCCCGAAAAAGCTGATGTCCATGGGCATCCACCCCCACCCCGGTATGATGTAGCCGCCACTCGTCCCTCGCGTGCTCGCAGAGGGGCTCCGTCATCTCGGTGGCAGCCTCGCGGGACGCTCCGTCCTGTCGGAGGTGACTATTGGTAGGAACTCTCCAACGCGCGCCACCCGGGAACGTAAGAATGGTCCCGGCTGGGACCCCGTACCGCGACCCCTCCCCCAGCGGCAGATATGGTGGGGGACTGGCGGGCCGCTCCGGGTAGGTCTGTGTGCCGCCTTCCGTACGCGGGGTGGTGCGACGCCCCCCACGAACTGGTGGTTCCGGCCGGGTGGACTCCGGGTGGTGTCCCGTGGCGGCTGGGGGCCGTTCCGAGTGGTCATTGGCTCCCCTCCGCTCCCGGTCCTCACCATCCAGCTCGTCGTCGCCGAGCGTCACCGTCGCCACCCTCCCTGGGCTCTGGGCGCAATACTGCAGGTGTCGCTGTCGGATGTCGTCCCTGCAAAACGCTCTCCCGCATCCGAGGGGGCACTCAAAGGGTCTCTCCGGGTGCAGAGCTGCGCAGGCCGTCGCCTGGTGCCGCCTCAGGTTTCCCAATCGGTTGAACCGCTTGTTGCAGTGCCGGCATCGGAAGCGGCCCATCCTACGGATGTTGGCAATGGCTCCCTGCTCTGGTTGGAGCGCTTCCCGGCCTCCGGCTTTCGCGTCCTTTCCTTGGTTTTCCTGGGCCGACAGTGTCCCCTGGCCTTCGGCGGTCTCCTCTTCGCAGGGAGCTGCGGCGTCGGGCTGAAAACATTTTCTCCACCCCGTCGCCGCCTCGCCCAGGTACACCATCCCCACCCCTCTCCATTGTCTTTCCTTTACCGCTCCTCGAATTATCTGGTGTCCAGCCGGCACCACAGTATTCTCACGAACATGAACTCTTGCCACCGATGGGTGCTGTTCGTAGCCTCCTAAAGCTGCGGACTTCCCATTGATCAACACTGTGTTGTTCCCCCACCGCCACTCGCAACGGTACGTCGACAGGAAGTCTATCCCCAGGATGACATCCGGCTCGATTTTAGCCACAATGCAGGCGTGGCTCAAGACCTGATCTCCGATCTGGAGTTCAAAGGTAGCCTCCCCCCGGGCCTGCATTGGGCTCCCATCTGCTTGTCTCAGGGTCGGAGGCGGGGGCTGGAGGTCTGGCTTCCCGGGTCCATAAAGCTCGTCATAAATGCGTTCCGAAATTAGGCTCACCGTAGCTCCCGTGTCAAGCAGGAAACAGGCGGGTGTCGACGCAACTTTTCCTGCGACGTAATTTGCCCCCAGCGGCACCTTAGGTGTCGTCCGGTCATGTCCTGGTGGTCTTCCCCCGGCTGTCCACTGGGTCGGCTTAGACTCGCTCTGTCCTCTCCTCGCATTGTTATCGAATCCTTGTCTCCTACGCGGACAATCACGCCGGAAGTGCCCGAATTCGTGGCACCCGAAGCACTCCACCATCGATCGGTCGAACGGTCTCCGCGCGTAGCCTGTGCTCCCGGTGTTCGAGTCCGGCTCGGATTGCGCTGGTTGTACCACTGACCGGACGTCCCTGACTCCCAGTTTCCACTTCTTGGCCTGCAGTTGCGAGGTCAAGAACGCCTCCATCTCCGTTGCAAGAGTGACCGCCTCGGTCAAGGTCGTTGCTTTCCTGGAGAACACATGGCGTTGCAATTGGTCGTCGCCTAGTGCGTTCCTGAAAGCCTCCACCGCCAAGTCCTCTCGAGCTTGTGTGGGTAGGCTCGGGTAGCTCTGTGAAACCAACCGCCGTATTGACTGGCCCAGGTTGCAAATAGGTTCGTCTCGTCCCCTAGTGCGCATCGAAAGCTGGGCCCGATGCAGTGGAACTTGGGCCGTGACTCCGAAACGATGTTCGAAGTACTCTAGGATACGGAGGTAATCCGTCCGGGCCTCCGGTGCCATATCAGCCAGAGCTTCCCGTGCCGAGCCCTTCAGATGGGAGCCCAGGAACATTGCCTTCTCGGACGCGCTCCACTGGTTGACTCTGGCCACGCTCTCAAAATGGATCAGGTAATCCGACCACGAGGAAACCCCATCAAACTTATCTGGAAGCATCATCGGTCTTCGATGGATCGGTGATGGATCGGACCTCGTGGCTGGCTGCGAGGCTGGCGCCCCATAGGTTTGTGCAGTGCGGAGCTGATTCCCTTGCTCCGCACCATAGGGTTGTGCAGTGCGGAGCACGTCTCCATTGCGTTGTGCAGTGCGGAGCAGATTCCCTTGCTCCGCACCATAGGGTTGTGCAGTGCGGAGCAGATTCTCTTGCTCCGCACCATAGGGTTGTGCAGTGCGGAGTAAATTCCCTTGCTCCGCACCATAGGGTTGTGCAGCGCGGAGTAAATTCCTTTGCTCCGCACCATAGGGTTGTGCAGTGCGGAGCAAGCCTCCATAGTGTTGTGCAGTGCGGAGCAAATCCTCTTGATTCTCGTGCTCCGCACCATAGGGTTGTGCAGTGCGGAGTAAATTCCTTTGCTCCGCACCATAGGGTTGTGCAGTGCGGAGCAAGCCTCCATAGTGTTGTGCAGTGCGGAGCAAATCCTCTTGATTCTCGTGCTCCGCACCATAGGGTTGTGCAGTGCGGAGTAAATTCATTTGCTCCGCACCATAGGGTTGTGCAGTGCGGAGCAAGTCTCCATTGCTTTGTGCAGTGCGGAGCAGATTCTCTTGCTCCGCACCATAGGGTTGTGCAGTGCGGAGTAAATTCCTTTGCTCCGCACCATAGGGTTGTGCAGTGCGGAGCAAGTCTCCATTGCTTTGTGCAGTGCGGAGCAGATTCTCTTGCTCCGCACCATAGGGTTGTGCAGTGCGGAGTAAATTCCTTTGCTCCGCACCATAGGGTTGTGCAGTGCGGAGCAAGTCTCCATTGCTTTGTGCAGTGCGGAGCAGATTCTCTTGCTCCGCACCATAGGGTTGTGCAGTGCGGAGTAAATTCCTTTGCTCCGCACCATAGGGTTGTGCAGTGCGGAGCAAGTCTCCATTGCTTTGTGCAGTGCGGAGCAGATTCTCTTGCTCCGCACCATAGGGTTGTGCAGTGCGGAGTAAATTCCTTTGCTCCGCACCATAGGGTTGTGCAGTGCGGAGCAAGTCTCCATTGCTTTGTGCAGTGCGGAGCAGATTCTCTTGCTCCGCACCATAGGGTTGTGCAGTGCGGAGTAAATTCCTTTGCTCCGCCCCATAGGGTTGTGCAGTGCGGAGCTGATTCCCTTGCTCCGCACCATAGGCATGTGCAGCGCGGAGCAGGCTTCCATTGAGTTGTGCAGTGCGGAGTAAATTCCTTTGCTCCGCACCATAGGGTTGTGCAGTGCGGAGTAAATTCTCTTGCTCCGCACCATAGGGTTGTGCAGTGCGGAGCAAGTCTCCATTGCTTTGTGCAGTGCGGAGCAGATTCTCTTGCTCCGCACCATAGGGTTGTGCAGTGCGGAGTAAATTCCTTTGCTCCGCCCCATAGGGTTGTGCAGTGCGGAGCTGATTCCCTTGCTCCGCACCATAGGCATGTGCAGCGCGGAGCAGGCTTCCATTGAGTTGTGCAGTGCGGAGTAAATTCCTTTGCTCCGCACCATAGGGTTGTGCAGTGCGGAGTAAATTCTCTTGCTCCGCACCATAGGGTTGTGCAGTGCGGAGTAAATTCCTTTGCTCCGCCCCATAGTCTGGTAGCGTGCGGGGCTCCAAGCGGAGCTGTTCTGCATGGTCGAGTGTTCTTCGGAATCGATCCGGGAATTCCGCACCGCAAGACCGTGGCGTGCGGGGCTCCGAACGGAGTGGTGCCACGTGGTCGTGTACGATGCGGAGTCGATCCGGATGTTCCGCGCCGTAGTCTGGTAGCGTGCGGGGCTCCAAGCGGAACGGTTCTTCCAGGTCAAATGTGGTGCGGAGTCGATCCGGGGATTCCGCGCCGTAGTCTGGTAGCGTGCGGGGCTCCAAACGGAGCTGTTCTGCATGGTCGAGTGTGGTGCGGAGTCGATTCGGGGATTCCGCGCCGTAGTCTGGTAGCGTGCGGGGCTCCAAGCGGAACGGTTCTTCCAGGTCAAATGTGGTGCGGAGTCGATCCGGGGATTCCGCGCCGTAGTCTGGTAGCGTGCGGGGCTCCAAGCGGAGCTGTTCTGCATGGTCGAGTGTTCTTTGGAATCGATCCGGGGATTCCGCACCGCAAGACCGTGGCGTGCGGGGCTCCGAACGGAGTGGTGCCACGTGGTTGTATTCGGTGCGGGGCGGATCCCCCAGAACCCGCCGGAACTTTCCCGGCCCAAAATGCACCGGGGTCGAACTGAGGTCCGTCCCCCTACAAAAACTACTCGGATTGGCAGGGTCAGGCCGTACTGCATGTCCCGGCCTCCCCTCTACAATCTCCGGTTCCAACATTGTTTCTGAAACCTCCCGTCGCCCGGAGTTTTCTCTCGGGCTTTCCCCAAAAAACGAGAACAGTTCGTCCACCGTAACAAACGTTTTGCTTTGCGACATGAAAGACCGCCCCCTATCCTGGGACAACTCGTGTCTGCTGCCGGGCATGTCCCCTCTGCGTGGGGGGTCAGATGCCATAGTCGGTTGCGTGAATCCGACTCCAAAAAAAAAACCAACGCAAATTACCTGTTCCTGTCGTTTTCCCCTTCAGTGTCGTCCCACCGCTGCCTCCAGTGTAACAAGACTTTCCTACTTGTTATTTGACACTCGACACACAAATTAAGGAACGCAGGAATCCTCATTCAGACACAAACTCTTTCCGTTTATTCGCAACACGTCTCTCCGTCACAACAACTCAGCCAAAGATGGCGCCGGGATCGCGTCCCCACGCGGAACGGATATCCCGATCCTCCAGCAGGGGGCTCACGCCACCCGGCTCCGTGGACCCGATGATAGCGCCCTCAGCACGTCGGGCGGGCCCACCGTGAAACGGTGCTGGCGCCCTCAGCTGGCGGATCGGAATACCCGTTACAATATATTGGTCCTTGGGGTTCACGGGTTGTGCACAAGTCTATGAAGAAGTTAGAGGATTTGGTCCTTGTGGGGTTTGGTCCTTGGGGGGGGGGGGGTTCGGGTCCTTGGGAGGTTCTCGACAGTCCTTAGTTTTCGTACCAAAAACACTAAATTATTTAAGGAAAATTAAAAATTTTCTGTTCACAAATCAAAATTGGGGGTCTCTAGTAACCGCTAAACGTGAGGGTTTAAACAAAATAGGTAAATAAAGTCGAAAAACCATCGTTTTAGTGTCCAAAAGTGGTCAAGGACCAGGCTCCTCATCTAGATACTGTAAAATAATTTGAGTAATCTCGCAGTGGTAAAGGGTGTAACTTTAGTAGTTGCCTTGCATATGTCATGTAAACAAAAAAAGCGTCCTTTTTGGGGGGTGGCGGGGCGAGAAACATGGCGCGCCCTGCACTTTTTTTCCGTAGGTGCATTTTAACATGCATATTTTGCATACTGGTGCGCTTTGTCGATAACTGCCATCAACGCTCTTTCCTCAATAGACTGTTACAGAAGCGTTTAAAGGCAGTAGGCCTATATATACATCATTGGTAATCTCGAAAATCAGAAATGTTCACAGATTTACGCCTAACTTACACAATATAAACATGATGAGCGCAGAAAACTTTCCCTGAAATGGTTTTGTCTGAAGTGCTATAGTCTTTGATGAGTATTATAAACAATTAGTCTCATGAGACGAAAATTCAATTCGCCCCAAAACCATTTCGCCCAAGTGCCATTTCGCCCCAAATAATTCGTCCAAACACTACATCACCCAAATGCCACTTCGCCCCAAAACCATTTCGTGCACAGGCCGTGGTTCAGGGCGAAGTGGTTTTGGGGCGAAATGACTGCAAACCCTTTTTTGACTGTTTTCTCAAAAGTTAGATGAAGTACGGAGCTCGTTTTTGCTCAGGTTGGTTTTAATCATGCATATCTTCGATCACACAGGGGGATAAAACTATTTGTAACAGTTTACCAATGATGTATACTTAGTATCTTTAAGTCCCGCCCTCGAAATTTCCACCAACCAATCACTTTGAAGGACAATGGTGATCCACGTGGTCTTTCGGCAATCTAAACAATCTAATGATTTTGCGCACTTTGAAGTCGCTATACGCGTTCTACGTGGGCGGGGCGGGGCTTACTGGATCAGTCTATCAAAGCGGAATCCATCAACCAATCAATCAGAAGCAGAGAAAATTCCCAACGCTCTCAACGTTACCCACTTATGGGGAAAAATAATACGCGCGCGGCCCACACGACAAACCACGACTCCATTGTCCAATTTTCGGACAAATCAATCAAGCCTGTATATACAGCTATACGTTGGCCAATATTTTGATCCATGTGCCATATTAAAGCGTGTTTTGTAGTTTAATAGGGAATTGAACTTCATTCCTATGGGTATACTTCTCTTTTTAAGAATTCTGATGCGATACAAGGAATCACGTTTAACCTCGAATTTTACCGGATTGATTAGGTCCACAACAAACTGCTTAATCTCTAGCGACCCATCCTAGAGTACATTTTCAATTACGGTTACGTTTTATCTGCCATTTTCAATTGATAAATAGTATGTCTGTCGATTGTGCAAGCACGATTTTCTAGGAGAATATTCGTGCATGTATGTGGCACAGTGGACTTATCCATTGTGTCCCCATCATGTCTCAAACATCCAAGGAATTCTACAGTTTCTTTTCAGGTTTTTTGAGTGTCGCATCCATGTTTTACATATCGTGCTGAGCTCTACATTTGGTGCAATATGTGTCTGTTTTCAATACTGGAGAGACGTTTCCCTCCAGGATTATATCTCGGTACAATGTCATTCATCTTCTCTCAAAAAAAAAGAAATATCTTAAGATGGATCTAAGGAGATAACTTCAGCTGAAGAACTGCAATGAATAGTGCCACAACATACCTTCCTGAAAGCCCTTTGTGCAAATTTCCAATATACCGTAACAAGGACACCAAAAAATGTCACAAAGTATGTGTTATATATTTTATACGTTAAATAGGAAATTTGTACACATAGTTTTTAGAAAGGTATGTTGTTGCACTATTCATTGCAGTTCTTCAGCTGAAGTTATCTCCTTAGATCCATCTTAAGATATTTCTTTTGTTTTGAGAAGATGAATGACATTGTACCGAGATATAATCCTGGAGGGAAACGTCTCTCCAGTATTGAAAACAGACACATATTGCACCAAATGTAGAGCTCAGCACGATATGTAAAACATGGATGCGACACTCAAAAAACCTGAAAAGAAACTGTAGAATTCCTTGGATGTTTAAGTTATCTTCTTAGATCTATCTTATGATATTTCTTTTGTTTTGAGAGAAGATAACTGGCATTGCATAGAGTTATGATCCTGGTGAAAAAGTCTCTCCAGTATTGAAAACAGACTTAGGGGCGGATCCAGGGGTGCGTGGGGGGCGCACGCCCCCCCCCCCCCCCCCCCCCCCTTTTCAATTTTTTTATTTAAAAAAATCCACTTTTTGTGCAAGCTTTTCCTGCTTAAAGGCCCAGTGGATCATTTGCAATGACCCCAAAAAGTAATCGACGAGTTTACAGGGGGAAAGTTCTGAAAGTAAAGATTGAATTAATAGCAACTATCCAATGAAAGGTTTTCGCTCAAAATGATATAATTTTACCAGAAAATCATCCGTAAAGATGAAATTATTTAGATCGTTTGCAAACGATCTACTTATTTTTGGTTCGCATCTACCCGGTCCAAAATGCATGGGCGCTGTGTACTCCGTGTGCGTGTTCCAACGCGATGAATTTTTATGGATCGCGCGCACACGCAGTATGTGCGCCACAGAGTGCATGACGCAAGCCACATATAGTACCCGATCAACTGAGAACGAATATTTGAAACACCCCGCCAAGACCAGGAAAATGCATATGGATTTTCATTGTTTTTTTAAACGTGGTACATTTGACAAAGCTGAAATTTCTTCGGATGAGTTTGTTGATGTCTTTCTTTTAATTTATAATGGTTTTATCCGCAGAATCGCTCAAAAACAGATCATCTACAGGGCCTTTAAAGTGGTTAAATATTGCCCCAGATCGCACCACAGAGCATCTAGAATCCATCTAGAAGCTGTTAGGGCTTCGCGCTACGTGCTCACTATTTCATTGTCATCAGCATTTCATGCTTAAAAATTTCACCACCCCCCCCCTCCCCCCCCCCCTCCTCCCCCCCCCCCCTTCCCCCCCCCCCTCCCCCCCCCCCCTCCCCCCCCCCCCCCCTTTCAAAATCCTGGATCTGCCCCATAATACGAGACCGAGTGACTCTCCCCTTCCATTGTTCCCCTATTGTGTGTAAAAACATCCAATGAATTTCCTTTCAGGTTTTAGGGGAGAGTCATACGTTAACAAAAGGGCCAGGAAAGAGTGTGTTGAGGTATAGGGGCGGTACGGGGCGAGTCACTCGATCTCATAATTCTTAGGTCTTAGAGTTGCACATTTGAATGTTCAAAGTCTTCGGCCTAAAATCGACCATATTCGCCTTCTTTTGGCTACACAAGAAATTCCCGTTCTAACATTGAGCGAAACATGGCTTCACGAAGGAGTTAGTGACAATGAAATTAGCGTTGATAATTATTCTATTATACGCCGAGATCGCGCAAAAGATAACCATGGTGGCGTAGCCTGTTATGTTAAAAATCATTTCAACCACCGTGTTATAAATTAACACAAACGGTACATGTAACATACAACCTAGACTTGGTTCCAAGTCCGAGATCCTGTTTTGTTTTCCGTTTCCGATTTTTGAAATGTATGGACAGGGAACTAGTCTATTTCGGTTCAGAATCTCGAGATTTTGAACCGAAATAGACTAGTTCCCTGTCCATACATTTCAAAAATCGGAAACGGAAAGCAAAACAGGATCTCGGACTTGGAACCAAGTCTACATACAACCTGGAGACTAGTTGGGTAGAATTAAATATAAAACAAAGTAAACCAATTGTTTTGGTTGTTACGTACTTACCAAACAAAAAACCAGAGTATCTAATTGATCTTGAACATGCATCAGCTCGGCCAATTTATAAGTAACAACTGTGAGTTAAGAATGCTGGGTGATTTTAATCTGAATATTTTTAATAACGGTGACTACTCTAGCCTTGATCAAGGCGTTGGGCTTGTCTTCTAGACGGCCTGCTGAAGATAAAACTGAACAAAGCGCTTACAAGCTATTCTGTTGCACGGATTGGCTTACAACGCGCCGCGCTACGACTATATGCACACATGCACGTACATGTATCGGTACGGTCCTAAACCCAACGCCTTGATGGTTCTGCATTCAGCCAGAGCGAAACTCATTACAGTAATAGGGAAACCACCCCAGCATGAGCTGAAATTTCATTGGTTTGAAAAACGCTATGATCTGCGATCCCCAGTTCGTTCATCCGAGGCAGTATTAAGAGCTCCCGCAAATCATTCAGGAAAGCTGTCATATTACGACCGTTATCCACCAGAAGTGTAATCAAATACGTAAACAGACAAGCACAATAAATGTTACGAACCCGAGAATATTAGTTGTTTTCGTCCATCGATCATGCCACGGTTCTCGTAACATATGAGGACGCCATTACATGCATAATGCATGCTCGCGTCATTACGTGCTACTCATGAAGCTCTTGATTGGCTGAAGACAAATGTTAAATATTCATACCTTGCACACCCGCATACTCAAAGCCCGCCCATTTTCGGCCAAAACTGGCAGAAAAAAAATAAAGAAAAACATTAAACCCGGAAGTGCAGACTCGACAAGGCTGCCAGCTTTCGAGCTAGGCCCGGCCGTACGCAGCTAGTACGCAGTATGTACGCAGCCAGTGTGTTGCCGTACGGGTTTACTACGGAAGTCGTTATCTCACAGTGGCTCGTTTTGATGCCGTGTGCAGTTTGCATGCGCTAGACCCAATATTCTCTCGTACAGCATGCAAATAAACCTGGAGACGGCCGTGGACAAGGCTATGACTACTCTAAAATTAATGACTTGTGCTGCGAGTTTCAATTAACCCAATATTATTAGTTGATAAATCCTACAAGAGTTACACCTACTTCAAGTACCTGTATAGATCTCATCATGACCTCGCATCCTGCTTCTATTATTAGTACTGTCGTTATTCCCATATGTGACCCGCTCTGCAAAAAAGGGTCTTAAGTCGCGCAGGCTAGTATTCTTTTTGCGGGGCGGTCGGGTTGGCGTACAGGTTCTTTCCTCGCCTTTTACCTCTGGGGTCCCGGGTTCGAATCCGAGGCGTGTATGTGGATTGGGTTTGCAGTCCCTACTTGACCGCGTGGGTTTTCCCCTGGGGCATTTCTCTGGGGGTTTTCCTCCCACTTCTAAAACTGCAACTCCTTCTTCGTCATCTCAAGTTGATAATATAGTATAGTTAAAGCTAAAACCGTATAGTTGATGGCATAAAGGGCCTTAGTTGCCGAAGATGCCATAAAATATACAACAACAACAACATTCTTTTTGCGACCATAACAAGAAATCCGCGGCAAATCCACGCTCAATAAAATACCAAAACACAATGGAAATTCCTGGCGGTGCCCAGATACCGCCTGGAATGTCTGTGTTCCCCCTGGAATGTTTGCTTTACGCCTGGAATTTCTTTTGTGTTTAGGTATTTTAATGAGCGTAGAAATGCCACAGATTTCTTGTTATGGTCGCAAAAAGAATACTAGCCAGCGCGACTTAAGACCTTTTTTTGCAGAGCGGGTCACATATAGGAATCAGCGATCATTCCATGGCGATGTGTATCCGGAAAATCAATACTAATTTAAAGATGCCCCAAGGATTACACGTCTATTAAAAACTTTAAGCATTTTGACGAAAATCGTTTTTACAAAATTACGTTTCTAATGCCTTGGAACTTAATTGAAAATTACAGTGATATTGATCATGCCTGGTGTGTATGGGAAGAAATGTTTAATTATGTTTGTAACCAACATGCTCCATATATGCAAATACGGCGTTGCCATGGAAATTGCTATAAACATTATGGCCTCGGATACCATTGCAAAGCACAGGGACACGGTTAAGTGATTTTTAGTGTAGAGCCATTGCCTTGGCAACTAACAAAAGATGACGTATTCACTTCGGCAGTCTATATAGTAAATGGATGGAATCATGGCGCCCATTTCACATTTTTATAAAAATCGTATCCGATATGATTTCGAATTGTTAAAATTGTTTCGTAACAATTCGTAAAGCATCGTAATAATTCGTAAATCATCGTAATAGTGTATTAATACATCATATCCCGTTGGAAGTGTGTCGCAAGCCAACGCAAGTCTTCCGTCGAGTGTCGCCAATGGCTCACGCTGCAAATGTCATTTGGCATTCTAGAAATAACTTGGATGAATCTTACAAGCCATACGTAGTCTCAGTGAAAAGATAACTTTTATTAACGTTTATTTTTATATAACGTTTATAACAAGATATATATAGGACTTACTTCTCCCCCTGCGGGCTGCCGCTTTTAAGGCCTGTTCGGTAGACTTCTGATTTTCGAGAACCACTATGTTAACAAACACGCCATCAGCCTCCAGTCGCTTAATAATGCTGTCTGCGATCAACCTCCAGATGCCGAAATCATCAAAAATGACCGAGCACCGTCTCCACGACCATCTCCGGAAAAGGACCACGGACAACCGGCCCAGAACACCCATCTGAAACGCCGTGCGAGTGAGGGTCTTATAGTGGTCTTTATCGTCTAAATCCCCGGAGGTTGCAGCCCCGGAGAGAATGGGGACGTTCCAGTAGGCCGCTAAATCGGCGACCGCTTTGCACTGGAAGCTACAGCCGGGTCCAAGGAAAACTCGGACCCCGCGGTCGAAGAACATATCAGCGGCCACTCCCGGGGCGAGCATGGGCTTGGCGGCGCAGCGGTTCCCGGTGTTTTGAAATTCGTAGGTGATGGTAAAATTGTTGTATGAGCCGTCGTCTACTCGGCGTCGGACCGTCTCCAGAGCGATGTCCACGGCGGGCTGGATGCGGAGACGATCGAAGATTTGACGGCCGCCGACCTCGAGTAAAAGACCCATTCGGATTTCGGGCGGGTCCGCTGCAAAACTTTGCTCAATTAACACAAAATTTATAAAGTGCGCAAGTAAAAACATTCCTAAAGTCCGCATCTTGATGTCGCGTGGATTTCTTCGCTCGGCAGATTTAATGATTGCGGTATTTCCGGTATGAAACTATGCGCGTTGTGAAACTAGCGCGCCAACATTCTTGTCAAAATTGTATAGGCCTAGTTGTGTTTTCACTGTATAGCCAATCACCTGCGCGCGCATTGTCCAGGTCACGTGACACACGCCGGTGACATAAAAGGGCATTTCGGGGTCTACATATATATATTTTGCCACTAAAAGACTACTAAGGTATGACGTCAGTTACCAGGGTAACTCATCGATATATACTCTCCAACAAAAGAAACTGTGCATGGTAAAAATTGCTGTATTTTTTCAAGAACAAGGTGGAAAATAAACACCAAATTCACAGACAATATTCTCTGACATTGTTAGAAAAAGGTTATGCACTCAAAACCTGCTCATAGCATAGTGCAGGACTTAGGCATGCTGGGTGTTGATTTCACAATAGGGGTCCTACAGGTTGTTATGTAACAGAATTCCATAAGAAACCCAAAAGTCAGAAGAGCATTAGGCGGTCGGGTTGGCGGTCGGGTTGGCGTACGGGTTCTTTCCTCGCCTTTCACCTCTGGGGTCCCGGGTTCGAATCCGGGGCGTGTATGTGGATTGGGTTTGCAGTCCCTACTTGACCGCGTGGGTTTTCCCCTGGGGCTTTTCTCTGGGGGTTTTCCTCCCACTTCTAAAACTGCAACTCCTTCTTCGTCATCTCAAGTTGATAATATAGTATAGTTAAAGCTAAAACCGTATAGTTGATGGCATAAAGGGCCTTAGTTGCCGAAGATGCCATAAAATATACAACAACAACAACAACAACAGAAGAGCATTTTGCAAGATTGTGTCCAGTACTCAAAACGTCATGCCGCGTCTGTCCTTAGTTGACCGTCATCAGGCCATTGGAATGTTGCAGGCCGGAATGAGTCAAGGCGAGGTTGCAGCACACTTTCAATGTCACCGAAACACCATTTCAGCATTTGTGAGAAGGCAGAGAGAGCGAAATGATGTAACTGACCGGCCAAGATCGGGACGTCCACGTGTAACTACGCCACGTCAAGATCGCTGGATCCAAGTGACGCACCTCAGGAATCGACGTCTCACAGCAGCTGACACTGCTGGGGTGATACCTGGTAACAGACGCATTCACCCAATGACAATCCGCAGGCGGTTACGTGAGATAGGGCTACGCCCATGTCGCCCCGCCATTCGACTCATTTTGACGCAACGTCACCGTCAATTGCGACTTCAGGGCTGCGTTCGGGCGTGTACTCGTGTTAACACGAGTTATACTCCTGCGCGCGTGAACGGCAAGAATAACGACACTCGGGTCAGTGAGAGTATGCTCTCACTACTCCCCAACAAATGGGGAGTGTGCTCGTACTCCTGTCAAGTGTCATGTGATTTGTACGAAGATGGTGGAATATGGGTGGGATTTTTGGTGAATTTGCTCAACGTGTCAACTCAATAACTGAAACAATAACTCACTAAGGTTTGTTTTAGACGGCATCAAAGGTTCTCACGACTTACGGCCTGTATTTCCTCAGTTTCTTGTGAGCAATGAAACGGCATTTTTTGTGCAGTGACGGCAAGAGACGGCCATCTTCACATATTGCCATTCGCGCAGCGGACTGCGGACTTGCCGTTCGCGTGATGTGACCCGAGTGCAATGCGCACGCATTACTCCCGAGTAACGAGAACTGCACGCCCGAACGCAGCCACGTGGTGCAGGACACATGTACGGCATCCAATTCGATGGTGGCGATTCGTTATGTTCACAGATGAATCAAGGTACCAGCTGTCCCACAGTGACGGCCGAATACGGGTGTACCGACGCAGAAATGAACGTTACGCAGATTGTTGCATTGTTGAACGTGAATGAAAAGGCGGGGGGTCCGTGATGGCATTTGTGTCAATGTGGATGGGAACATCAACGGAAAGAGGTATCGAGATGAGATCATTCAACCGATAGTGCTTCCATTTTTGCGTCAACACGGACCAGGCATTATACTTTTCAACATGATAATGCCCGCCCTCATACAGCAAGAGTTGTCCGTCATGTTTTGACTGAAAACAACGTTGATGTACTGCCATGGCCAGCAAACTCACCAGATCTCAATCCGATTGAGCATGTTTGGGATGAGATGGAGCGCCGATTACGTCATCTTCCTCAGCAGCCAACAAACCTGCAACAGCTTGGTAGAGATCTCGTCCAGGTGTGGAATGACATCCCACAAGACTTTCATGCGCGTGTCATTGGCTCCATGAGGCGAAGATGCACAGCAGTGATTAATGCACAAGGGGGACACACTCGATACTGACTTTGTGACTTCAATATTGGCAAGTCAGTTTTCAGCAACCTCTGAGAACACGAAGAACACATTTTGTACATTTCAAGTTCGGTTAACCATTTGAAAGATTTCATGGACTTTCATCTAACAGTTTATTCCAGCAAGTTATCTGCCAAATGGCTGAAAAAATACAGCAATTTTTATCATGCACAGTTTCTTTTGTTGGAGAGTATATATACACTGGATGAAGTATGCAATAGCAGTTGGCTATACGAGAATTGAAGTCGTGCGCCGGCCGCCATTGTACACCACGAACAATACTTGGCCTAGACTGCTTCCCGGTCCATGCGAACGCTTGCAATCCACTTAACACACGAAGACCATGATGTAGAAAAATAGTGAAGACAGTATGACCAGTCTAGGCAAGGCATTGTATTTGGTGGGGTACAATGGCGGACGGTGACTTCAATTTCAGACGTCGTTGCTTCATCCAGTGTATATATATATATATATATATCGATGGGGTAACTGGGTCCAAATATTCGCTGGTAATCTAAAACGTCCGATGCTAAAGTACAGGGAAAAAGTTCGCCGGTATTAGCGTAGACACAGTAACGTGAGCAACACACAAAGGGTGACGTATTAACTTTCGTACTCTATAGACAGCCGAAGTTTGACGTTTGCCATGGTAATTGGCTCTAAACACCATGGCTGTCTGAAAAAGCACCATTGCAAAAGCACAGAGACACGGTTCAGTGATTTGTAGTGTAGAGCCATTGCCTCATCCTGAGATATCAGGGAATTTCCACTCTGCAAAGCGACGTGACAATACCCTGAGGAAATACACGCAAATCTGTGGAGCGAGCCGGCTGTTGTCTTGAGCCAACTCACGCCCGAGTCATTTTGATGTAATTTAATCAATTCGGTCATGTTATGCCGGAAAGAAACAATTTCTATACTTTCCAGAAATTGTATTGGGTTCCGTTCCTTATGACTGTCCCATTCCTACCAAACTTTCAAACGACGAACATTATTTACTCCGCAGTTTTTCAAATTTATAACAGGGATGCATGCTGACGAATGTAATGGAACGGATTCCCCAGTATGCTTTAAATAGCAGCCAATCGCCGACGCGGACAACGGCCAGCATTATCGAGTACATGTATCACATGCATGCACGGTGTTTACAATCTGCGCGCGTTACATTTGAATGCCTGCAATCATGCTGCAATGCACTGCCAAGCGTCCTGATTGGTCCAGCAGAGGCGACAAGATTTCTGTCGCTAGTCCCACCGCCAAATGGGGCCTTTTTCAACAGGGCCACTGTATGCAGGAGTTAGGGAGTGCGTTAAAGGGGCACTGTTGCAAGAGGATGCATTGCCTAGGCAACTAACAAAATATGACGTATTCACTTCGGCAGTCTAATGTCGATTGGCTTCTGACGCCAGACTGGTGTAATGATCTGATGAGTGCAAGTCGAAAACTGCTTAAGGAAGTCTTTTCTTTACTTTATTTTCCGATTTTGCAGTACAAAACAATGTTTTATGTATGTATAATTACAAAGTTACGTTTTGAACAGTCAGACAATAAATAGAGGAACTTTTCCTCCGAGCTTAATACAAGTTTTATGTAGGGATCGGGAGAATTCCATGTTATTAAAACCATAATTTGAAACAGACCCACCCGAGCACGCTATGAAGTTGTTCATAGTGTCTCGGGAAAGCACCGAGTATACAGTGTTAATAATTACGTCGGGTAGGGGCAAAACAAACCTTAATTGACATTCAGTTTCCCCGATGCAGGCTAAATCAATTTCCAGCTTGATACAACTTATACAAGTAGCAATTCTTGTTGAGAAAGTTATCTATTCAAAGTTAATAATACTCTTCAGTAATAATACTCTTCAATAAATGTTATTTATTGATCTGAACAGAAGTTTGTTGAAAGCAGTGAATTTTGGGATAACAAGGAATCAATCGACCAAACGAACATTTTGTTTGAGTCTTATTTTTGTCATCCTCTTCCAACAGTGCCTCTTTAATGCACTTTCCTACTCGTGCGTCCCCCCGTCCCCCCGTCCCCCCGTCCCCCCGTCCCCCCGTCCCCCCGTCCCTTATATAAAATACTTTAACTTGCGACGATAAGTATACCTTGGAAATTCCTCCTTTTTGAATAAAATCCATATATATATTTCGTAAAATCCTTGTGGAGACCTTTCACCTGTAGAAATTTCCGTCATTCTTTTGTTCCCTATTATACCTGTGTCTCCACAAGGTACCAGGTATAGGCTATGATCGCGAAGAGGCGCACTGCACGTGTCATGGATGCTAGCTGTTCAATGGCCTCTCGCTATGGCAGACAGAGGGAAGGAGTCCCTATAGTTACGGGATTCAACTATAGCACTACCACAGAATGCTAAACAAAGCAATGCCTAGTATTGGGCTTCCCTGACAAGTAGCCGTTATAAAAATCCTGAGCCGTCATTTTCTTCTTCAACGTCACTTCACCAAAGGACACCCAGCCATCCTGATACATGTAAGTAGGATTTGAAATGAAAGGTACTCAATGATCACACTCAAGAAACATATAAATAAAAGAAGTAAGGTTTGAGAGCTTGCATGGTGAATAAAACAATAGGAATTTATGCAGTAGGTCGTGGGTTCGAGTCCTGCCCGAGCACGCTAAGAGTTTTTAGCATGTCTTTGAGGAACGCTAATATAGTGCATACCGTGTCATCATATGGACAGATGCAATAATTACTTAGTTAAAGGACAGTTACAGTGGCCCGCTGTAGGACCATCGAACCCGCCATTCGCCATCGGTATGCTTGGTGGTCGAGTGGTTAAGACGTCTGCCTAGTATGCAGGAGGTTGTGGGTTCGAGTCCGGCCCGAGTTTTTAGTGTGTCCTCGGAGAACACACTTAGTATATAGTGCATACCACGTCGTGAGGGCGAATAATTTCCATGTATCATTAAGTAATGGGTTTACGGTGGTACCATGTATTGAATCTATCTCTTTTGGAGAAGTGTGGCTCTGAAAAGAGCCAGTTGGTTTCTCGACGTTTCAAACAGTATGCTCTGTTCGTCATCAGTAGACTGCCAGAGACTAGCGGTAGCTGGTTTACAAATGTATGTAGAGGGCTAGGACTCGATGAACCATAAAGTGTTGTGTGTTGCTATACCCATGGCACCCTGCCTCTGTCACTACCAGCCACCAACTGACACACATCAGTGCACACGCACAGCACTACCCCCTCCGGTGGGATCCTGTGAGGGATTCTGAAAGGGATGGAGCAAGGCATTCAGCTACCCAATCACCACACAACACTTGACGGTTCATCAAGTCCAAGCCCTCTACATAAACCAGCTACCGCTAGTCTCTGGCAGTCTCCTGAAAATAGTGCAGTGTAAACCCACCCTTACCCCACATTTGACGCAAATCTTCTGACTAGCTTTATCGTAGTGAATATCGCCTGGTACTGCATTGGGGACGTTTATATTCATTGCTGGAAAAAAAATTACAAAAATACGTGATATAGACAGAATTTCATATTTAGCAATTTTTAATGTTAAAAATTCACTTAAAATGACCGAATCCTCATTTAATAATAATAATAATAACGAATATTTATACTGCGCCGGTATCCAACAGTGCTATCCAGCATAATGTAAGCATTTTCCTGAACAGATACATTTGAGATTCAAACTGGATTATTTGACCAACCTGCCATGTTTTGGGGGTCGCTCATTAGGCCAAGTCTAACTTGGTTTCCATGCCAACTAGTTTCAAGTGGATGCTGGAAAAGAAAATACGAAGAAAGACATTTTGCTTGGCATTACCAATCTTGTGCACCCTAAAGGCTATTAAAGGGGTAATCAGAGTTTGTACTGTCCAAAGACTGGGCCTCGCCAAAAATCATGATTTATTTGAACCAGTCGATAGTCTATGAAAAAAAATACAATCCTCCTACCTTTTTAGATCCATCAACTTTATGATTTTGGAGTATTTTCCCAATGAAAAGTATCGGGTCGGCGGGCAATTTATATGCAAATGGCAGTAACCAGGGCTTAGCTACGCACGCGATACGTCTGGACGTGTGGATACACGCGCAAAATCTCGGTGTTTTACGGTCAGGCTCGGTATTTTGAATTCGATGTCTTCCTTTATGAGTAGTTTACCTTCGTGGATTCTCTTGGTGTTAATAAATATGCTCAAGAGGGGTGAACGCTCAAATTAGCATTGGGCCAAGATGTTTCTTAATTAATCAATAAATATTGCTGGGATACACCAGGCCAGAGCCACAGACGAAGACGGTGGTTTTGAAAACAGCCAATATGTCGGAGCTGAACTACAGAGGGCGCTGTTCACCGTGCAAAGATTCACATGTTTCCGTCTGTTGTTCGCATTTTTGGAAGGTAAACTTACGATGGACAATTGTCCTTAATTTTCAATAGGGGTGGAATTTTCTTATTTTTTATTCGGAATTTGTCTCTCTAGTAACCGAGGTTCAATACATTTTAATTCTCGTGAAAAGCAGAGAAATGAACTCTCATTCCCCCTTTAACTACAACAAGTATCGACCCTGCTGAAAAGTAGCTTATAACAACTTCTCAAAAGGTATGGTGTACAATGCTTCAAATTCTGTTGAGGGATATATATTTCAATTTTCAAGACACTTTCTGGTCGACATATATTACATGTAGAAACAGCCTATTGAAACACAGTGTTGAATTCAATGCGCCAAACCACTGGGACACGGTTCTCCAAAGCCCAAGTTGCGTAAATGTACTATTTTATGTTATCAAATAACAAAAATGTAATGTACATGTATGTGGGTCATTCCATAAAGGGGGCATATTGGCAACACAGACCATATTTTCGAGGAAATACCTTTGTCTGGTCTCAACACTTGTTACATTTTAGGCCGTCCCGGTTACGAGCGTATATTGGAAATTTTTACACAGGGTTTTTAGAAAGGCATGTTGTCACACTATTTGTAACCCTTTTTGGGCCTAAGTTGTCTCTTCAGAACAACTTAAACTTATTTCTTTTCTTTTGAGACCAAAGGTATTTTCTGGAAAATATGGTCTGTGTTGCCAAAATGCCCCCTTTACCGTGGAAAGACTCATGTATCTTACTTGCACTCCAATAGCACGGTATAATCGGTCAATTTCAATACTTGTTTTGTTCCAGTCGACGACTGCCATGCTAGCTGTTATCTTCCTACCTATGATCAAAAGTAAAATATGTTGTCAATAATACGTCTCGCATGTCAAGTTAATAAATCTTGCGTGCATTATATTCCATGTTTTGGAATCCCCTAAATCCATTTTCCCACCAGCAAATACCAAGGCACTTACATAACGTTACTCCCTCATTAGCTTGAGGCACTGCTTTTTCTATGTACGTCGGCAAGTCTTTGAGAACTTTTATCATCTACAAAGACCAAACAAAATGAAAGAGTAAATAAAATACTGCATCTTTTTTGTTCCATTAGAGTTTAACTCTGCAAGGTGTCCATAAAAAAGGGAAACCCAATGCAAATTATCCGAAATCTGTGCAATATTTCAAAAAGAGGTGTGTTTGTAGGGAAAGTCCAGACTGTCCTCTGTTCAATGGTACTAGGGTCATTATGTAACTGTCATGCATGACAGAGCAAACATGGCCATTATGAAAGGTGGTGAAATCATCACTGTGACAAGTTATCACTTTACTTGAAAGTGGGATAAGGGCAATGAAGTGATGAAATCTTACCTTACAGATAAATTCAGGGGTGTGTGCCCTCGACAAAAATGTTTCTGGTCAAAAAATTGTACATAATGGAGTTACTGCCCAACCAATTACACAATGATGCAGGCCCTACTATCAAACATTATGTAACAGCAAAAGAAGGTTTAAGATGCCCACACATCTATTATGACACAGGAAAATAACTTGTCACAGTGATGATTTCACCACCTTTCATAATGGCCATGTTTGCTCAGTCATGCATGACAGTTACATAATGACCCTGGTACCATTGGACAGAGGACAGTCTGGACTTTCCCTACACACACACCCGTACTTGTATTCGCCGGCAATCGTGGACCTTACTGTAGGGAAGAGTTTAGTTAATGACACCTAACTCGATTTTACCTTATACTGTAGGGAAGAATTTTGTTAATGACACCCAACTTAATTTTACCTAAAGCTAGAGAGATGAAATTTAAACGTAAATGGTTTGTGACCTAACCTATAATGGTTTGTGAAACCTATTTATAAAGGTAAAATTAAGTTAGGTGTCATTCAAGAAATCTTTTCCTATAATTGGTTCTCAAACCTATATAGGTTTGAGAACAAATTATTTTTGGTTCTCAAACCTATATAGGTTGGAGAACCAACTATAATTTTAATTTGTTCTCAAACCTATAGGTTTGAGAACCAATAATAATTTGTTCTCAAACCTATATAGTTTTGAGAACCACAGTTTTACAACCGTGGACGGTCCACGTTCGTTAAAGGTCCACAGTTTGAATGTGTTTATTGCTATGAAGGTCCACGATTGGAGGCAAATACACACGCACACCTTTTTGAAATAATGCATAGATTTCTGATAATTTGCATTTAAAGATGAATTTTCTTTGTATATGGATACCCTGTAGTGAACGTGGATGCATATTAGTGAAAATGATGGTGGGGAAATCACTTTATTCAACGAGAATTGGACAAAGAGATTTCCTTATGGGAACACACCTTTGGTAAGTCCTCGTGAATTTGTGCGATTTGGTGACTTGAGTAAAGTCTACACACACCGAGTGGCTCATTCACTTGGCCTTTTTCTTATGTTTTTCTGTATAATCTGCTACCAATTTCGGTAGCAGAAATCAGCCAGTCACATACAGGTCACCCTATGCAAATTACGTCGTCAGCTCCTACAAACAAGGGAGGTAGGCCTACGCTGTTGAATTCACTGGGTAAATTAAACGGATGTCAGACAAGTCGACCGTTGAGACAACTCGACTCGAGACAAGTCGACCGTTGAGACGACTCGACCGTTGAGACAACTCGACCGTTGAGACAACTCGACCGTTGAGACAACTCGACCGTTGAGACAACTCGACCGACGTAACACCGTGCACGGCACGGCCACGTCGACCGGCGCGGCAAGTGGGCAAGTGTACTTAGTTTGAATGGAATAGGGCCATCATTTTCCTAAACATGCTAAACTAATGCAGCTAAACCTATCATCTCGCCCCGACCAAAAAAACCCTCATCTAGGCCTACCATATAAAACTCCGAAACGGCGATCAGCTAAACGGCGATCGTCAAAATCCCCCCGTCAAAATCCCCGGTACTACCTCAAAAACATGCGAGTCGACTTGTCTCAACGGTCGACTTGTCTCAACGGTCGACTTGTCTCAACGGTCGACTTGTCTCAACGGTCGACTTGTCTTTCCATTTATCGCACATACGGTCGAGTTGTCTCAACGGTCGAGTTGTCTCAACGGTCGAGTTGTCTCAACGGTCGAGTTGTCTCAACGGTCGACTTGTCTGACCCCCAATTAAGCAGTAAATAAATCAAATCAAATAAAAATTATAGTTGTTCCGTATAAAACCTTGATGTAATAAACAATGTGTCAATTCAAAGGTATAAATACATGGAGCTCAATGGGGTAATTTCCAAGTAAATGTAAGTGCCGTACCTACATTGATAATGAACGATTCCACAATGCCGCAGGCGATGTGATTGGTTTAATTGTCCTGTGGGAACTGTAAGTGACTGAATCACACGCACGCGTGCAAAACCGGTTCCTAGCGCTCATTGGGTCATTTGACAGTTTGTTTAAGATCTGGTTTCAAAATGTTTACGTGTAGAGTGGGGCGCGGGCAATGATGTTGTGACGTTGCACGTACGGGTCAACTGCTTGCATGTAATGAATAATGTAGCAGTAGCCAGTTCGTAAAAGGCCTTATGGTAAGACAGAAGGCATAACGTTCGCCCAGCCTTTATATACTCCGCTCAAGACGCCCAATTGTCTCACATTTTACCAAACAATATAACCTCAAAGCCATAAGGCCTTGCCAAAACACACAGCTCTTCATTTGACAAAAATCAAAATTTCTTCAAAATTTCTTCGTTTAATGAAGCAAATTGGCTCACTATAATTTAGTGCGATTGATCAAATGATCAAATCAGTGCGCTGATTTGATCAATTGGCCAATGGCAGCGCATGTACTATTTAATGACGGCTCCATAGTTAGACGCATTTTCTGAATGAGTCCGACATTTAGAGTACATGTAGCATCAACAAATCAGAGATGAGCCCTATAGTAAACACCCTTGCATAACTCACCATCTCAGCCCCTCTGCATGCCAGTATTTCCTGTAAGGACTCCGTTGTGCGTCTCTCGGGGATGGATACACTTTCTTGGAGCAGGATGGGACCAACGTCAAACCTTCATTCAACCAAAATCAACAACACACAGTGTAAGCGTTTTATCTCAAATGGCTACATACAAATAGATTACATGATTGGAAAACATGTTACAAATGGCGTTATCTCCATGTGTGATTGAGGATGTGTATGATAAAAACCAACCTGTTTATAAGTCAGCTCAGTACCTGAGCTATACTGCATGGAAACCAGCCTGATTTCGTTCACATGAGAGGACCCTTGTAAAAAAAAATGGGTGTGCAGACACATTGATATAAATTCATCTTTTAATATCGTTTTCTCATAAAAAGATATCTCAGGCGAAATCATTGCATTGGACAGTTGGAACCACTTCTATCTTTCGTTCGAGTAAGGCTTTATTCCGGTCAAATGGTTGAAATTCTGTATAGACTCTACACAGGCGGCCATGACAGGGGGCAGTCGCATTGTGAAAGTACGTTATGCATGAGTAGGCACTTTGTGGATCTATTGTCACATCATTTAAATATGAAAACCTGCCCACTGACAATGCAAAAGGTCTATACAGGCTGGACTCACTTCTTAGGCCTGATGGTCATGATTGAGACGCCAGTCATCTTATCGCCCTCCAAGATGGCATGGGTGATGGGTGATGCTCCTCTCCATCTCGGAAGCAGACTTGGATGGACATTGACAATTCCACTATACATGTAGAAAGGCAGGACAGAAAATTGCTAACATGATACACAAATCCGTGTTCAATGTATATGAAAAAAAATCCAATATAATAATCTGGCACACTCGACAAAAACAGCAGAAATCTGCTAAAAATCAGGATATTTCACATCTCTGAATCATACTCACTCACTATGGAAAACTACGAATGATGTCCTCTGGAACCAGGTGTCCAAACGATGACAACACTCCCAGGTCGTAACCTTTGACCTCGTTCCTGACTGGCCATGGGATGGTTATGAGGTCATTGTCATGGCAATATTGCCATATGGGTGATATGATGCGTGTTCTGCCTCTTCTCTTAATGTACTGTCAAAGTGATTGAAATATATACAGTGAATATTAACGAAATACAATTTTCTTAAAGCCTCATTACATCATTTGCAGTGTAACCCAAAATGTTACTCCATGATAGGAGTTAACAAGAAAAACCTGACTAAAAGTGTTGATACATGTACAGTTAAAGGGGCTGCGTCACGGTTTGAGCATGCTCCAATTCCTTTCAACTTTTGACATACGTGCACGCTCAGAAGAATGTAGTGCAATTTCGTGTGCATAAATGTACATCGTGTACTTTTAGCACGTGCTGCCTGGGCAGTATACAGTGTTTACGAATGTTTACAATACGCAGAATTCAACTACATTATACATAGTAGATTGTGTTGAGTGCCTTCTTTTGATTTTGCATCGCGCACGCGCGATCAGTGTCAAGAGAAAATCGGTACAGCGGCGGTGGCCACGGTGTCTTTCCATCGACAGAAGATGTGCAGTAAAATTGCTGTCAGGACCAAATAAACGTACCAGTTTTGGCGGAAATCAAAGTTGAACAAATTGTTGTGTCCAACTATGTCATTCATAACATTCGATGTCGTTTGTCATGTTTTGTCGGTTTTTTTGATGGGATAAAAATAGTCTTTCGAACGATGGCCGCACACCCAGTGATATTGATGTTTGACGGCTTAAACATATGGCAAACAGTGACATTTCAAATAAAAAGTACTGCATGAGGACAACCTGACAGTTGACAAGTACACCAGTGCCAGAATTACTAAAGAATTGTAAGGGATGGCCAAGATTGAATATAGGATATAGTGCAAAACCTGAGCGACGAAACTTTAAAAAGTTAGCCCAACTTTTTCAAATTTTTGCGCATGCGCAAACCGTGACACAGCCCATTTAACAAACACCAGATTTTTTATTTTTCCATTTAGAATGCATAGTTCCGACCTGTCAATCAACCGAACCCGCCGACCAATCACAACAGAGCTAGCAGATATCACCGACATAGGTCAAAGTGCACTGTCTCACAACAACATAATCACGCGATATGTTCTGCCGGCCCCATACAATTTGTACAGTGATGATGCGATGATCAGGGTGAATTTTTGGTTTCAAGGCCGGTCGTTTCGTTGTTCAAAGAACGTATGTCATGATATGACATCCCTGTATTACTGGCCCTTTGCTCAGTGTGTTCTAAGATAACTGTCGACCCTGAAACATGAATGCCTTTGGGTTTTCTCCAATGAATCTGTGCTTTCCGTTGAAAGTCCCATTGCTTTGTGCGTTGCGTGTCGCCAATAACCACGGGGGCGGGGCTAACTAGGCAAACTCGGAACTATGCATTGTACCTTTGTGGGAGAAATCGCCAACTGAAGGTGCTTTTATTTTGTTTTTAAATCGTTTGCAAACAATTTGTTTACCATTCATTTAAAACTTTGTAGGGATTTTTAAAGTTTTAATAATTTGGCAGTTTTGTAATTGATGCTTGCATTTGATGTTACAATGAGAATATAGTATGCAGGCTTAATCCTAATATCTCACCTTAGATTCAGGACATACCACATGTAACGTGTCTAAGACTTTCCTAGAATCATTCCTGTAAAAGCAAAATGAATACATTTAATCCAAAAAAATATATAAACGACGAGAAAACTTTAGGGGAAACTTTTATATTTGAACAAAGCATGACTGACTTTGTAAATAAATTCCCCTACTGCACTTACAGCTTAGAAATATTCGTCCTCATGCCCTGAGAAATAAAAATGTTAGCTAAATTTGGTTGGAAAGATTACCACACATGGACAATGCCTGTACATATGGTAATACTGCCAAGGAAATACCATGTATGTTCGCCAGTTGAAACTCCATCACTACATGTATGGAGCACGACATAAAAATCCGAGGTGTATGTTTCCAAACATCAGCCGCGCAGTCGTGACACTATTACTGGTCAAATCTGTAACCAAAGTTCGCAAGCTTGATGGACCGCTACGCGTGAAATTGCACTGTAAATCATGCCGCCTTTTGTTTCTGTCATTTAAAAAATCTGTCAGGCTGATTTCGTTTTGATGCAGGTCCATTGGGGCTGGTTTTCTTTATATTTGTGCCAAATATCACGCAAATCCACCTGTGCTGTGGTGAGATTTTCCTAATTTTCTGCCCCAAAATATCACCAAAATTGGCAGTTAGCGGGCGCCGTCAACTACCACGTAAATTGGACGCATTTTAACAAGCATAAAACAGCAACTTCTTGATTATTTTTTGCAACAAAAGTTTTTTTTCATCTGTTGCAACTTGTCTGTTGTGTGAAAGTGGTTTTAACTCAAAATATAAATTTTGAATTTGTTTTCCAAGTCGCTACATGAGCAGTTGAGGGAGTTGTGCACAAAAAAAGTTCACCAGACACCAGACACCAAGTCCAAGGCCAAGCATGCCAATTAAGACAGTTAGTTTAATAACAATACACACTTGCACTTATGAAGCGCCTTCAGACTTGCGACAGAGAAATTGTCCGAACCAAAGAACATCACTCGCCAAGGTGGCTCTCTCCTCATCATGTTGATAACGGAGTCACCGTGGCCAGGCGCAAGCCCATGCCCGTAGTCCGCACTCTCTCCCCCGGGCCCGCTACTGCTCGTACGGTGATACGCGGCTACTCGTGGCAACAACTTCGGTTGATGTTTATGATTGACTGACGAGAGGAATGTCACGTTTGTTGACCAGAGAGGAGCAAGCAGGCAAGTTACGCATGCTGTAGACACTGCCTTCGGAGTGTTGAGGAGTACAGTTTTTGATACTGTCATTTCTGTGAGAAATTTGTTTGCAAAAATTTGCCGGTTTCGTTTCGTTTGCACGTGAACGAAATGCTTGTTGTAGCGGCGCTACACCATGACCTAATGACCTGTGTGCATAATTAGTTGACCTTTGACTTAGACAGTATGATGGGATAGAATCAAGATGGCTGATTTCCTGTGATGTTGATGTTTGCCTAATCAGTTGCAGATTATCTGGAATAAATGTGGACATTGTGATTGTATAATTGGAAGTCACTTAGTATTTGCAGTTATTTGAACCTTAGATTGTGTAACGGTCTGTTACATTGTGATTTACAAGTAGGCCTAGAGCGCCACCCAGAGGCGGCAGAGAGAGAACTTTCCCATCAACGCGCGCCGGTTGGAAAATAAAATCCTAAAAATAACTGCAATCAGAGTCAAGTACAACAAAACAAACGGAAAAATCAAAGATCAAATGTAAAAAGAAAAAGGATCGCGAGTTCCGTTTAATGTGTTTTATTAATCTTCTTCTTTTGTTTGCAGTTTTAGAATTTTGTTTTGAAAATTCGGCTGCCATTAAAAGCAGACTACGTCGCGAAGCGCCATTGGTCAATAGTTTTTATTCGCCAACCAATCACAAGGCAGTATTTTGTGAATCAAACACGTACTGCCAGACGACAAGCCGAAAAAAGACTGAATGGATGGAATTGTTGCTTTTCGGTTCCCATAAAAAGGTTTGCAAGTTTTTGTTCTAGAGTAGACCAGTATGGGCAATTAAATTCCTGAAATTAGGGGTTCAAAAGTGCAATATTTGAACATTTGTGTAAACAAATTGTCAGAAGTCACTTTAAATATTTGCCAGATGTATTTGAATAGTGCACCGTGCTTATTCACTACGGACGTGTTTGTTTCACGACAGATCCGAATCCAGATCCCGATCTGTTTTACCGCGCAGAAACAAACGAAACCGCTCTCAACTCGGATCTCAAATCACGTGAATTGCAATTTATTTACCAAATTTGTCAAATTTCTGTACCAAATTTCTCCCACGACATTCGTCGTAAATAAACAAGCATTCTAAATTTGTTTGTATCGTGTGTTGCCTCTGAAAACTAAAACGACACGGTTTTACTCACACAAAATCTCCACGATGTTTACGTCGCCATTTTGGATCTAGCGCTGAACCATCTCTCGAGAAGGATTCCACAGATCACAGTTCAACTTGGATCTGCGCAAACCTGAATCTGTCCGAAACAAACACGCCCTACATGTACGTTCGATAAGTAAACACAGTTTGTGTGTACACTTTTGCCAGATGAGTAGATCATTTTTCAACCAAGCATTCTCCATAAGTTCCAAATTGTTTCCAACATTTGTTGACAGTGTCATGCAGACGTACATGTAGCCGAGACACTAAAGTTTTCAAACACTTTTGGACACCTAATTTCAGGAATGACCAATTTTAAGTTTTATATGGGGAGGTTCCATCCAGTCTAATCCACTCAATACACAATTGAGGTAATTTACTTCTTTCTTTTTTTTATGCCATTTAAATAAAATATTTGGGAAATTTCCATTCCCTACATGTAACACAGAGCCATATCCAGAGGTTTAAAAAACAGTTTTGGAAAGGAAATACATACTTGTACAAGTTTGTTTTTCACATTGCAGTTTATTCCATTTTTGCTTTCAAGTAAATTTACATAATAAAACCATTCTAAAAAAAACATGCGAAGAGTTCATTTGCAAAAATAGATAAGGGCTATTTACTATTTACCTCATGATTTGTTTTGTTGCACATTTCACAGAATATCCAACAAAAAGTAAAAGAATGGTATTAATTTGGTAAAATCAAGTCACATCTACTACATGTACATGTAATTAAATGCCTCAGGGCTGCGTTTTGCTGGGTATTTTCTAAAAGGCACAACAGATAATCTTGAGGTAGGCCTACATAAAATATTTTGAAAGGCACGTATCTGTTTTTGCAAAGGACACAGTCGTATAATACTTGTCAAACATGTCTGTACAGTGAATAAAACTTGACACGGCACAAGGTTCATTAAAAATATAGACCCTGATTGATTGCCAGGGTCAATTCAAAAGTACCATTTATGTAGAAAAAATATAAAAGCATGTAAAATACATCTTTAAAGGCATACTGTATCATTTTTAATTTAGCAAATATTTAATTAATGAGTTGACAAAAACCTTTGATAGCAATGGGAAAAAAAAAACACCACGGGAAAATGTTCCTGCCCAAAATGGTGCCCATGTAAGAAATGTCAACTACCGGTAACAGTTGAAAACGGTTTAAAAATAGCATTCACTTAAAGGAGCGTGACCAGATTTTAAAAAAATAAAATAGATTTTGTTCTAACCTAACAATCATTTAAAATATCTCCCCAAAATACCACCCATGAGAAGAAAACAGTAAATTTGCAATCCCCAATTTGGATGTGGAGACGAAAAGTTGGTATAATCACTACTGTTTTATGTAACCGGATAATTTACTAAACGTGTGGATTTTTGACGATATCCCTGGAAATATACGTAATGAGAGCGCGAAACTTCAGAATGGTAATGAGAAAAATATGATACGTGATATGGCATCAAAATCTCACCACCCATGGGAAAATGGGATGGTCAAAAATGTTATCTGGTCACGCTCCTTTAACATTTATGCATTTCTGCAGGCTACTTTACCAACATACCAGTCTTTTAAATATGTAACTCCATTTATTTTTATCAGTTTCATCTGCAAAGGACACGATGTGCCTTTACGTACAACTTTTGAAACACATTTGAGATTACACCATACTTGATCGTAAATGTGCAATAAGGCACAGAACAAATTTCTGACAATTGAAAATTCGCATGCATCTGTTCCCCCGAGTCAATATAAAAACTACAGTATCGAATACAATATGAACTAGAGGTATGACGTTTGTTGTTACAAACGCCAGGTGATCGGGTTAAATGAACATTTTGTGATGAATTTCAGACGTTGTTATCACCTGTGGAATGGCAAAAATGGAAGTTCAGCAGCCGATTTCACGAAACTTTACGCAATTGCGCAAGTCCACTTACGCCATTACTTGCGCAATAACGTATGGCGTAAGTGGACTTGCGCAATTGCGTAAAGTTTCGTGAAATCGGCTGCTGTATACACTAATCCGGTAACTAATATCTCCTCCCTGCATATCCGCCATAGCTGGGGGTTGATAGCTTGCACCGTTTTGAGATATGAATTGTTGAAATAATAACCTTTGAAATCTTGTAATGTGACACCTGTGACGACATCATGACGTCACAATTTTGTGCACAAATTGTTCAACAATTTGATAAACATCAAGTTCTTAAATGTGGCGAAAGAATCATGCAAATATCTGCTGTAGTTCTCAAGATACAGCATTTTAAAACATCTCAGCTCCAAATTTGCGTGATTTGACACCACATTACGTAACCACCGTCCATGTAATGACGTCACCAATGGTATAGTCAAAAGGTCCACATGTGTGGAAACATTTCGTTCCGTAGAAATATGGTCAAATTCACTACCACTTTGAATCTATTTGCATTCAAAATGCTAAAAAATTGCACATTTTCGAACAACTTCCGGTTTGGACCGGAAGTAGGCGTCACACAGGGGTCATGACATCGTATGATTTGTTCAGTTCATTTAGACTTATCATGTTGTGAAAGAATTGTTCAAGTATCTATTACGGTTCTTGAGATATGAATTTTGAAAATAATAACCTTTGAATTTTTGTAATTTGACACCTGTGACGATATCATGACGTCACAATGTTGTGCACAAATTGTTCAACAATTTGATAAACATCAAGTTCTTAAATGTGGCGAAAGAATCATGCAAATATCTGCTGTAGTTCTCAAGATACAGCATTTTAAAACAATTCAGCTCCAAATTTGCGTATTTTGACGCCACATTACGTAACCACCGTCCATGTGATGACGTCACAAATGGTATAGTCAAAAAGTCTACATGTGTGGAAACATTTCGTTCCGTAGAAATATGGTCAAATTCACTACCACTTTGAATCTATTTGCATTCAAAACGCTTACAAAATGCACATTTTCGAACAACTTCCGGTTTGGACCGGAAGTAGGCGTCACACAGGGGTCATGACATCGTATGATTTGTTCAGTTCATTTAGACTTATCATGTTGTGAAAGAATTGTTCAAGTATCTATTACGGTTCTTGAGATATGAATTTTGGAAATAATAACCTTTGAATTTTTGTAATTTGACACCTGATGACGTCATGATTACGTCACACTTGATGCCATCGTGATACTATACATTCTGGTGAAAGTCTGCCGTAGGGCCTATGTCTGTATCTAATTTACTAACGATTCAGCTTGGTTTGATAGGCATTGTTGCTGGTAAGTGTAAAAACTGAGATTCTCAGTTTCGTTGAACTTTGACCTCCAATTGACCCCAGAGAGAAGGGTCAGATGAAAATGCCCACACAAAGAAAATTGTAGCACAGAATGTCATCTGTAAACCTGCCAAATACGAAGATCCTGGGTCACGTGGTTTTCAAGACGGAAGCATTTTAAAATATGCATATTTTGTTTTTTTGGGGGGTGTAATTTGATACTTGATGACGTCACGATGACGTCACGCTTGATGCCATCATAATATTATACACGCTGGTGAAAGTCTGCCATAGGACCTATGCCTGTACTTAGTTACTTAAAGATTCAGCTTGGTTTGATGGGCATTGTTGCTCAATTAGTGCAAAAATTGCGATTTTCGTTTTCGTTGAACTTTGACCTCAGATTGACCCCAGAAGGAAGGGTCAGATGAAAATGCCCACACAAAGAAAATCGTAGGCCATGATCTTATCTATAAGCCTGCTAAATACGAAAATCATGGGTCACGTGGTTTTCCAGACGGAAGCATTTTAAAACATGCATATTTTAGTCATTTTTGGGTTGTAATTTGATACCCAATGACGTCACAATGACGTCACCCTTGTATGCACACCTTCACATTGGGGTTGATGTTCCTACAAAGTTTCAAGTTGATAGCTTGAACCGTTTTGAAGAAAAGCTCTGGAAACGTTTGAGTGGAAAAAGAAAAAGAAAAAAAAAAAAAAAAAAAAAAGACAAAGAAATCGTACGAGAGTAATAGGTGATCGGGCTGTTGGCCCGATCACCTAATTATACAGTCTTACATGGTTAGAAGTGGTCCTGGGAACTTAACAATTTCTTGTTAATTCAGTCACCATCATAGCCAAATGGATTTTCTCTTTAAACTATATAAAAATGGACCACAGAATAACATATTAACATATTAACAAGAGCTGCATGTGGCTGCAAAAAAAGACATGGATAAAACTACAGCTATATAAAATTTGTGAGAATCATGTATACTTACGTGTATTGGTATGACTTTCACTGGTATGTTAATACATGAAGAGTTCCTTTGCAAAAACAGATAAATGCTGTTCAATATATTTCATGTATCTCAATATTTTTTGTTGTCTTTCAAAAAATATCCAACAAAATGTAAATAAAAGGTATAAAATTGGTAAAAGTCTGCAGATTGAATGCTTCATTGTTGCATTTTAAAGGATATTTTCTGAAAAGCATAACAGAAAATCTTGATGTACATGAAATATAGTGAAATGGATTTATCTGTTTTTGCAGATGAACTCTTCACACATTCACATATATGTATTAACATACCAGTGAAAGTCATTATTGTCATTTCTTTTTTTAATTTGACATTGTAAAAGAATGAATTAGAATGAACTGTACACAAACACAATAAATGCAAAACGTGAGCGGGACGAACAATAGTTATGGTCTGACTGTCTGTTGGCCCTGGTGTAATGTCACAACTTTGCCAGCAAATAGTCTGCCATAATCAAAACAAAAGCAAATAATATTGAACATTTTAGATTGTTTTTACCGACAAGGATGCAATTGCCACTATAGTGGCCATCCTCGGGACCGCATTAAACTGACCATTATAAACAGGTAGCCTCTTTATGGAGGTTGCTTAAGCATTATACAAATTGTATTTGTGACCAAAGACGGGTAGCCACAATGAGCGGGTGGCCTTAATAGCAGGGTTCACTGCGTGCATAGTTTGTAAGGGACTTTGAATCGGCCAATTACATACACGGACTGTGCAAATTTCATTGATGCGTACCTTGCCTGCCAACATTTCCCATCTGCTATAAACAAAAGTAAATTGAAAATTGAAAATTTAAACAAATTTAAAAAGAAAAATACTGTCACTGCCCATTTCAGTACATTATCAACCTTGCCATCCATGGAACTACAAAGCGTAGTTGACATTTCACGGTAGTGACAAAAATTTTCATAAGTAGTATTTGTGGGGAGGGGAGGTCTTAAAAAATACTACACTTTGTAGAACCGTGAAAATGTTGACAACTTTGGACAGCCTCTTAATAAGACCAACCTAGGAAGCATTAATTGGCTGCTGATTCTTCCTCATTTTAGTTGCTTCTGTCATCTACGGCCTGCAGTAAACATTAAAAACAACAGAATACAAGATTGGAAAACTGTCACAAACAGCGTTACATGTATAATCTCCAGGTGTGATTGAGGATGCGCCTGATAAAAACCAGCCTGTGTGTACGGTCGTTAGTAGCTTTAATAGTAGCTTATCTACGTTTTGAGAAAACAATATAAAAAAAAAATGCTTTCAAGAAATTGTGCGAAGCCGCCATTCTATTTACATGTACTTTTACACTGGTTCTCTGGCTATACTGCACGAATAACAAAAACAAATTATAACAATGTTAGGTATCCACTCGGGCGGAATATTTGCATTTATTTTATTATTTTCCATTCAAGTTTTTTTTTCTTTCTTCTGGCATGTCAGATGGTTTATTGACATTTTGGGACATTTTAGGCCTAACCATTGCTTCAGTAATTACAGTGTCAATCCATACAATGGACCAGCACAATAATTGTCAGTCTTAAAAGTAGTGGTAATTTTTAATTTTTCAAAGGGTATTATAATTAATGGTTTGTTGTAAGGAAATGAAATGAAATTTACTTACGATATTCGTTTTGTCAGACTGTTGCCTATTTTAGAACTCTTGCCTGGATCTCAAACCTATCCAACAAGACCTGAATTAAAAAGATGGGAAAAAAATCAACAAAATGTGAAAATGGTTTTAAGAAAATGAGTGCGCACTGTCATTTTTTAGCTTTTACTTAACACAAAAATCAATCAACTTTAAATGTTTTCGGAGGCATTGCAGCATTTGTGTAGCTGAAATTTCTGCAGGCTGTACAGGGTGGTTCAAAAAAAAGTTAACCCAAATTGAAAGTGATTTTTCACCCACTTCCTGTTATTCCAGAGAATTTGTTTTTACCCAGTTTTGATGAGTAGGTTTGTTTAGCACTATTCCTGATATTCCACGGGAGCTTCTTACCACTTTGGAGGTCTTCATTGTGTTCAATCGTGCTTATGAGAAATGAGGCTCCCGTGGACAAGCCAGTTTTGTACATGTCATGTATAAAATCAATAGTTTTTTCAGGAATAGTGCTAAACAACCTACATGTACTCATCAAAACTGGGTAAATACAAATTCTATGAAATTACAGGAAGTGGGTAAAATATCTTATAATTTGGGTTTATTTTTTTAAACCACCCTCACTATGAGCAACTAACAATGGAAATTGGGCACACACCATTGTTAACAATGGTTTGTGCCCAATTTCCATTGTTAGTTGCACATAGTGCCTGTACAGTAGATGAAAATGTAATGTCATCGTTTCAAGAATTCATAAAAGGTTTCATCTGCAGATGACACAATGAGCATTAATTTAAACCATTTAGGCACTGGTTCTCAAACTGGGGAAATTACCCCTGGGGGAAAATACAGCATTTGCAGGGGAATGAGACAGTCATAAGGGGCGTTTGAGATGCTTACACCGTGTAACAAGGGGTTTACACCGGGGGAACCTCCAGAAGATGCTAAACGAACAACACTGGGTTTCGCTTTGAATTCTGGGAACACGGGTCAAAGGTTGGTGCCGGGCAGGCTTTATAAATGCCGTTATCGCGGTGAAAAATGAAGCCGGCGCCACGCAAAATTAGTTGCTATAAAGGTACCGTTACAAACTTTTTCAATGCCCACAGACATCTACTGATTAAGCAAAATGTATTTACAGCCCTATTCCCTTCTATTTTGTGTCATAAATCTGTGTTTTTCTTCGTACTCACGTCGCGATTCCAAACTGTCCGCCATGTTTTACTACTCATGGTTACTAGGTGACGTCATTACACCGAGTCCTACACCAGAGACCCCGCCAGCGAGCTCGGGCAGTGGTGGCAGCCACCGGGGCAGACTCATGTATCACGTGATGGCTAAAAGAACGCTCCGGTGTAAGTTGGTGTTACACGGTGTAAGCATCTCGAACGCCCCTATAAAGTACCCAAAAATCCACAGTTAAAACATACCGGAGTGCACTGTGATGAAATATTCATTGGCGAGATCGTTCACCGGTGCCGACAGGGCGGAGCGAAGAGTACCAAGACCCTGTCGAGGGGGAATGGGCAGAAACAGTTTGAGAACCAGGGATTTTAGGGGAATGTATTTTTATGGAAATGGATTAACAGTTTTTGAGTTCAAAATTGTTTTACTGAAACTGAATGAGTTTGATTTCACTCTATAGAGCTTCTGCACCAGCGGCCATGACAGGGGTCGGTTTTTTTTATTTAAATGATGTAACAATAGAACCACAAAGCACCTACTCATGCATGACACATGGTAACAATGTGACTGCCCCCTGTCATGGCCGCCGTGCAAAGGCTCTATTCACTGCAGGGTTGTAGTCGAGTCCATCACAAGTCCGTAAACAGTCCAGTAACAAGAAGCAAAGGATGAACACGCACAAAAGAATGCCTTTGCTGGAGTTCATTTGAATAGCTTGTGACTTGAATTAAAGGGGCTATGTCACGGTTTGCGCATGCGCCAAATCCTTTCATATTTTGACATACGTACGGGCTCAGATGAACGTAGTGCAATTTCGTTACACAACGCCATTGGTGCGTGTGCTATAGTTGTGTACATCGTGTACTTAGCACGTGCCACATGGGCAGTGTGTTTGTTTATGAGTGTTTACAATACGCAGAATTCAACTACATTGTGCATCGTGTGCGCGCATTTGTTCGATTCGCGCGATTGCGCGATTAATGTATGGAAAAACAAAATCGTACAGCGGTGGTGGTCACTGTCTTTCCAAGGACAGTAGGTACCGTATGCTGTAAAATTGCAGTCATGACCAAATAAGCATGTCAGTTTTGATGGAAAACAAGGTTAAGTAAATTGCTGTATCCAACCATGTCATTCATATCATTCGATGCCGTTTCTGTCATGTTTTGTCGAGTTTTTTGATGAGATGAAAAAACTCTCTTTTTAACGACGGCCGCACACACGGTGATGTTGATGTTTGGCGGCTTAAAAATATGGCAAACAGTGCGATTCCAAGTAAAAAGTAATGCATCAAGTACGTTGACAAGTACACCACTGCAAAAATTACTAAAGAATTATAAGGGATGGCAAAGATTGAATAGGATATGCAAAACCTGGCGACAAAACTTTTTTCAAGTTTTGCTGCGCATGCGCAAACCGTGACCCAGGGATTTGTGGTGTACTTGTGAAGACTTGTGAATGTGGACTCGACTACAACCCTGATTCACTGGCAACCAGGTTTTAGCACTTTGAAGTGTCGGCACACATCCGCACCCACCCAAACAATTTCCATCACTAAAATTCATTTCATTTACAATTTTTTGTACTACCCAAACTTAGCAAATATTTTTCTAAAAGGAAACTTAATCTGACATTACCAAAATATTTCCTGCAAAATGTTCAACTAAAATCCGCCTACCTTTAAAAATAGTATACCTGCTATTCCTTCACTGATCTTGGTAACTATGGAAACGAAGCCAAGATGTACTACTCTGATCCTTGTTCTCATGTTGCTACCCAATTACCAAGAAAAATATTTCCTGAAAAAAATTCCTGAGAATAACTTGTTCTCGTTCTAAATACAATAAAATTATATTAACTACCGGTACATGTAGCACATATATGTAAACTGTGCAAAACTGCAAAAAGTACATTTGTAAAGTTTCAAATGCAGCCAATTGTATCTTTTGAAAGTGGCTAACCAAACACTGAGGAAAATAATTGCTAGGGAAAATCTGGTTTTTTGAAGCTCACAAAATATTAACTAGCGTAGCTTATAACAAACTAAGCACAAATTTAGGTTGGAAATACACAATGTTTATGAATAACCACAAAACTTAAACTTCCTACAAATGAATTACAGAAATATCACCACATTGGCATTTATTCATAACAAAAATTCACTTAAAACTTAAGACAAAATAAAAAATATCTGAATATATGTAGCACATTTCCATTACAAGACACACAAATGAACTAAGGCCTTTTTCCACGACACTTTAACCCTGAGATAACACGGGTAACAGAAAAATTTAACCCCGAGATTACCCGGGTTAAGGGTTCGTTTCCCACGGCAAATCTCGGGGTTACGAATTACCCGGGTTATCTGGCCAAAAATGCCACTTAACCCGGGTAATTTCTAGCCCTGCTCGGGAGGTGGGTTAACGTTTGTCGTGGGAAACGACGACAATAGCCTACCCGGGTAGGCTATTTAGCGAGTTAAATTCTTGCCGCAATAATGATTGGGTCAAAGGTTGCAAGTGCGCCCGCGCTTGAATGGCACTGTCAAACTGGTACTCTTCTGAAGGCAGTGTACAACAAAATACGTGTGGGGCCAGTGACAAAGCACACATCGATAAATATTATTAAACATGCGAAATATTAACAGCAAAAATGCCAGCGATGTTTCTGTGTCGTCCGCCATGTTTGTGTGTGCGCGCGCAGCCTGATCGATCGATCGATTTTCCACACGCAATTGTTTCTGGGTATTTGTGCTGATTGGTGTACCCGGGTACGTGCGCATGCAGAAATGTGGGAAAAGGGTCGCTGTTGTACCCGTGTAAGAGACAACCCGGGTAAGTGCTTCTCCTGTTTAACGCTTGTCGTGTGAAAAGAAACTCCGGGTTAAATGTAACCCGGGTTATTTACTGCTACCCAGGTAGAAAAGTTACCCGGCTCGGAGGTGGGTAGTGGGAAAAGGCCTCTACAATACTAGATACAAGTCCCACTTGTTGATTTTGCTTATTGTCCTACTTAAAGGCACAGGCTCGTCAGCAATGCGCGCGCGCCAAATTCGGACACTGTAGAATTCATCCCAAAAGACAGCCGTTACGCAAAAGGCCTTTTAAAGAAATGCATCCCTAACATGCCTAATGTTACCACACCCCACTCCTGTCTGCACATACAGAAAAATTAGGCTATTGTTGAGAAATTTCTAATTTGTCACGACATTAAAATAATTAAGTACAGAAAGACGGCACTTAAACCTAACCTTTTCATCTAAATCCACATAACTGGTTTATTCAGAAATGACTAAACGAAAACCTACACAAAGCCACACTGATTCTATTTTTGCTTATATTTACATGCAAAAATGTTGGTATTATGTTGAACAATCAGAAATCCTGATTTGAATATAAACAAAAAGTGTAGGAAGTATTCTAACGTGTTACTACTACATGTAGTTCATTGATAAACGTGCCTTCTTGATGTGTGTGACCTATAAATGTGTTCTGAATACAGCACTGATTAAAAGATAGGCTACATGTATGTTGCAAAATAAAACATTAATTTATCTTGGAATGAAATCAACTACGTGTACTAAAATTCAGATTTTTTCTCAAAGTAGCCCTGATCGATTACTTATACAAAAAATTTACTCATACTATAAAATATTAAAATGCACAATTTGGAAAAATTACATTTTATGATGTTTCTCCAATCTATTGTGCAGTACAAAGTATGGCCTAAAGCGCAACATTATAATTTTTAAAAAAACTAACCACGTTTATTGGCAGACCAACCCCAAAATGTCCACTGCAAGTTTACATTTCTGCGTACCAAGTCTAGAGTACACTAAAAATTACCCTTCATCTGAAACAAACTAAAATACACTACTACATCAACTACTCAAAAAAGTTCGGAGACTCAAGTTTGACTGACAATTTCTCTCTTGTTACCAAGTATCAATGGAAAGCCCCGTTATTCCTCTTTACAATGATGTGTAATTTGTTATGATTAAGCAATTGGGGGATGTGCAGCACAGCTGAATACGGGGGCGGGTGTAAAGTGAAATGTCACAAAATGCATTGCTATTGTCAAAAAGTGCATTGACACATTCCCATCCCCCAAGCAAAAGGGGAATGCACTGTATGACAATAGCAGTGAATTTTGCGACATTTCACTTTACACCCGCCCCCGTATTCAGCTGTGCTGCACATCCCCTAACTGCTCAATCATAACAAATAACACATAATTGTAAAGAGAAATAACAGGGTTCTCCAATAATACCAAATTCAGGGAAAATGACTTGGTAACAAGAGAAAAATTTTCCGAACTATTTTTGAGGAGTTTATATGCTGCACGGAATCTAAATAAGGGACGGTAAATTTGCCAGATTTTGGTGTTAAATATATATACTCTGGTAACGTCTGAACTCAAAAAGAGTATTTTACCTAAAAAATCAATCTAAATAAACTGCTTTTTGTGTATTTTCCTTCAATATTACAATGCTAAAATAAACAAATACGCCAATATGCCTGTACTATCTAGCATTCATTTGGCCACTGTTGATGTTTCACAAAGTTCACAACACTAATTACTTAATCATAATCCAAAAAATTACACCATTAAAAAGAAAATATGTAATATACATAAACTTAACTTGATAATCTGACCTTATACAATTCATAATACACAACACCCACTACATGTAATACGGTAGCAAAATCCTGTTAAACTGCTTAGAGATGTTCTAAAATGTACCTACTAATGTTTGGAATAAAACATTATTTCAAATTGATATTTTCCCAATCAACATTTTCCCAATAACATCTTTAACTACTGTTTTGAGGGCCACTGGACTGCCAGGCTTAGTAAGGTAATTTTAAATGTATGTTAAGCATGGTCTAGTGTTTTCTTTATTAGAATGTGGGTTCCAATCCTGGCTGCAACAGGTTGTGGCACTTGTGCCCTTGAGCAAGGCACTTTACCATGCTTGCTCATAATAGGGGCAGAGGCAACTTGGTTGTCTCTATTCGGACTAGTTACCCCTCCCAGCCCCACTCGTATCGTAAAGAGACTGATAATTCTGGTCTTGTTTCGGTGTGAGGGGCTGGTTTCTTTGTAATCGAATTCGGTAGCCCTTAATAATAATAATAATGATTAGATTTGTATTGCGCACATATCCACCCTGCAGGGTGCTCAAGGCGCTGTTACCATTATTACCGCTGCCATCAGGGAATCACCAGAACCATTTCGCTTCAACTAGGTGGCTGCTGTCAGGCGCACAACCCTATCAGCAGTTAGATTGTGGCATTCCCCTTAACGGCTTCCCATATATCGCTTGGGTTGACGAGGCAACTGGGATTAAGTGCCTTGCCCAGGGACACAGACACGTTGGTCGAAGTGGGGCTCGAACACCCAACCTCTGATTGGGAGTCCCGCTTCATACCCACTAGACCACACGCGCTCCCTTACCTCGAGTGGCCTGTCGGCCTTGTAATGGGCGACTTGCATAAAATTTAAAAAATATATAAAAATACCAAACCAATTGATGCCACTGTCTTTTGTCAGTTTTGTTTCCCATTTTCAACATCAACCTTTCATCTTGAAGTGGTGAATTGGGTCTACTTTTAAAACAAATCTCTGGTCTCTTGTAAACCTAAGTTGAATGATTCTGTAAATTTGAAGTAAACTCAAATCTCACTACATAATGCAAAAGTCAAGTTATTGTAAACCTAAAGGCATAGCTGCAAAATAAACTCCTCAAAAAAACTCCTCAAGTTTGACTGACGATTTCTCTCTTGTTGCAAAATAATTTTCCTTGAATTTTATACCATTAGAAAGCCCTGTTATTCCTCTTTACGATGATGTGTCATTTGCTATGATTAAGCAATTGGGGGATGTGCAGCACAGCTGAATACGGGGGCGGGTGTAAAGAGAAATGTCACAAAATGCATTGCTATTGTCAAAAAGTGCATTCACACATTCCCATCCTCCAAGTAAAAGGGGAATACACTGCATGACAATAGCAGTGAATTTTGTGACATTTCACTTTCCACCCACCCCTGTATTCCGCTATACTGCACATCCCCCAATTGATTAATCATAACAAATGACACATCACTGTAAAGAGGAATAACAGGGCTTTCCAATGATACCAAATTCAAGGTAAATGATTTAGTAACAAGAGAGAAATCGTCAGTCAAACTTGACTTTCCGAACTTTTTTTGAGGAGTTTAGTTTGGGTACCTTGGGAAAATCTTAACTGGAAATTTCACTACAAAACGCAAAACTCAACGAATGTTCTTGTAAACCCAAGTATAGTTGCAAAATAGTTTGGGAAAATCTCAAAAGACTTACATATAAAACTTCTCGGGAACTGTAAAATCTTGCTACATAATGCAAAACTCAGTACGGTTACTTGTAAACCTATAAAGTTGCAAAATATTTTGGAAAAATATTCAATGACTTTCACAAAATATTTCGAGTTACAGTAAACCTTACCTGACTTAAACATAAACCAGGATGATCTACATACACGTAAAATATCAACTAAACCTCAGCGAGTCGCTTAAACCCCTAAAATTTATTTTTCATTATCAAAAGCTGCACGGTGGTTTTTCCAAAGTTATTTACCGACACATAAATTTGCTAAACCTTTAATAAAAATACGGGTGTCGCGTGTTATCATTTCTGCTAAACCTTCAATAAAAATACGATTGTTGTGTATTATTTTTCCTTCTGGTGCTTAACTGAAATCACTAAAATCTGGATCCTGCCTGGCCCTGGGGGCAAACTGATTCTGACTACATGTGTCACGGTCTGTGGCACCCTGTGTGGTACAGCCTGTCTCTGCCTGTAACTTCTAATCTGTCCCTTCTTGCTGGATAATAAACCTTTCTACAAACCCTGTAGCAAAAAGCAACACTGTAAACATTAAAACGAAACAAAATTGTAACTTTTACTGAAGCTAGACATATCCTGTGTAATGGTTTTTAGCCAGAGGGGCATCTGGGTGTGTTTCTGGTAACTCTGTGCACTCTTTGGGACACCCTTTTCAGAAACAATTTAACCCTCCAACTTTGCTGATTTGTGGCCTTGATATCTACCGTATTAACTGAAACAATGACCCTGCTGAAAGGTACTCATAAAGATATGGTGTACACTGATTCAAAATCTGCGGAGATATGGTTATTTCAGGTACATGTAACTTGAAATTGTGTAACTTTGGTCGACAAATTTTTCATGTTACATTATTTTGAAACACCACAGGATTTAGTATGGGAAAATCTAGGTGGCACTTAGTGTTGCCAAGTTAAAGGGCCATTATATCAAATGCAGATGAAACTTTTGGTGAATTTCAGGAACAACAGGGTTACATAACTAAAGAATAATGTTAATAAACTGCCTTGTAGAAATTTCAGCCACATAGATGCAGTACTTCTCAAAACCTTAAAAATCCATGCGTGGTTTTTGTGTTGAATGAATTGTATCATTCGCAAACAATTTTTTAAAAGCCCTTCAGTTGGAAATGCATAGTTCCGACCTGTCAATTAAGCCGAACCCGCCGACCAATCACAACAGAGCTAACAGACGGCGCCCACATACATGTACAGGCCTTGAAATAACCCACAGCTCCACGGCAAATTGCCATCAGTGCCCTATGCTTTTGCTGTGTTGCCCTTAAAAAGTTCTGACACAAATTTTCCATTTCCTCATTCAGGTGCCCTTTTGAAAATGAATTTCGAGGCCTGCATGTAGGTCAAAGTGATGCAATCATCACACAATCACGTGATTTTCTGCCCCTACAGTTTGTATGTTGTATACGCCAGTGACCGGGTGAATTTTGGTTTCAATGTCGGGCGATTCGCTGTTCAAAGGTAGGAAAGCTCATTTCTATGAATATATGTCATCCCTGCATTACTAGCCCTTCGCTCAGTGTGTGGTACGGTAACTGTTGACCCTAAAACATAAATACCTTTGAGTTTTCTCCAATGAATCTGTGCTTTCCATGCCGAGTCCCGTTGCTTTGTATGTTGTGTCGCCATTTTTTGCGACGGCTTGTGAGCACATAGCAACAATATCTAAGGGGCGGGGTTTACTGGGCAATCTTGGAACTATGCATTTCTCCCACAAAGGTACCATTTTACACAGGAAAAAAATCATGTGGTGTTTGTTACCATCGCTATCAACACTTTTAGTCTGGTTTTTCTTGTCAACTCATGAAGTAACATTTTGGGTCACTGCAAATGATGTAATAGGGCTTTATAATACCAGAAAAAAATTCAGAAAAAACTTAGCATCTAGATTTTATAAACTTACCTTATCGAATTAAGATGTTCATTTGCGGGATTAGAACCTCCTCCCTCCACTGCTACTGGTCATGTCCCCACCTCCGCTGTATCCAGTGCCACTCCCTCCAGATCCGTAGTTCCCGCCCCGCCCATAATTACCGGCCCCGCTCATGGCCCCACCCATGTTCCCCATACCACTTCCCATGTTTCCCATGCTACCCATGGTCCCCATACCAGTGCCCATGGTGCCCATTACCCCACCCATGTTCCCCATACCGGTGCCCATGTTACCCATTCCTCCACCCATGTTCCCCATACCGGTGCCCATGTTACCCATTCCCCCACCCATGTTCCCCATACCGGTGCCCATGTTACCCATTCCTCCACCCATTCCTCCACCCATGTTTCCCATACCAGTTCCCATGTTCCCCATACCAGTTCCCATGCCCCCACCCATGCCCCCACCCATGTTCCCCATACCAGTTCCCATGTTCCCCATGCCCCCGCCCATGTTCCCCATAGCGCCACCCATGTTACCCATTGTGCTCATAGTACCGCCCATGTTACCCATCCCACCACCCATTCCACCACCCATGTTCCCCATACCCCCACCCATGTTCCTCCCCATACTGTTGCTGAAGCCACTACCTCCTGTGGGGAAAAAAAACAAACAGTTTTAACAATTTATAGACCCTATCGAATAGCTGCCACCTTGTGGGGCACTTTTTGTTATTTAACTTGGGGCGAGTTTGTTTCGGACGGATCCAGATTCAGATCTGCGCAGATCCAATTTACGTGACTTGAATTCCTAGTTGAGAGCAGTTTCGTTTCTTTCTGCGCGGTATTAAACTCGGGATCTGGATTCGGATCTGTCGTGAAACAAACACGCCCTACGTCAAAAAAATGTGCAACCATGCATGTCCTCAACTAACATAGAAACTGTAGGATGGCAGCTATTCGATACGGTCTATAAGCACTGAAACCAAGACTCCCGTTCTCTCTAGAGAAATCGCTTCGCTCAACGAAGAATCGACGATGATTTGACAAAGAGTTTTCCTAATGTGAACACACGCCTCTTCATTCGACGAGGATTAGAATCTCTTCGTTCTGCGAAGCAAAATAGCTTCATTCGACGAAGCAAATTTGTAATGTGAACACCCCTTTCGTTCGATGAAGCAATTTGGCAGGCCTGCAGTCGATTTTACAAAAGTTAAGACGAGTTCAATGCGTCTCAATTCCAACGAAGAGTGACCATTCCTATAGCCGAACCCGCATGACCATCCATAACCAATAACAACAGAGCTACGCAGACAGCATTAGCATATCGTTTATGCACGTGCTCGCAGTCGTACGCGATGGCGTGTAGTTGTATGCAGCAACTGCGAGTGAATTTCGGTTACAAAGTCGTGTGATTCGCTGTTCAAAGGTATGAAAGCCTGTATTACTGGTCCTTTACTCAATGTGTTCTAAGATAACTGTCGACCCTATAACATGAATACCTTTGAGTTTTTTCCAATGAACCTGTGCTTTCCATTGAAAGTCCCATTGCTTCGTGCATTGTGTGTGACCATTTTCACGATAGCGTGTGAGGCATAGCAACAATATCCAAGGGGGCGGGGTTAATTGGGGCAATCTCGGAACTACATATATGCATTGGACAGTTGGAATAACTTCATCTTTCATTAAATTAATTTTTTTTCCAGTTAAATTTCGGGACATGGCATATCCACACTAAAGGCATGTTCCCATTAGACATTCTTTTCTGCTGCCTCGCGGTAAGTTACCGCGACCTTCGGTAACATTCCTTGGTGGGAACGGACACGGAGACTTTATGAACTAATGTAGCCGACGACCATTTTATTAAAAATATAATTCAGCACAGCAAACAGCCTTAAAGTAATCGAACACATCACGCTTACGATAGGTTTGGTGAAATTCATTGCAGCACCCATTGTAGCTACGATCCATCGCAGCCCTACGATCCATCGCAAGCCTTATTATAGACCTTAACGTACAAAGAGTTTGGTGAAATCGACCCCTGGTCTGATTATAATGTGACCATTCTAACAAATACTCACCGCCATAAGGCATCTGCCCCCTGTTGCTAAAATTACCCCCCTTCATTGGTCCGAAGCTGGAACTTTCCATGTTGTAATTCCGTCCAAAGTTATTGTAGTTGCTGCTCGCATTGCCATTCCAGTCTGTGTGTAAAAATAAATAGAACAAAGTCAGAATCAAAATGGATATGACATAGTAAGGATACTGCAGATCTGTGGTGAAAGTTGAGGCTTGGTAAAGTGGGGCAATAGACCGATCCAGTAAGCTCCGCCCATTTTGGAATTGACCAATTACAGCCTTAGGTTGAGGTTACCAAAAAGTGGATCTCCATTTTGGTTACCCGAGTCCTCAAAATTTTGTGCACAGAGCTATGGCAAACTGCAGCACGAGTGACGCAAAAACACCATAAACATCATTTTTATCAGCGCAGAGGACCCTAGCCAGTTTAAAACGGATTGTATAAGACTATCCAAACCTACTTTTAATCCCTTCATAAATGTACTTGTCGTTTTGCTATGTTGTGCATTCACTGCGTTCTAGAGTTGTTTTTGTTCGATCGCGCGCGTTACACGTAATGCAGGCGTGTTGTACGTGCACGCACACGACCGGATACTTAAGTGCACATTTTGCTTTCGAGCGTGCATTTTCTGTGTGCGTGTGCGTGTTTCAATACGCGCTGACCATGGCGCGGACGCTGATGCACGGCACGGCCACGCGACTCTACTGCACACGTGCTTCACATGTGTGGCATGTTGCTAGGCAATTGCTAAGTGGACGGAGCTTACTGGGTCGGTCTATTTAATCCGTTTTCCCTACAATTTGTTTCAATTTTAAATCAGAACCATCTTCTGAAAGCCATCATCCTGTTTGTTATCATTTCTTATAAATGTTTGCGCATCACCCGCAAGACTGAATACAGAAAACCTTTGATTGCTCCGATACGCGTCAAAGCCCAGCTTACATCATTGCAACAAACGCAGGTAGGGAATTCACAACTAGCCGTATTATCCAGACGCACCGCCCGAACAAAATCAGAGCTACCATTAGCGCCCAGACAAAAATTTGCCGCCCAGGCAAAAAACTTGGCCGCCCAGACAAAAGAAATCTCTTTTCCCCTCTAAAAATACTTCAGAAGTACGGCCGAGTCGTTCTAAAATTTAGTGTAAAGTGGCTGAACATGATTGGCTGACTGCTGGTGTTATTACCGTTCACTTAACACGCATATTTATCGCATCGGCGACCCAATCCACGGCTGATAACAACATGCATCTATTTTGAACAGTGTCCTCACATGGCGAACAGGGGGTTGGTCAGTGTTTACCGCTAGAGGGCGCTGCTCAGCGCGTCCGGACAAAATGTCGACCAGTGGAGAATACTGTATAGAACCTGTACTGTATTCAAGTTATGGGATGAGTGGAATTAAATGCATTATGAACAAAAGTGAAAGGGCAGTTTTGGTGCGCTACAGTGAGTAAAAGACAAGGAGGTTTGTGCTAACAACTAAAGGGTGAACTTCGAAGTCACACGTTCTCGACAGCCAATTTTTCTTTTACTCACTATTTCCAAAGTTTCCACTGTCAAACCCACCCCCTCCACCTCCAAAGTTGTTCCCGAATCGTTGGTTACTGTCAAAGTTGCTTCCAAAGCCCTGGCTTCCGTTGAAGTTACTGTTATATCCTCCGCCAAAGTTGCCTCTGTTGCCAAAATCTGTAAAATTATGTTGCAATATTAGAGACAATATGATTAAAAACAGAACAGATTCGAGCAGCGACAAATGTACTAAACTCCTCAAAAAAGTTCGGAAAGTCAAGTTTGACTGACGATTTTTCTCTTGTTACTAAATCATTTCCCTTGAATTTGGTATCATTGGAAAGCCCTGTTATTCCTCTTTACAGTGATGTGTCATTTGTTATGATTAATCAATTGGGGGATGTGCAGTATAGCGAAATATAGGGGTGGGTTGAAAGTGAAATGTCACAAAATTCACTGCTATTGTCATGCAGTGCATTCCCCTTTTGCTTGGAGGATGGGAATGTGTCAATGCACTTTTTGACAATAGTAATGCATTTTGTGACATTTCACTTTACACCCGCCCCCGTATTCAGCTGTGCTGCACATCCCCCAATTGCTTAATCATAACAAATGACACATCATCGTAAAGAGGAATAACAGGGCTTTCCAATGATATAAAATTCAATGAAAATTATTTTGCAACACGAGAGAAATCGTCAGTCAAACTTGACTTTCCGAACTTCTTTTGAGGAGTTTAGTTTATTTGAGACCTCCATAATAATGCTCGTAACTGGGACGGCCTAAAATGTAACACAAGTGTCCGCCCCGGTTACGAGCGTATATTGAAAATTTGTACACAGGGTTTTTAGAAAGGCATGTTGTCACACTATTTGTAACCCTTTTTGGGAATAAGTTATCTCTTCAGAACAACTGAAACTTATTTCTTTTATTTTGAGACCAGACAAAGGTATTTTCTGGAAAATATGGTCTGTGTTGCCAAAATGCCCCCTTTACTGTGGAAAGACCCACATAGGCTATGTACAATGCACTTGCACCCATCAATGTTCCAGAGTACAAATTGTGTAATGCAAACAGTATACCAGTTTTCTCACAGAGAAAATAAATTCCGTACTTTTCCTTCAGTTAAAAAGAAAAATGTACCAAAATACAGCCCTCATTTTCTCGGTCTTAACATGTTATGTGGGAAAACTCCAGAAATCTCCTGTTCACCAAGAGAAGAGTTTGTTTATTGTATTTTCTAAAAGAAAAAATATTTTAAAGCCAAACTGGCCACATTTTGCAACAAATACGGTAAACTAAAAAACAGCAGCAAAGTCGACATTTTACAGAAAAAAAAATATTCATAAACTTAGAATGAACAATGTCATTGGATTAAACAACCTACGGTTATGTTCAGACATGGGACTACAAAGACCGAAAAAGGTGTAACATTCCGCGGTCGCTGCGAGAGACTTTTCCTGGCCTAAAAACTGAGCGTTCAGACATAACCCAGTTAGTCCTGAAAACAGTATCTTAGGTTACGCAGCTGCATCCTGACTTCCGCATGTTCAACTGTCCTGACTTCCGCATGTTCAACCGTCCAAACACGGTACTAGAGGATCTAACTCGAGTTGAACCAAAAACGGTCAACGCAGACCGCTTCTCCTCAGCGGTCTAGGTAGACCGGAATTATACTGTATTTGGTGCTAAAGAAGGTCTACGTAGACCATTTAGACACAACTGAGATAGACCGTTTTCAGTCGAACCGAAGTTAGTCCGCTTTTAGTTCTGTGTCTGAACGTACCCAATGTGACCATACAATTACAAGGTCTAATCACAGGCGTGAAGGGATTTTTAATTTATAAAAACCACAGGATGTACATACACATACATGAAGTATGTGTAACTGTCTACACTTACCACCTGACCCACCTCGGAAGTTCCCTCCGCCGCCCCGTCCATAGTTGTCAGGCCCGTCTTTCCTTCCCATTATGTTCTTGGGGACTGCCTTTTTGGCTTCACACCGCTTGTCTCTGATATAATGCGTCTTCAATGCTGCACAAAAAAATAAAGTAATAATAATTTTTTTAAATATGACCATTGTACAGTCAATACCCGAGTTCTTTATGTGAAATCGAACAGATGTTGGCTAGGTTTTTTTTTTAATTAAAATTTTGTTGGCCTCAGTTGAAATATGTCTTGAATGCAGAGTTTGGGGGTGAAAACTAAGTTGCGAAACGCCTGAAAAGGAAAGAGTGCAGTAATATGATCAAAGCACTAGTTGCGCCTCGTGCCACCTGTTGGACAAATGTTCTCCTAAAATGTAATTCGTTCACAAAAATCTCCACTGGTGTTTAGCCCCAACCGCAGACCGATCACCCAATTTGGCAAACTCACCTCAGCTTTAGTTTAAAAATCACGCAAAGACATACATGTAGGTACCTAGTAGACATACATGTAGGTACCTAGTAGACATACATGTAGGTACCTAGTAGACATACATGTAGGTACCTAGTAGACATACATGTAGGTACCTAGTAGACATACATGTAGGTACCTAGTAGACATACATGTAGGTACCTACATCTAGTAGACATACATGTAGGTACCTAGTAGACATACATGTAGGTACACCCTCCCTCAAATGCCAGGAGTTTCAGTTCCGCTTTCATGAAAATCCCCCTTTTAACTTGAGACTCGAACCTCAAATAATTTGACTTGACTCAGATTGTTGCTATTTTTGACTTGGGTCTGCCAAAAATGAAATTGAACTTTTATGCATTTTTTTGTCATTTTGAGGACCTAATTGTTTTTCAAAACTAAAGCTTTAACATGGAATATTGTTGGCCAGGAAAAAAAAATACCCTACACATATGAAAGATTCAGGGTTTACACTCATTTTGAAATTAACTTGAATAAATACTACTTGACTTGAACCAACATGCCTGACTTAAAACTTGACTTTACTTTGGACTTACTCGGAGGCCATATGAACTTGACTTGACTTGACTTGACTTAGGACTCGAAGGCAGTTTGACTTGACTTGGGACTCGAAGGCAGTTTGACTTGACTGGACTTGGGACTTGAAGGTAGCTTGACTTGGGACTCGAAGGCAGTTTGACTTGACTTGAGACTCGAAGGCAGTTTGACTTGACTTGAGACTCGAAGGCAGTTTGACTCGACTTGAGACTCGAAGGCAGTTTGACTCGACTTGAGACTCGAAGGCAGTTTGACTCGACTTGAGACTCGAAGGCAGTTTGACTCGACTTGAGACTCGAAGGCAGTTTGACTTGACTTGAGACTCGAAGGCAGTTTGACTTGACTTGAGACTCGAAGGCAGTTTGACTTGACTTGGGACTCGAAGGCAGTTTGACTTGACTTGAGACTCGAAGGCAGTTTGACTTGACTTGAGACTCGAAGGCAGTTTGACTTGACTTGGGACTCGAAGGCAGTTTGATTCGACTTGACTTGATGCACTACACTTTATTGAGTTGTCGTACTACACTTTAATATGCATGAGTGCTCAATCTTTTTGACACATGTAAAAGAAAAAGGGGGAATAAACTGACCAACAATCTTGTCTGCAACATCGTGATCGTCAAACGTTACGAATGCAAAACCTCGCCGCTTCGTGGTTTTATCTGTGGGAATCTTAACGTCGTCGACGATGCCATATTTGCTGAAGTGCGACCTCAAGTCGTCCTCCGTCGTTTCTTCCGTGATTCCACCGATGAAGATTTTCTTGACTTTGTCTTTGCTTGCGCCATCAGCCGAATCCTGGACGAAAAAAAAAATACAAATTTCGGTAAGAGTTAAGAAGTTGATTAAAATTTTTTTTCATTAAAAGGACTCATCAAGCATCGGTACTGTAAGCGCAGACTTGATGGAAAAACCTAAATTTTTGAGTGAGAAAAATTTAAGATTTTGTGAGGAAACACTTTTGTTTTGTGCACAAGGTCTGAAGCACTGATCAACTTCTAGATTATTTTCCCCGATTTTCATGTCATGCTCCAATTTAAGATTTTGTGAGGAAACACTTTTGTTTTGTGCACAAGGTCTGAAGCACTGATCAACTTCTAGATTATTTTCCCCGATTTTCATGTCATGCTCCAATTTAAGATTTTGTGAGGAAACACTTTTGTTTTGTGCACAAGGTCTGAAGCACTGATCAACTTCTAGATTATTTTCCCCGATTTTCATGTCATGCTCCATTGACTTAGTGCTAACTGGCAAATGAGTATGGTATTTTTCCCCGGATTTATCTTGTTATAATCTATAAACCAGGGTTGTAGTCGAGCCCATCACAAGTCTATCACAAGTCCAGAGCCGATAAAATCACAAGTCAGTGACAAGTCCGTCACAAGTCCAGTAACAAGAAGCAAAGGATGAACACGCACAAACGAATGCCTTTGTTGGAATTTATTTGAATAGCTTGTGACTTGAATTAAAACCGAGGGATTTGTGAAGGGGGTTCATTACCATGCAAGAACAGCCAGGATTTTTATTTTTATTACATAAACCATGTAAAAATGATAGTTTGATGATGAAAAAGGAAAATTAGGAGGGAAAAGTGTCATGAATTTACTGAGAAAAAACTTATAATTTTTTTTAATGTTGTCCCATATGTTTAGTGCATAGGGTCTCTGCATGGTAATCTTTCCCCACTTTGATGATAAAAACACAAAATTCAGAGAAAAAAATGACGGTATTTTTTTCGTATACATTGAACAAAGATTTTAAGGAAATTACCTCCTGGAATCAACACATAATGTAATTTTAAGATATACTTCCCACTTGCACTTTTGTCGCAAATGTTGCTTTTCTGTAGAAAAATCACGTTTTCTTCTTCAAAAATTGCCTTCAGTTAGTGCACAAGATAACCATTCACGCGCGCGCGCAGCGCCCTCTGTTGTCGCGCTTATGCACAGACCGCTCGCCGCGTCATTTTGTGCATTACTTTATGCAGTAATTGTATCATTTATTTATCTCAGAAATGCGACATTTGCGACGGAAGTATATCTTAGAATTGAATAAGCTATCGATTCTAATATATAAATTTACCCAAATCCGTGTTCAATGTATATGAAAAAAATACCGAAAGTTGTCCCATATGTTTAGTATAGGGTCTCTGCATGGTAATTTTTTCCCCACTTTTATGATAAAAACACAAAATTCAGAGGGAAAAATTTTACCAAGAAAAAATAATTTCACTCACCTCCCGTGGGATTGCTCTTTTGATTTCAATCGTTTTTCCGTCTAACGTCGGTCCGCCTTGCTCTTTGAAATCCGACATGACTTTGTCCACCATTGACAACTTTGTGAACGTCACGAACCCGAAGCATCGCGACTTCTTTTCTGCGTCGCGTATCACGCAGCAGTCTGTCATGTCGCCATACTGACCGAAGTGATCTCGTAGCGTCGCTTCAACGGTCATTACATGCAGACCGCCGAGGAAGATTTTTCGCACCTGTTCTCGTTCTGTGATGTCCTGTTGTATTAAAAGAGAAAGGATTTAATTAAACCAGTTTGATGAAAATGCTGTAGTATGTCTGTGCATACGGAATTCGGAGGGACAGAATTAGGACCCAAAATTATTCTGTTTAGCAGCCAGCCTAGCCTTTGTTAAGGCCTCACAGCTGGGTGAGTCGCGCACCAGAACGAGAGCGCCACCATGCGACGAGGACGGGACGAGCAGCGTCAGCTGTGAGGCCTTTGCTGTCCCGGATTATTAATATATACAGCCCCTGTTTACATTATTCATCCCTGCGTTGTTGTGCTGCGAATGTATGTTGTGTTGGCGCGCGCGCGTTGTATGTGAAGCGTGCGATTACAAACCGGTGCGCGCGAACCTGATTGGCTCTATTTGTTATGCACCTGGGTCATTCCATGTCAAATCACCCAATGGATTTAACCCTACCCTCTTCAAATTTGCTCAAATTTGGTTAATAGGGTAACTTTGGTTCAACAAGCTCAAATTTCAAAATTAAAAATTCATCCGATTTACGGTTTTCGCGATACGGCGCGTGCTTTTTCGATGATTTCGGTCAAAATGACTCGACCGTCAACTTTCAAACGACCATAAACCCAGTAACCCCTGGTTTAAAATGGCTGAAATTGGTGTTTTTGGAAAGGGAATTGCATAAGGAATCTAAATCTGCCATTATTTTTATGCGTTAACATGGTATGTTTTCCATGACCTTTGACCTTCACTTTGACCTTGAATTTGACCTCGTGGATCACGTGATCCGGAGGTGAACTTCGGTGAAAATTTTCCCCCATATGTTTTCTTCATAATATCAAAAAATTACAGATACAATATTTTTCGTTTGCTTTCCAGCTCTTCTCAAAGTTGCCACATTTAGTAAAAATGTAATATTCCTATGCAAAGTACATGCAAGGCATGCAATACATACACATGTACAATCTATACAGGCAGTGTGCAAATTTTGTAAATCTTATGGAATATACATACAACATTTTAAGAAGCAATAAATTACATATTCCAATATTCCACATGGCATTCACTGTGACTATTAGATCATTACCATAGATTATGTCTTTAAGTGATCACTCAGCTAAAGTTATTAATTAATTACGATCCAGTGTGGGTACACTCTTGAAATAACAGCAATAACTGTCACAGGAACTCAGCAATTCCTCAGGTTTGTCCCAGTCTCCAAATTAATGTTACAAGTGTACAAATTAAGTGGTCAAGTTAGCCCGCCAGCTGTAGTACCGGTTTCGCACAGCAATGATGTAGAACCAGCACCAGAGGCAGCACAGGATTTTGATGTAATACAACAAAACTTTGTATGCTGCATTTATGATGACTTCCCGTGGATCGGCATGGTGGAGAACATTTCTGAGGAGTTTGGTGACTAATATTAATTTTATGCACCCTCATGGACCATCTAAACAGTTCAAGTGGCTATTGGAACCTGATAAATGCTGGGTAACTGAAGCCAATGTTTTATGCAAAGTCAACACCCCATCACTGACATCCTCGTCTTCCAGAAAGTACTACATCTCAGCAAATGACAGCGCACAAATTTCAAGAGTGTACCCAGACTGGATCGTAAATGATCAATAACTTTAGCTGAGTGATCATAATCTATGGTAATGATCTAATAATCACAGTAAATGCCATTTGGAATATTGGAATATGTAATTTATTGCTTCTTAAAATGTTGTATGTATATTCCATAAGATTTACAAAATTTGCCCACTGCCTGTATAGATTGCACACGTATTATGTACATGTATTGCATGCCTTGCACAGTGATCTCCACTGGTCCAAATTTTGTCCGGGCGCGCTGCGCCGATGTCGCTCAGCGGGGGGGGGGGGGGGGGGGGGGGGGGGGGGGGGGACGGCGACGGCGACGTCGACAGCGGCAGCACTACAGCACGTACTCACCCAAACACACAACCACGAACGCACCCGGCCGGACGTACGTCGCGACACAGTGGTTGGCATGCAGCGCCCTCAATAGTAAAAAAAACGGCTCTTGAGGGCGCTGTTTAACAAATGCATACTGTCATGGCCGTTATCGATGCGAATTTTGGGTCGGCGATCCGATAGATTTGCGTGGTAAATGACCGATAATGACACCAGTGACTACCGAATCACGTTAGGTAAATATACACCGCATTTTGGAATGACTCGGCTGTACTTTCATAGTGTTTTGGAGGAGAAATTTTTTTTTTGGTCCGGGCGGCACAATGTTTTGTCCGGGCGGCCAATGTTTTGTCCGGGCGGCAAATGATTTTGTCCGGGCGGCGCGCCCGGACAAAACCGGTAGTGGAGAACACTGCTTGCATACGAGTACACATGTACTTTGCATAGGAATATTACATTTTTACTAAACATGGCAACTTTGAGAAGAGCTGGAAAGCAAACAAAATATTATATCTCTAATTTTTTGATATTATGAAGGAAACATATGGGGGGAAATTGTCACCGAAGTTCACCTCTGGATCACGTGATCCCGAGGTCAAATTCAAGGTCAAAGTTAAGGTCAAAGGTCATGGAAAACATACCATGTTAACGCATAAAAATAATGGCAGATTTGGATTCCTTATGCAATCCCCTTTCCAAAAACACCAATTTCAGCCATTTTGACCCAGGGGTTCCTGGGTTTATGGTCGTTTGAAAGTTGACGGTCGAGTCATTTTGACCAAAATCGTCGAAAAAGCACGCGCCGTATCGCGAAAACCGTAAGTCGGATGAATTTTTAATTTTGAAATTTGAGCTTGTTGAGTCAAAGTTGAAGAGGGTAGGGTTAAATATTCCACTTTTTTTGGGTGATTTGACATGGAATGACCCACCTATCAATTGTATGACGCACCTTCGGACCCCCGGGAAAGGTGCGTCAATGTCCACAGGAGCGTCATCTTTTTGGGTAACATGACGCACCCTCGGTCACTTTTTGTGACGGACCATTCTTGTCAAATGACGCTTTAAACTACCAAATTTTGACGCACCATCTTTGGAAAACGACGCACCTTGACGGACATATATGACTGACATACATGTATAACAAATATAAATGTACACGGCGAAAATGAATATCGAAGGCGAACGAACGCCCGGCAAAGGCGCCGCTGGCGATGGTGATTCGCGTTCAAAAAATCCAACCGGAGCCGTCCAGACGACGGGCGTACGTACGTACATACGTATACGTAAGCATACGATCGATCACGAATGCATGCAGCTAGCCGGCGCGAAAACATCTCTGGCATACAACGTTGGCCAACAACAGGTACCCGGCTTTCCATAGGCGCGTGCACAAAACTAGTGTAAACCAGCGCGCTTGGCGACCATCTTGCTTTCAGAAGATACCATTAAGCAGTAAGGGGTAGTTTCATTGATTGCGTAGGAGTTTATTTTTTAGTAGGCCTACCGGTACTCCAATGAAATGAGTATGAACGCAAGTAAACCGTTTAATTAATGGGACACTAACATTTATTCGAATGTATTTCCCGCCAGTATATGAAACAAAACAACAAAGACATTAAACAGATGTACCTCGGAAACAGTACGGTCACCCCTCCTTCCAAAATGGTATTATCCACACAGCAGTATTTTTGACGTGTTTCGTTTTTCCTCCCGTTTTTCATCCATTTTAAGAAAGTACATGCACATGCAAAGGGGAACTAAAATGATGTTTCAAATCTGTTAAATTCCATTTCACTCTGTGGGTGTACATGTATGGGGCTTCAATATCTTTTAACACTATAACAGGACTTTTTGAACGCCTGGTTTTGTTTGATCGGGCGCTGTGGAAAACTAATGTACACTGACGCACCATTGACACACCTTGACGCACTAGTCATGGTAATCGTGACGGACCAATGTGTACTTTGACGCACTACCTTCGTCAAAATGTGACTGGACATTCCGGGACATGACGCACCTTTCCCGGGGGTCCGAGGGTGCGTCATACAGTTGATAGGTGCATTAGCTATTCAACGCAACACGCACACTGTGTCATACGATCATTAGTATTTTGCTACCTCTCAGGTAGCAAAATTCCGGGTCAGCAAAGGCCTCACAGCTGACGCTGCTCGTCCCGTCCTCGTCGCATGGTGGCGCTTAGCCCCGCGAGCAGTGCTTCGGGTGGGGCAAACCTCAGCCCTGTCTTCTAATATACATGTACACCAAATCTGTGGCAAACTCACGCAAATGAAATTTGTCCCATGGCTCTGATATTTGCTCAATAGGTGCACTTACCCCAGTTTATAAATATTCCGAAGAGTACGCATCGATCTGATGTCTAGTTTCGGTGAAATCGTGGGGAAAGTTTGAGACGTGGGGCGAAATTGTAAAGTGTGGGGCGAAATTGTAACGCGTGGGGCGAAATTGTAACGCGTGGGGCGAAATTGTAACGCGTGGGGCGAAATTGTAACGCGTGGGGCGAAATTGTAAAGCGTGGGGCGAAATTGTAAAGCGTGGGGCGAAATTGTAAAGCGTGGGGCGAAATTGTAAAGCGTGGGGCGAAATTGTAAAGCGTGGGGCGAAATTGTAAAGCGTGGGGCGAAATTGTAAAGCGTGGGGCGAAATTGTCAAGCGTGGACCGTGAGCATGACCGACTGCGAAACGAATGGAAAACAGGAAAATCAACACTTTTTCCTACACTAAAAAATAACTATTCTGGCAAACAAATTACCCAACAAACAATACTCACTTTTGGGTTATGTTTTAACGTCGTCATGGTTAATTTGTTGGCAATGTTGGCAGTTTTCGCGAGGTTTTCTTGAGGGTTTTTCACAACTATCGTTGACGGCCGATTTTCATTCACGTTGCACGCGTGCTGGATATGCACAAAAGACATATGCATATGCGCGTGGGTACGTTTAGACTTGATATCAAGTCGGTAACTAGTACTAGACCGGTTGATTCGTAAACCGCAGCAGCGTAGTCGCGAATGGACTGGGAACAAGTCTAGTCGACCTCTAGTTACCGACTTGAGAAACCTGTCTGTCTTTTTTTTACACGGGCGATGGAGTTTGCTACCAGAATTAAACGTAGAGATCTGATTGGTCGAGACCAATCAATATTCATGCATAATTTTTTTTTTAATGTGCTTGTGAATTATATTTCCTTAACTTGAAGTAGTGGACCTATCAATATCCAACTCCTGAATTTCAAAATGAGACATAATCATAGTAATAATTCCACCTTTCCTTTGGCCCAAGTTTCGGTTAACAAATCAATTCAAAAATTGTAGCCGACAATTCTCTCAATTGTTGTGGGGGAGATTTCTTTTTTTATGTACTACGTGTATATTATTTTATTCTACACTTATGTACGCAGTATAAATCCTCGTGACTCAAAGAAGACCTACTACTATACATTTCGCTAAAAGTTAAATGCAGTTCATCTGAATAAATATACGTATCTATTGAAAAAAAATTTTACTGCATATTAATTTCAACACCCACCACCACCAACAGCGAATCGCCCGACATTGAAACCAAAAATTCACCCGGAGGCCGCACACAACACTGTACAAACTGTATGGGCATAAAATCGCGTGATGTTATTGTGAGGCAATGCACTTTGACCTATGTGGGCGCTGTCTGCTAGCTCGGCTTGATTGACAGGTCGGAACTATGCATTGCATTGTAAAGTTGGAAGCACTTCCATCTTCCATTTGACCACAGAGGAAGGAAACAAGGCTTTTTGATGAATTTGATTTATTTTTAGGAAATAAAGATGGGTTTGGCTGGTCTTAAACTGTAACGTTTATAACCGGCTAGGGGCCTGGATGCCGATAATATAATAGGGGAGCGCAACTTTACCGGAAGTTCCGGTTCTGTGACCTCGAGCGCGGTAAAAATGGGGCACCATGGCCGAGCGGTGTAGCGTGTTGAATCCAAGACTATGATCAATCCACAGGTCGTGGGTTCGAATCCCATCCCGGCTTGGCCATGGTGCGTGTGCTTTTGAGCAAGGCACTTTGCCATGAATTGCTTCTCTCCACCCAGGAGGAAATGGGTACCTGTGATGTGAGGGTAGAGAAAGTTAATGTGTTTGATTAGTCCCTGTGCGCATAAGCTGCACGGGATGGACTGCATACTTCCCAGGGAGTTGAGAAGGATTAAGGAATGATACTACTGAGCCCAATGACCAGGGGTAATAATGCAGAAAGAACTGTCTATTAAAAACAAACGCCAGCTCGCACAGAGCAACATGCAAACAGGCGTTTGTTTTCACTGCGCTTGAGGTCACAGAACCGCAAAATGTCATCAAAATGGTATTGATAAAAATATGACAAATGATATGGTATGGTATCAGAATCTCAACACCAATGGGACAAAAATGAGGGCTCAAAAAAATGTGATATATTATGGACACTCTATTAATGAATGACAGTTCTTTTAGATTGGTATGGCTTCCGATCATATCGCTAGATCGATCATGCTCACTCATCTATAGTCTGGTTCCCGGACCAAAAAATTCGATCATTAGACTGATTGTGAGGCTGGATCAGAATTAGTGGCTTTGGCTGTGGCTATGGCTGTTGCTATGCTGTTGCTATGGGCGGACAATGAAAGTCCTTATAGAAACAACATAGCAACAGCCGCAGCCATAGCCAAAACCACTAATTCGGATCAAGCCTAAGGTCCAGAAACCGCCAGTATACATGTTAGTCCGCCATATTGAAACAGAAGGAATTCCTCCTTTTTCCGAAGGTTCCCGAAGTTACCCGAATGCACGCCCGGACGTTTCCGGGTACGATTCGTCAGTGTTTCGCCGCGCGCCGCGTGTTTATTTACGATGATGCAGACAAGGTTTGAATTTGATTTTTGATGCTATAATGGGTATAAGTGTAATATTTTAAGGCTAATATATTAAATTTCTATTGGCCAAATATTGAATAACCTATTTAAAATTGTTATACACTCGTACGATATGCGCTCGTAAAAATAAATGCATGACGTAATGCTTAGTGCTATTTTAAACACTACGGTAGCCGGTCCGCGATATTTTTTTCCGTACCACTGTTTAGCGAACATTGCTTCTGATTGGTTTAACCCCTATGCATATGTTGCATACTGATGTATTTTGTCGATAACTACCTCAACATAACCCCACACCATACCACACTCTTTCCTCAATTAATAGTAAAAAAAATTTAATACGACTCTGAGGAGATTCGATCCTGCCATCTCTCGACTGATAGCACTACGTCTTAACCACTAGACTACCAAACGACTAATAACTCTTGGAGGCGCTATATAAAAAATATGAATATTCATTTACAATGCACCAATCGATGAAGCCCCATAGCGAATATGTGGTACGGAAAAAAAAATCGCAGCCGGTCCTCATATTCAGTCGTTGCATGTGGAATAAGTGGAGCGGGAACCAGTCTAGCTCATCTAGCAATAGGATTGGGTACCAGTTTAAGAATTCCTTTTCGCAGAAATGTATTCCCTGGTTACCGTGTCGAAATAACATCTTTTACGACGGACTGCGGAGTACCAGTGAGATCGTGCATATGGCGTCTTCGTTACTAACGAAACCATTCAGTTGATGTCAGTATTCAGCATGAAAAATCACTCAACCGTCACATTAGGCCCAACTTTCTGTCATCCGCTGTAGTTTTGTTGGCTAAACCAGGAATAGGAGAATTCGTCAACTATGGGAGATTTCGTCAAGACAACCCAGGACACCCTGGGGAAATTAATTAAAAAGCCGCCACTTACGGAAAAATTGCTGAGGAAACCGCCGTTCAGATTTTTACACGACATTATCACCGAGGTGTGTTTTCATTTTTCGTTGTGCCTACGTGAAGAAAGAATTTCGTTAAATCAGTAGGCTAGACCCGTGATGGCGTGAAAAGGGCTTCAGAAAATCCTCTGCCTTGTTAACGTTGTTTCTCACCCAAAATCCATGAAATCTGTGGCAAACTAACGAAACAATCAATGGAAACAGGACAACTCGTATCCCGGGATAACTCGAATCCGGGACAACTCGCACCCAAAATAAGACACCCTGGTCAACTCGTACCCGGGACAACTCGTACTTAGGACAACTCCTACCCGGGACAACTCGTACCCGGGACAACTCGAACCCTTTCCATCGTCATGATTGTGTACGGGCGTGCCACTTTATAAAAGCGTTTCACTGACTTCCTTTTCTGCAGAGAATTGTTTCCCCGCACTTTTGTCGTTCACTTTTTCTGTAAAGTTTGCAGCGACCTTTGTCAGGAATTTACTAGGACATTTGTCGCCTAGGTCTGATATTGGTATTTTTTCCGTATACATTGAACAAAGCATTGGTTATTTAATTGAACAAATTAAATTACCTCCTGGAATCAACAGATCATCAAATTTTAAGATTAGACCCGTGAGCTTGCTCAGCTTTTGACAAATGGCGCAAGCCCCATAGCTTGCGTGATATCTTTGTATGTTGCACAACTTATGCAATAAAATGTTGCGCAAGTGGGCTTACGCAATTGCGTAAGTTTCGTGAAATCGGCTGCTGGTGCCGTTTCTAACCTCAAATCTGTGGCAAACTCACGCAAATGAAATTGTCCCTTTGCTCTGATATTTGCGCAATAGGTGCACTCTCCCCAATGTTCAAATATTCCGAAGAGTACGCATCGATCCGGTGTCTATTTTGGGTGAAATCGTAGGGCAAAATTTAGACCCTCCGTGAGAAAAAATACAGACTGTTTGCCCCAAAATCAAATATGCGCATGCGCAAGAGCGGAGCAATAAAAAAAATATATAAAATGTTTGTATTTTTTTCTACCAGGTTATAAACACAACAAACTTCATGAAAGGCCTTTACACAGCAATGGAAATGGATTCACAGAATGTTAAAGTAAGTTATAAAGCATGTGTGTGGGTTTTGTATATTCATTTATTTAGTTAGAAGTAACTATAAATAAATAGTAGTAAACTTGCGGGTACAACCATGTGAAAAAATCTCTTTTTTTTTGGAGTAGTGTTGGCTCTGAAAAGAGCCGGTTTGGTCTCGACGTTTCGAACAGTATACCCTGCTCGTCTTCAGGAGAATGCTGGACTGCTGGTGGTGTTGCAGCTTAAGTAGAGCTTGTGGGATGCACTTTTTTGGGCGGGAAGTTTCCAATTTGTTGTTGATCGGTGATGCATGCAGCTTAAGTTGAGCTTGTGGGATGCACTTTTGGGCGGGAAGTTTGCACGTTGTTGTTGATCGGTGATGTATGGTGGTTGGCTGCTGGCTGGATGTCTGTGCGCTGGAGTGTGTCAGTGTTGTGGTGGGCTGCTGGTGGGAGGGTTGGCTTGAGTAGAGGCGACCAGATGTCATTGATGAAGAACCCGATGTCTTGTGGAACCGTGTTGTGTGACTTGATCTCGATGGCTTCCCTGACTCTGCGTTGGTGCCAGAACTTGACAGGTGCGATGAGCTTGGCTTGCTTCCATTTGATGACATGATCTTGTTCTTGAGAATGTTTGATGATTGCAGATTTGTCCAGGTGTCCCAGTCTGCCGTGTGCTTGATGCTCCTTGATTCTGGTTGATAAGTTGCGGCCGGTCTCTCCGATGTATACTTTACCGCATTCACAAGGAATGCGATAAACGCCGGGCTTGGCTTGAGTGTCTTGCTTGTCCTTGTGTGTGTGAAGGGATGCTTGGATCTTGTTCGGTGCTGTGTGGAAGGTCTTGACTTGGGCTTGGCTGAAGATTCGTTGGAGCTTGTGTGATGTGATGCCGATGTACGGGAGAGTAATGGTTGCCTTGAACTCTGGTCGTTCCGCTGATGGTAGGCTTGGCTTGGGCTGGTTGAGGTTGAAGGTCTTGTATCCGTTGAGTCGTAGTGATGTCTTGATGTGATGGAGTTCCTGCTTCAAACTGTCTTGGTCGCAGGTGTTGAAGGCACGGCGGACCAAGGTGTTCTGGACGGCAGACTTGAAGCGTGGATGATGGCATGAAGAGCTGTGTAGATACCGGTCGGTGTGAGTGGGCTTGCGGTGTACGGTGTGGGCGACTGTGCCATCCGTTCTTCTGGTGACTTGAACATCAAGGAAGGAGATGGTGTTGTTCTCTTCTTGTTCCATGGTGAATTTGATGAGAGGATGCTGGTTGTTCAAGTGTTGGAGGAACTGGTCGAGTGCTGTCTTGCCGTGGGGCCAAACCACAAAGGTGTCATCAACGTAGCGGAGCCAGAGGCTGGGGCGAAGATCAGCATTCTCGATGGTGTCCAGTTCAAACTCTTCCATGAACAAATCTGCCAGGACCGGGGATAGAGGAGATCCCATGGCGGCCCCAGAGGTTTGTTCATAGAACTGGTCCCTCCACCGGAAGCTTGATGATGAGACGCAGGTGCTGAGGAGATCTTGGACTTGTTCAGGAGTGAGGCTTGTGCGGTCTTTCATGGTAGGGTCAGCTTGAAGACGTTGTGTGGCGATGAGGCAAGCTTCTTCCGTTGGTATGTTGGTGAATAGTGAGACTACGTCAAAACTAACGAGAATGTCACATTGACCGAGATGGATGTCCTTGATGATGTTGACGAACTGGCTTGAGTTGGTGATGTGGTGCTGTGTGAGGCCAACTAGTGGGTGGAGGATCTTGGTTAGATATCTGGCCGTGTTGTAGGTTGGTGAGCCCCTGGACGCCACGATGGGGCGGAGGGGAACATCTGGCTTGTGTATCTTGGGTTGACCGAAGAACCGGGGGCAGGAGGATGCAGGAGGATGCAGAGGGCTTGAGGTGGCGTTTATCGCATTCCTTGTGAATGCGGTAAAGTATACATCGGAGAGACCGGCCGCAACTTATCAACCAGAATCAAGGAGCATCAAGCACACGGCAGACTGGGACACCTGGACAAATCTGCAATCATCAAACATTCTCAAGAACAAGATCATGTCATCAAATGGAAGCAAGCCAAGCTCATCGCACCTGTCAAGTTCTGGCACCAACGCAGAGTCAGGGAAGCCATCGAGATCAAGTCACACAACACGGTTCCACAAGACATCGGGTTCTTCATCAATGACATCTGGTCGCCTCTACTCAAGCCAACCCTCCCACCAGCAGCCCACCACAACACTGACACACTCCAGCGCACAGACATCCAGCCAGCAGCCAACCACCATACATCACCGATCAACAACAACGTGCAAACTTCCCGCCCAAAAGTGCATCCCACAAGCTCAACTTAAGCTGCATGCATCACCGATCAACAACAAATTGGAAACTTCCCGCCCAAAAAAGTGCATCCCACAAGCTCTACTTAAGCTGCAACACCACCAGCAGTCCAGCATTCTCCTGAAGACGAGCAGGGTATACTGTTCGAAACGTCGAGACCAAACCGGCTCTTTTCAGAGCCAACACTACTCCAAAAAAAAGAGATTTTTTCACATGGTTGTACCCGCAAGTTTACTACTATTTATTTATAGTTACTTCTTACTTTCAACACCATGCAAAGCTTCAAACACCACTTATTTATTTAGTTGTAAAAGTAATTTTTTTATGTTTCCTTGACGATACTTACATGTATTATTTATCAGCTAAACAACTCAAATCTGAGAAATTTTAAAAGCCAGAATATGGAATTTGCGATGCCTCAAAATTTTAATGAACCAATTGACCAGAATACTTAAATGAAAGATAGAAGGGGCACCAACTGTCCAAGCAATGATTCCGCCCCAGGTGATATATTTTTATAAGAAAACGATAATTGAAGACAATTATATAAATGCATGTACTATTAAAGGCAGTATACATGATTGGTATCTCGAAAATCAGAAATGTTCACAGATCTACGCCTAACTTACACAATATAAACATGATGACCGTAGAAAACTTCCCCTGAAATGGTTTTGTCTGTAGTGCTATAGTCTTTGAGAAATGAGTAAAACAATTAGTTTTCGTCTCATGAGACGAAAATTCAATTCGCCCCAAAACCATTTCGCCCAAGTGCCATTTCGCCCCAAACCACTTCGCCCGAGTGCCATTTCGTCCCCAAACCACTTCGTCAAAACACTACATCGCCTAAATGCTACTTCGCCCCAAAACCACTTCGTGCACAGGCCGTTGTTCAGGGCGAAATGGTTTAGGGCGAAGTGGTTTTGGGGCGGAATGACTGCAAACCCTTTTTTGACTGTTTTCTCAAAAGTTAGACGAAGTACGGAGCTGTTTTTGCTCACATGATCTCTTTTTTTTTTTGGTTTTTTCCCAATCCAGTAGATCTTTAAACATGAAGCTTCTGTTATTTTTTTGTGCACTAATAGGACAAGGACAGTAAAATAGCATTCCTCCAGAAAACCATTGATGTTGTCGGTGAGTATTCGCATTCATCATTTTCCACTTTCCCTAATTTGCATCACCTTTAAACTACTTAAACCTTTAAACTACTGAAATCCTGTCATCTCCTCTGGACCAATCAGGAAACTTGGCAGTGCATTGCAGGCATTCAAAAGTAACGCGTGCAGATTGTAAGTACCGTGCATGCAGTGTGCTACATGTACTCGGTAGCGCTGGCCGTTGTCCACGTCGGCGATTGGCTGCTATTTAAAGCATACTGGGGAATCCGTTCGATTCAATTCGTCAGCATGCATCCCTGTTATTATTTTGAAAAGCTGCGGAGTAAAAAAGATCATCACTGGGAATTTTGGTAGGAATGGGACAGTCGTAGGAAACAGAACCCAATACAATTTCTGGAAAGTATAGCAATCGTTTGTTTATGGCATAACACGACCAAATTGATTAAATTACATCAAAATGACTCGGGCGTGTGTTTGCTAGACGCAACAGCCGTGCTGCTTCGCAGATTTGCGTGGATTTCCTCAGGGTATTGTAACGTCGCTTCAAAGAGTGGAAATTCCCTGAGATCTCAGGATGGCCCGCGAAAGGCTCAGTGTAAATTCACCATTACAACAAACGCGCAAATTTTTCAAAGTGACGACACAATGAGCATCAACGTCCCAGCTATGGCGGACACACAGGGACGATTTCGATGGTAATGGGAAAGGTCTATAGGCCTTACAAGTTAATTTCCAATAGGCTAGACTAACGACTTGGGAAAACAATTATTCTGAGTTAAAACTATTTTTACACATGGGTCTTTCTATAAATTAGGGGTCCAATGTTGGTGTCCCCCGTTACATTTTACATCTTGTTTTTGTAAATTCAGGACACATTCTTTAAATACTTTCCATCTCAAAGAGTGAGTACATAAAGTACAATTCATACCAAAAATTTTAAAAGCCATTTTCATGTTTTTTGTACAAAAAATAACACATATCAGGTGTAACGGGGGACACTACATGTGTAAATGTCACACTTTTGGACCCCTAATTTATAGAAAGACCCACAACAGACAAGTTGCAAAAGATTTATCAAGCGGTTTCTATTTTATGCTTGTTAAAATGTGTCAAATTTACATGCGGAATCGTCAATGAAAATGAATAGACAGCAACTTCAAAATTGGTGATGTGATGCAAAGCGCCCTCCTTGGCACAAAGCAAGTTATTTTTTTCTTGGTTAGTCTTAAATTCAAGCGTTCTATATTTATCTTGTCCTTCAAGAGCAGACTGTAAACAGAGCGCCATCAACTGACAATAAACAGCGGTGCCAAGTAGAGCATGAGGGCCCTATAGGCGCGTGCTTTGTTATGCCTATAGTCATGCCTGTATTGGTGAATCAAGACTAGATAGTTGGTGGCGCCCGCCAACTCCCGATTTTTTAGATATTTTGGGGCGGAAAAATCTCACCACTGCATAGGTGGATTTGCGTGATATTTGGCACAAATACAAAGAAAACCAGCCCCAATAGGCCTATTGAGCTCGTGCCAATGAAATCATTTTGGGAGTAAAACAATGCCGCGTCGTTGTGGAAGCAATGTGCGTGCGCGCTGTGTGTGTCCATAGCGCGCGTAACGCGCTATGCTAAGGCTCCCATTGGTGAACTAAACCGCGTTACGCCCACCAGAGACACACACAACGCGCACGCACATTGCTTCCACAATGACTCAGCATTATTTGACTCCCAAAATGGCATATTCGCACGTGTTCGAAAGGGGTCAATACCTAAAAGAAATCAGCCTGGCAGATTTAATGACAGAAACTAAAGGCAGCATGATTTACAGTGCAATTTCACGCAGCGGTCCATCAAGCTTGCAAACTTTGGTTACGGATTTGACCAATAATAGTGTCACGACTGCGCGGCTGATGATGTCACAGATTTCCAAGTCCCTAGCTGGACCAAATTCTTTCTGCTTAAATCAACTACATGTAATTTTTGGGTGTTTCCTTCCTTCAGCCATTGTACATAACAAGCCCATGTCAGTGAAACCCTCAAAGATCGTAGCAGGTCATGAACCGGAGAGGACCAATGAACTCCTACAGCAGATAGCACGTGCAATATCAAAACGGGTATGAGTTACAGTCAAACTTATATATGGGTACATTACTGTAACATTCAAGATCTTAGGTCCAGTTCACTTCAAATGTCTTACTTTTATCTTTAAATTATCAAGCTAAACTGAGCAAATAACTTTTTCACCAAGGAGTAAGAAAAATAGTTCCACAACATACATTTGTGAAAACCCCGTCCACAAATTTTTCTATAACGCATGTAACAAAGACGGAAAAAAATCACAAAATTGTCTGTCCACGTTACATACGTAATAGGAAAATTTGTACACAAGCTTTTCAAAAATGTATGTTGTGGCAGCAATTTCTTACCTTTTTGGCCAAAAGTTATCTCCTGAGAACAAAACAAGGACATTTCTTTAATTCTGAGATAAACTAAAGACATCTGAAAGGAATTATTGACTTATTTTTCAAATGTACCCCATTACTGTGGAAAGACCCATATAGTGGCCACCCTCGAGTTTGTACTGTCTGAAGACTGGGCCTCGCCAAAAGTCACAATTTATTTGAACCAGTCGATAGTCTATGAAAAAAATACAAGCCTCCTACCTTTTTCGATCCATCCACTTTATGATTTTGGAGAATTTTCCCAATGAAAAAGAAATGGGTCGGCGGGAAATTTATATGCAAATAGCAGTAACCAGGGCGTAGCTATGCACGTGATACGTGTGGATACACACGCAAAATCTTTTCGCTCTGTGTTTTACGGTCAGGCTCGGTATTTTGAATTCGACGTCTTCCTTTGTTTGTAGTTTACCTAAGCTACGTGGATTCTCTTGGTGTTAATAAATATGCTCAAGAGGGGTGAACGTTCAAATTAGCATTGGCCCAAGATGTTTTTTAATCCATTAATATTTCTGGAATACACCAGGCCGGAGCTATTGACGAAGGCGGTGGTTTTGAAAACAGCCAATAGTTTTTCACAGGGTTGCCGATGTTTAAAATACAAAGTATGATGTTTTGCCGTTAAAATAAAGTAAATGCTTTAAAAATTCGTTCCGAGAAAAAAAAAATCATTTGCTGAGAACCACGGACGAGCCCCACTTCGACCAACGTGTCTGTGTCCCTAGGCAAGGCACTTAATCCCAGTTGCCTCGTCAACCCAAGCTATATATGGGAAGCTGTTAAGGGGAATGCCACAATCTAACTGCTGATAGGGTTGTGCGCCTGACCAGCAGCCACCTAGTTGAAGCAAAATGGTTCTGGTGATTCCCTGATGGCAGCGGTAATAATGGTAACAGCGCCTTGAGCACCCTGCAGGGTGGATATGTGCGCTATACAAAAACTATGAATGCTAGGATAGGGCGACATTTTGTGTGTAAAAAAGCTATATTAGGGCGACATGCTCAATAGGGCGACATTTTGGTGTCGCCCTAATATATATATTTTTTAAAATCATTTTTTTAGGTCAAAAACCATTTGTTTAGGTCAAAAACCATTTTTATTAGGACTAAAGCTGTTTCTCTTTGGTCTGGAACAATTTTTGGAAGCTTTGGGTAAAAAAAAAGGTGTCATTTTGAGTGACTCTTGCCGAAATTTTTGTGGTCCCCGGGGAGAGTCTTCCCTATTGCGGCATTCAGAGTTCTTACAAATCTAATCATTATTATTATTATTATTACCTTAATAAAAAATATTTTTAGTTGGACAGCTCAGAAGCAGTGGCCAAGGTGCTCGGAGGCACTAAAATCGACTCTGAGGCAAAGAAACCTCCAAGACCAGCCAAAGATGATGAGAAATCCAGAGATACTAGCGGAGACAAGAGAAAACGAGACAAGGAAAACAAGGTTAGAACCTGTCCTTGGCTTCAAAACTGTGTGGCCCAGGTTCGAATCCCATCCAGGCCAGTTTGTGGGGTGGTTTTCAGTCCCTGCTTGTCCCCAAGGCTTCTTTCTGATTGGAAAAAATTCCGGTTTTTTTTTAATCGGTTTTAATAATACCATGTCCAGTACATCTGTCGACAGTGTCTTCAAATAGAATACACTACCCATTAAAACTTTGAAAACACCTTGAAAGTTTCAAGTTTTTGAGAAGAAAATTTTGTGAATGTTAATTTCGTGAATGTTAATTTTGTGAAAGCAAATGTAGGTGTATTCTAACAAAAAGCAATATATACATGTTAATTTTAGTGCCATCTTCGGCCTCAGCAGTGGGCTTTATCAATAAATTGGAGTGCATGCAAAAAGAACGGCTAAACTTGATGTTCATCAAAGAATCCCCCCTTAGCAGCTATGACAGCTACACACAATCTCTGCATCCTGATTGTCAGTTTCTCCAAACATTCAGTGGAAATACGCCTCTTTTAAGACTCTCCAGAGGTTTTCTTGGCTGGTTGGGCATTTCTTTCTGACCTTACGATTCAACTCCTCCCAGAGCAGCTCAATGGGATTGAGATCAGGTGACTGGGCAGGCCATTCTATGATGGACAGCACTCCAGATGACTGCTTTCTCTCCAGATACCCCTTACACCTCCATTTGCTTTAATAGCTTGGTTTATTATGAATAAACAAAATAGTACTTCCTTCTCAAAAACCTAAAACTTTCAAGGTGTTTCCATGGGTAGTTTTGATGTGCAATCCCTTAAAAATACATTTTATTACGTTGGACTAAACTTTGGTACACACTCCGAGACCAGTAATTCAAGTCGGAGATCATAATCCATGTGTTTAATACTGGCAGTAAGGGGAAGTTGCTTTTTAGAGCCAATTGGCTCATAGTAGCCAGTCTATTTCAGGTTTATTTTCAGGAATAAGTTAGGTTTCCCCAACAGTTTGCTGGTACCCATTTGCACCTGTGTAGAGAGAAAAACATACATTTGAATCCTGTAAACGGGATTTTCAATGACTCAAAATTACACCAATGCAATGATTATGTCCCACAATATATCTTTTTATAAAAAACAAAATAGTATTAAATCGAAGTCTCGAAGATCAATTTATATAAATCAGGGATGTGATTTTTCAGGTTTTTTTCCTGAAATCATGTTTTTTTTAGCAAAAAAACATGACCCGTGTGAATCCCACGCCGTAATGGCTTCATGCTGCGCGCTCGTAATTTCAGTTTTTTTCAAACATCCAATCACATTCCTGATAAATGCATGTGCACCTGCATTTTTTTGACGATTTTTTTGATTCTGGCTTCATTTTCCAAACAGCCTAAATAGGACGATGGCTTCACACAATTTCTTGAAAGCATGAACACACCTTTCCTTTGTTTTCTGGGAACATGAATGAGGTACTGAGCCGACTTATACACTGGTTGGTTTTTATCATACATATCCTCAATCACACATGGAGATAATGCCATTTGTAACAGTTCTCCAATCCTGTAATCTATCTTCGACTGCTCCATTCTTCAGGAAAAATCTGGCAGCTCCGACAACAGAGACCGGAGTTCAAGTCGGGACAGGGAAAAAGGAAAAGACAAAGACCAAAAAGGGCGCGACAGAAGCAAAGAACGGGATCACCATCGCGAACGAAGCAAGGACAAAGACAGAGATCGCAGCAAAGATCGTGATCGTGATCGCAGCAAAGAGAAAGAACGCAAAGAACAAACGCGATCGGACAAAGATCGCGCGAAAGATGGCGCGAAAGATGGCGCAAAAGATGGCGAGAGAGACCGAAATCGGGACAAAGAAAGAGATAGAGATCGTTCCAGGGACAAAGATCGTGGTCGCGAAAAGGAGCGCGACAAGGATAAAGATCGTGACAAGAGTCGCGACGGGGAAAAAGATAGGGAACGACGTGAAAGGCGGGTGAGTAGCAATACGACGTACAGTACAGGCCTTGATAGAACATCTTCCCAAAATGTTGCTTCAAAAGTAGCCTTTTGCAAAGGCGTCCGTGACAAGATTTATTTATCTTGCTTACGCTTCAGGAAAGACAAGCACCAACTGATCTGATGAAAGGCAGACTGTTTGCCATGTCCGCCTTTTTCAACCCAGTTTGCGTTGAATAATTCAACAGCAACTGAGGTGATGAATCATTCATAAATTCTGACCAACCAGCAGTGGCGAGCTTTTGGAATTGTCCATTTAAATGTCGGTAATGTTCACATAGACAAAAGGCAGGAAGACTGGGGTTCAGAATTGAGTCTTTCCACGGTAAAGGGGGCATTTTGGCAACACAGACCATATTTTCCAGAAAATACCTTTGTCTGGTCTCAAAATAAAGAGAAAACTTAGGCCCAAAAAGGGTTACAAATAGTGTGACAACATGCCTTTCTAAAAACCCTGTGCACAAATTTCCAATATACGCTTGTAACCGGGACGGCCTAAAACGTAAAGTGTCTGTCCCCAATTGGGGGATGTGCAGCACAGCTGAATACGGGGCCGGGCGTAAAGTGAAATGTCACAAAATGCATTGCTATTGTCAAAAAGTGTATTGACACATTCCCATCCTCCAAGCAAAAGGGGAATGCACTGCATGACAATAGCAGTGAATTTTGTGACATTTCACTTTCCACCCACCCCTGTATTCAGCTGTGCTGAACATTTCCCAATTGATTAATCATAACAAATGACACATCATTGTAAAGAGGAATAACAGGGCTTTCCAATGATACCAAATTCAAGGGAAATGTTTTAGTAACAAGAGAGAAACTGTCAGTCAAACTTGAGTTTTTGAATATTTGTTTAGGAGTTTAGTTTGTTTACTGAAGACATGGAAGAAAGCAAATGTTGATTCTCTACCCGTTATATTTGTTTTACCGTATTTTAAAAATTACATCTTCCCCAGTTCAGAAACACTGACCATTCAGAAACATTGAGCTGGGGATCATGAATATGTATGAAGGTCTTTCCACGCTAATGGACCTATTTGAAAAATAAGTCAATAATTCCTTTCAGATGTCTTAAGTTTATCTCAAACTTGTACTGTTGTCAGGAGATAACTTTTGCCCAAAACGGTAATAAAATGCTGCCACAACATACATTTCTGAAAAGCTCGTGTCCCCTTATAGTGTATAACGTGGACAGAATTTTTTTTTACATACGTATCTATATGGAAACATTTTGCACAGGGTTTTCAGAAATGTATCTCGTGGCAGCATTTTCTTACCTTTTTGGGCAAAAGTTACATGTATCTCCTGAGAACAGTACAAGGGAATTTCTTTAAGTTCGAGATAAACTGAAGACATCTGAAAGGAATTACTAACTTATTTTTCAAATAGGCCCATTAGCGTGGAAAAACCCATGAGGTATGCTTAGCTAATGTGGTATTGTGACTTTCAAGTGTGTGTTTTGGCTCTCAGAAGCGCAAGGAGGAAGAGGAGACGTCTCAACAGCAGCAGCAGGAGAATGGACTTCAGGATGATGAGGAGGTAATAAGCAGTGTACCTCATGAATATTTATGAGTAATCTAGTATTTGATTTAGCTTGCGTCAGGGAGAATGAATGTTAATTAGGTGGTTTTTTTTGCTCTTATCTAACGTATATTAGCACTGTATACTCGGTGCTTTCCCGAGACACTATAAAAAACTTCATAGCCTGCTCGGGTGGGATTCGAACCCACGACCTCCTGCAAACAAGGCAGATGTCTTAACCACTCGACCACCGAGCTAGCTGGTGTTGAATGGCCGGTTCGAATCATTTCGCAATGGGGTTCGCAATTAATCAGTATTTGATTTAGCTTGCGTCGGGGAGAATGAATGTTCATGAGGTTTGTTTTTGTTTTTTGTGGGTTTTGTTGGTGTATTTTTTGCCCTTACCAAACGTATATTAGCACTGTATACTCAGTGCTTTGCCGAGACACTATGAAAAACTGCATAGTGTACTCTACATGAGTAATCTGAATATTCCAATTTTAATTTCTACATATTCCAAAAACTATGGATGCTAGGATAGGGCGACAATTTGTGTGTAAAAAAGGTATATTAGGGCGACACGCTCAATAGGGCGACACCAATATTTTTTTTGTTTTTAAATGATTTTTTTAAGGTCAAAAACCATTTTTTTGAAATCGAGAACCATTTTTATTAGGTCTAGAACTGTCTCTCTTAGGTCTGTGACCATCTTTGGAAGCTTTGGGTAGAGAAATAAGGTGTCATTTTGAGTGATTCTTGCCGAAATTTCGGTGGTCCCCGGGGAGAGTCTTCCCGAAATGTCGCCCTATTGCGGCATCCAGAGTTCTTACAATTTTAATTTGCATTTTGATTTCCCACTGTGCTCTATTCACCACTTGCACAGAACCGCCATATTGGCAAAACAGCAAGGCTTTCCTTGCATGAACAATGACTCCCTCGCGTCGTTACCACGCCGGTTGCTGGGTTGTAGACTTTTGTCCATTGTAAAATATGATGTATGCTAGGAAAACCTCATTTTGAACGCAACCGTTTCAAGTGGTGAATAAGGTTGTCTGACAAGTTGCCAGCACATGCACTCCAAGTCAGTTTAAATGGATCAATCAAAATATTCAGGTTTCCCCACACCAGAACTAAAGATTATTAACCCCCTCGCAGCGGCTAACCATTTTCCAATTTATTCCCCTGGAGCGGGAGACTGCACTTGGAGTTTTGGTTATATATGTTTCTGGGGCTGGAGACTTGATGACTAGTTTTTATTTTGAGTCGTAAATATTTTCCAAGTCCGGTCACAAGTCATTTTTTTCCCACAGTCAAGTCACAGGTCAAATACCAAAAACTGACTTGAGCCCAAGCCAACAAGTTGAGAGACCATCTCTGCCCTGGTAGTACTGACCCAAGGGCTAATTCTGTATAACAGCCCCCAGGACACTTGCACTTAAAACTGCATTATGCAGTTCCCGTCCTGAAGGGGTTAAAAATACCATGTGCACATCTTATGTGCATGTTAGCTTGACAGTTTTGTACAAGCTTTGAAAAAATTTGATAAGGCTGAAAACTCTGGATGCTAGGATAGGGCGACAATTTGTGTGTAAAAAAGGTATATTAGGGCGACATGCTCAATAGGGCGACATTTTGGTGTCGCCCTAATATTTTTTTTGTTTTAAACCATTTTTTTAGGTCAAAAACCATTTTTATTAGGTCTAGAACTGTCTCTCTTAGGTCTGTAACCATTTTTGGAAGCTTTGGGTAAAAAAATAAGCTGTCATTTTAAGTGACTCTTGCCGAAATTTCAGTGGTCTCCAGGGAGAGTCTTCCTGAAATGTCGCCCTATTGCTGCATCCAGAGTTCTTACAATAATTAAAATCATTACTGGAAAATGTGCAAAGTGAAACGGACATTTTGGGGAAAATATAACAACATTGCTGATCTGTTAATTTTGATTGCAGAATGTTCGTCCGGCACCACAAGAGGTACTCAACCAATCAATTTCTCTTTTTGTCACTAAGATTATTTTACTAACGTGTTGCATTCACGTTTTTCAGCACCATTCAAAACAGACTCCCTTGTCTCAATAGACCTATGACATAATGACGTCACGCAATGTTTACCGCGGTGCATTATGGGTGAAAAGTGGGACGAAATCTAGTTTGCGTGCGTTGTATGCATAGCGCCTAGCGTATTATAGTCTAGTCAATTTACGATTTGACCTAGAACTAATTGCAATAAAAATGAATCTAGGCCGCAACATTCAAATAAACAACATATTAAAAATATAATTGTTTCTTTATAATTTGTTACTTTTCACCCATAATGCACCGCGGTAAACATTGCGTGACGTCATTACGTTTCAGGTCTATTGTGGGTTGACTTCAAGATTTAAAGATAGTATACATGATTGGTAAACTGTTACAAATAGTTTTATCCCCTGTGTGATTGAAGATATGCATGATTAAAACCAACCTGAGCAAAAACCAGCTCCGTACTTCGTCTAACATTTGAGAAAACAGTCAAAAATGGGTTTACAGTCATTTCGCCCCAAGACCACATCGCCCTGAACCACTTCGCCCTGAACCACGGCCTGTGCACGAGGTTGTTTTGGGGTGACGTGGCTTTTGGGCGAAGTAGTGTTTGGAAGAAGTGGTTTGGGGGCGAAATGGCACTTGGGCGAAGTGGTTCAGGGCGAAGTGGTCCAGGGCGCAATGGTTTTGGGGCAAATTGAATTTACGTCTCGCGAAACAAAAAATAATTGTTTTGCTCATTTCTCAAAGACTCATTTCTCAAAGCCGTCATCATGTATATATCGTGTAAGTTTTGTGTAAATCTATGAATATTTCTGATTCTTCGAGAAACCAATCATGTATTCTACCTTTAACACATAGTTGTATTGAAAACTGAACTTCAATTAATGGGGAATCACGAAAGTTATAAAATTAACACCGTCCACTTCGTTCATACTAAGTTGACATATCTGTTAAGAGATCTGTTATACTGAGATGATGTGTAACAGGAGCTGTTGAACTAACATGAGACGTAACACTAACACTTACTGATTCGGTTAACAAATTTGTTACACTAACACGTAACAATAACATGTAACACGCACAGAATTTTGACCTCACCCTGATCACCCATTATAACGCTGGAGTTGGCATACACATTCTCACAGCCCAATTTTTGCCGTCACTTTTTTGCATATTTGTCGTCTGTTTTTTAAATTTTTTTACGAATGCACTTACGAATGTTACGAATGTCTTACCAACGTTGCCAATGCCTTGCCATTTTCTTACGAATATTTGATGACGCGGCCGCGATTGGTATAAATAGCGGAGCGAATCTGCCTCTGGCTCATTGTTCGTTTGACTTTGGAAAAAAAACAGCAACACCACATTCGTAAGGAAGGGGACCCGGCGAAAGTTACAAACGCCTTACAAATGCCTTTACGAACGTTGCCAACGCTTACGCACGCTTTACCAACGTTACCAATGGCTTACCAATGCTTACGAAAATCGAAGGCGAATGACCGTCTTCACAACATTCGCTGAAATTTAGGAAGCGCTTCCTAAATTGACCGATCTTCGTAAGGAGGTGGAGAATGACTTGTGAACGTTCTGAATTTGTTAACAACGCTTACGAAGACACGGCGAATGTTGCGAAGTTTGAGCGATTGTCAAATATTTCCATTCGTAAGCACATTCGCTAGCATATTCGCCACAGTGTGAGAGCAGCATAAGTTATCTCTTCAGAACAACTTAAACTTATTTCTTTTATTTTGAGACCAGACAAAGGTATTTCCTCGAAAATGTAGTCTGTGTTGCCAAAATCCCCCTTTACTGTGGAAAGACCCAATTGCAGGTCGGAGGTTTTAAACATAACCGTCGACCTTGCTGCGACTGATTTTGCTCTGGCTTCTGCGACCAGCTTCTGTGACCAGTCTTTCTATGATTTTCCCGCGATTCCAACATTTTTCTGTCACATCCAGGGCCCAATTTCTTAAAACATGTTAGCACCCGATTTTTGATTAAGCAGCACTCTCTCTATTTCATAAAACTGTTTAAGCACTAGCAAACCAAACGGCATGCTATCCTACAGATTTTTTGCCATCTTTTTTCTTCGCCATTCTCGGCAAAATTCGAGACACATTTTCCAACAGATACACAACTTTGAGCTGTTGTTGAAATATTCCAGTCTGCGACAGCCAAGGGTCTTCTGTCTTAGTGATAATCATCCCAAAATGGAAACATAACCGATGATGGTATTTGAAAATTTTTACGTTTACTTATGAAAGCAGACGATAAACGCGTTCGAACAAAACAGACGACAGCGTTCCGTGCGCACTCTCTTTGCGCGCTTAGAACAACAAGCTTTATGAAATACGCCCTTGCTTGAGCGAATATTCCTGCTATGCTTAATCCAAATTTTTGATTTAGCGTAACATGTTTTATGAAATTGGTCCCTGGTCGTAATCTGGTCGCAGGTCCGGTGTGACTGGGACTTTACAGAACATGTTACAGGGGTGATTGGTTCACTTCATAGTTTTAACCAAATTGCATTTCATCTTTTTATATTACTAAAATGATCTGCTAAAATCAGATGCATGCAATGTACCGTATCACATCTTCCATTTGTTTTCTTCACGCAGTTGGAAGATGGAGCTTCAACCAACCGCTTACCCCGGCCAACCTCGGCTAAGGGACAGCGTCGGCGTCCCACACAGGGCAGTGACGGTAAGCTGTTTAGACAAAATAAAATGCCTATTTAATCAAATTTCACTGAGAAGATCTAGCTATAAACTGGTCCTAAACACAGATCAAAAGTTCATAGGTTCTCGCATTACAATCCCGACACATGTTGAGAATTTCAACCCACTGAAAATAGATTTAAGCCTAGTTCTCACTTTCATGGTTTGTGGTGCCGGAAGCCCACTGTTTTTATCCGTGATATCGCTGAAAAATCCATAGACATGACCATGGTGTTCTTAGATAACCCATATCACCCATGGCCATAACGCGCCAATCTTACCACGGTTCAAAACTGTAGCAAGACGGGGCTCGAACCGTGAGTGAGAACTAGGTTTTATACGTCCTCGAACTAAAAAGAAAATAATTTGTCGCTTGTAAGTTCCTCCATCTTAATTTTGGACAGAGGAATGTTTGTCTTTGCTCATTAATTGTGTATTATTTGTGCACCTGAGAAGTGCACACTATCGGAGAAAAAGCTGGTTTTTTTCCAACTTTTTCACGGTTCTACAAAGTGTAGGGAAGCCGGGTTGAGGGCAGCGTATGACTTTACATACGCTGTAAAATGTTGACATCTCAAGGTACTGACAGAAAAATGTTGATGAGTAGTATTTCGGGGGAGTGAGGTTGTCTTGAAAAATACTACGCTCTGTAGAACTGTGAAAATGTTGACAACTGTAGACGCCCCCTAACATTATTCCACTTACATGTTTCTCAAGACCTCTTTAAAATGAAAGTGCACTTTCTTAATACAAAGCCTTGTTGGCCTCCATTATTTTTGTGTTATGCCGTGCCCTGTTTGGTTTCTGTTTTTGAATTTGAAGTTGGTTGATTGGTTTGAACAACTTTTATTGAAATGAACACTGAACTTTAACCATCACACAGTTTGCTGCACTTTGAGTTTTGGGATGTTTCAAAATGACATGAAATATCTGTCAACCAGAGTTTCAAAATTCCAGGTGACCTGAAATAACCATCTCTACAGATTTTGAACCAGTGTACACCATACCTTTTGAGAAGTTGCAATGTTATACTGACCATTTACAAAAGAAACTTATCAAGATATTGTTCTTTTCATTTTGTATGCATCTAAACACCTCAACAAAAGTAAGTTCCCCCCTAAATAATTACTTATATCTCCCAAAGTAAATTTCTGAATTACACGAAACTTTGTGTGAATAATTAGTGCAGTGCATGGAACGTGCATTTCAAATGGTGGGTCTCTACCTAATGTTATGCATGAATAAGCAGCGTTTAAAGGTGAAAGTGACACTTTTCAAAAATTGCAAAATGCAGTCAACAATTCCCTAATTCTTTTCACACATGACAAGTACAGTTTTGGTCCTCATCAGTATCTCGTGGTGTTCCTGCACCGTTAAGCTTAGGAAAATGCCACGCATGTCCATTCAAGACAGGGCCATTGCCATGGGCCTGCTAGAGACCCGTACACCTGTAAAACAAGTAGCCCGTAGGATGGAGTCAGTCCAAATGCAATAAGAAAATTGCTTTCAAAATTTGAATTGATTGGAGCTGTCGCAGACTTGCCAAGAACTGGTCGACCAAACGTTACTATCCCTGCAGACGATCACTTTATGACAATGCACGTCCACACAGGGCAAGAGTGGTCAATGAGCTTTTAGAGATTCAAGAAAATGACCGGATGATATGGCCAGCAAACTCCCCAGATCTCAATCCCATAGAACATTTGTGGGATCAACTGAAGCGGTCATTTGATCGGAGAACTGAGTATCGAAAAACACTTCAGGACTTTCCCCTGATACTGCACGAGTAGACTCTACCCTTCCGCAGCGATGGATCACCACTCTCATTAACACAATATGCGTGATCGATGTCATCAGGTGTTACAAAATCACGGTGGTTACACAAAGTACTGAGGACCAAAACTGTACTTGTCATGTGTGAAAATAATTGGGGAATAATTTGTTGACTGCATTTTGCAATTTTTAAAAAAGTGTACATTTCACCTTTAAATGCTGCTCATTCATGCATAACATTAGGTAGAGACCCACCATTTGAAATGCACGTTCCATGCATTGCACTAATTATTCACACAAAGTTTCGTGTAATTCAGAAATTTACTTTGGGAGATATAAGCAATTATTTAGGGGGGAAACTTACTTTTGTTGAGGTGTTTATGTTAAAACGTTTATGACTGATGACAACTATTCATCAATGTCAAATTCTCCTATTGGTAACCCGAAATTTAGCATGACATGCTTGAGTGCCTCTCTGTTTGTGAACTGCCCAATTTGACCTTTCTGCTGAAAATAGAAGACAAAATCTTGATAAGGGAAAACACACAAATCTATTTGCTGTATCGGCGGTTCTGTTAGCGGTACCGCCTGCAAGAAGGTAGAAAGATTGTGGTTTCTCCCTTCGTGCAGGCGGTACCGCTAAAATAAAACGCCAGAACCGACAGGATTTGTGTGTCTTCCCTAAGTTTCTTTTGGTTTTCAGTATATAAAGTACTTTTTAGCAGGGTCACTAATGCATAGTTCCGACCTGTCAATCAACCGAACCCGCCGACCAATCACAACAGAGCTAGCAGATATCACTGACATAGGTCAAAGTGCATTGTCTCACAACAACATGATCACGCGATATGTTCTGCCGGCCCCATACAATTTGTACAGTGTTGTATGCGATGATCCGGGTGAATTTTTGGTTTCAATGCCGGTTGTTTCGTTGTTCAAAAGGTACGAAAGCACGTATGTCATGATATGACATCCCTGTATTACTGGCCCTTAACTCAGTGTGTTCTAAGATAACTGTCGACCCTGAAACATGAATGCCTTTGAGTTTTCTCCAATGAATCTGTGCTTTCCGTTGAAAGTCCCATTGCTTTGTGCGTTGCGTGTCGCCATTTTGACGATAGCGTGTGAGCCATAGCAACAATATCCACGGGGGCGGGGCTAACTAGGCAAACTCGGAACTATGCATTGTTTCAGTTAATGGATATCAAAGTGACAAATCAGCAAATGTGGTGTTACGTACCAGTACGCATGGAGTATCGTCAGTTGACGCAAAAAGCATTACGTGAAGGATACACAACGATTCCAAAATAAATTTTTGGGTACATATAAGCTTGGTAAATGGTAAATGCCCAACACACAAAGACATTTCATGAAACATGTACTCACAATAAGTTAGGGATATTGGTACATTGTGGTTTTTTTTCTTTCTTCAAATGACTGTTTTCACCTATTCCTGTGACAAGGTGTGTCTGTCATGCAGATACAATTGTCTAATCATATACAGAATCATTCAAGCGGAATGCATACCCTCAATAAAATATCTGCATACACCTCGAATATCCCTAACATATTGTGAGTAGTGTATTCCTGAGCAGCCTGTTAAATATATTTAATTTGAAATTTCATGTTATTTTGAAACACCCAGTTTTAGCCCCTCCCCCATTCCCCTTAACCCCACCCACTCACCACCACCCTCAACCCAGCATGACTAACACACCATGACACTGGTTTTTCTTACCCATAATGCTCTAACTACAGACTCCGAGGGTGAGGAAGGTATGTTGCCGTGGTTTTTTGCATATTCAATTTTTGCTTTGAATATTCATTAGTCTGTGGTAGAGAGTTGTCATCGTAGAATTACTCAGTTCGCTGTCGCTTTGTATCTGTACTATTTTCATATTTCTTTCAGAATTTTGGATTTCAATTTATTTTTAGCCTTGCTAAAATCTTTACAATTTACTTTAAAGATAGTATCCATGATTGGTAAACTCTTACAAATAATTTTATCTACCTGTGTGATTGAAGATATTCATGATAAAAACCAACCTAAGCAAAAACCAGCTACGTACTTCGTCTAACTTTTGAGAAAACAGTCAAAAAAGGGTTTTTTATTTATTTTTTATTTTATTTATTTACCACATCCAACAGCGGAAGAACCGGCAATTACAGGAATGGGATCAATTAACATAGATATTCGAATAACTATCAACTTCTAAGTTGAATTAGAAACTGCCAGAGACACCGGGGAATCCCTCCCCTTGCTCTTCATGAAAGAATGCTCTGGGATCTTTAAAGTGCGTTACATGTAACACATGGACCAACGGCTTTACATCCCTTCCGAAGGACGGAACAAATGTGATTAAGTGCCTTGCTCAAGAGCACAAGTGCCACAACCCGTCACGGCCCGGATTCAAACCCACATTCTAGTACTGGCACAAGAACTTGAGTTCGACGCGCTAGACCGCTCGGCCATAACACCCCATAACAGCCACTTCACCCTGAACCACGGCCTGCATGTGCACGAGGTTGTTTTGGGGTAAAGTGGCTTTTGGGCTTAGTAGTGTTTGGACGAAGTGGTTTGGGGGTGAAATGGCACTTGGGCGAAGTGGTTCAGGGCGAAATGGTTGTGGCGAATTGATTTTACGTCTCGCGAGACGAAAAACAATTGTTTTGCTAATTTCTTGAAGAATATAGCACTTCAGACAAAACCATTTCAGGGAAGGTTTTCTGCCGTCATCATGTTTATATCGTGTAAGTTATGTGTAAATCTGTGAACAATTCTGATTCTTTGACATACCAATCATGTGTACTGCCTTTAAGTACGGGAATCGAAATGACCACCAGACTGAGTCAATTTATTTTAAAGGTAGTATACATCATTGGTAATCTCGAAAATCAGAAATGTTCACAGATTTACGCCCAACTTACACAATACAAACATGATGACCGTAGAAAACTTAACCTGAAATGGTTTTGTCTGAAGTGCTATAGTCTTTGAGAAATGTGTAAAACAATTAGTTTTCGTCTCATGAGACAAAAATTCAATTCGCCCCAAAACCATTTCGCCCCAAACCACTTCGCCCGAGTTCCATTTCGCCCCAAATAACTTCGTCCAAACACTACATCGCCCAAATGCCACTTCGCCCCAAAACTACTTCGTGCACAGGCTGTGGTTCAGGGCAAAATGGTTCAGGGCGAAGTGGTTTTGGGGGTGAAATAACTGCAAACCATTTTTTGACAGTTTTCTCAAAAGTTAGATGAAGTACGGAGCTGGTTTTTGCTCAGGTTGGTTTTAATCATGCATATCTTCAATCACACGGGGGGATAAAACTATTTGTAACAGTTTACCAATCATGTATACTATCTTTAAATGGCCCCTTATTTAGGATTTTTATCAATGAAATATATGCTTTAAAACCACTTTACTCAGTTAAAGTCATAAAAATCCTATTTGGAGCTTGCTTTGGGGGTTAAAACAAAGGTTTTTAGTTTTTATGCTAATGAAATATGCATATTCATGACCAAGGTCACGACGTCACAAGAGGCAAACACAGGAAAATCACATTGAACTGTGCACAAAAGATTCCACTTTTTTCTCAATTTTCCTGGAACTTTTGTAATCCATGGCTGTTTGAGTTTGTTTTACATGTTGCCTGCTGTAAGCCATGACAAAACTGGGGGTAGAAACTGCAGCATTTTGCCACAAGTCCAACTTGAAGTCTTATGTTTTTTCTTAACTTTTCCCTTCTGTCTTCCTTATGTGATGCACTCAAAACAGCGCCCTCTGTCTGTGATTTATTGCAATGAAATCTTCAAAGTTGAAAAATGCCACCTTTTATTGATTTTACATCCAAACGAACAATAGTATGTCTTGCTGAACAAGTAATCCGGCATTATGAAGCAAAGCTTAGGCACAAAGTTGTTTAGGATGTCACAGGCCCTTTAAGAGTAGCTTTACATTGAACTTGTTCACTTGTAAATTTTATGCGCGTTGCTTTAAAAGAAAGCGGCATGGAGAGAATTTAAAGTGAAATGAAGCACTGAAACTCACAGAATCACAAAAACACTTTCCGCCGAGTTGATTCTGAGGTTTTCAGTGCGTTGTTTCACTCCAAATTCCTTTCGTGCCACGTTTTTGAAAAAGAAAAAAAAACACGTCAAATTTACGCGCAAAAAAGCTCAGTGTAAATTCATAAAAATCTCTTTGGTTTATTGAAACCTTTTGAGTCACTAGCCATGTGGTCTGGTAATTTTGAACCCAAATTCAAGCCCTGGTTGCCTAGTCAAAAGTTATAATGCTTCCTGCGCAAAAATCATCATTTAGTAAACTTTTTGTATAAAAACTGTCTGATCTTTTGCGACAAATTGGTTTGTTATCAATTTTTTATGAAATGATTGCATTTTTCCAAATTGTCAAGCTGAATTTTTAAAATTTCTGCAGCCACAGTTTTTGGGTCATTCATATTTAAAATATATCTGTAAAAATATTTTAATAATAAATGTTAACATTTTTCTACAAAGCAATTAAATATTTTGACAAAAAAATCTTATGACAAACGAACGTAGTTGAAAAAATGTAGATGAGAGGCATTTACATGTAAACTCCTCAAAAAATGTTCGGAAAGTCAAGTTTGACTGACGATTTCACTCTTGTTGCAAAATAATTTTCCTTGAATTTTATATCATTAAAAAGCCCTGTTATTCCTCTTTACGATGATGTGTCATTTGTTATGATTAAGCAATCTGGGGATGTGCAGCACAGCTGAATACGGGGGCGGGTGTAAAGTGAAATGTCACAAAATGCATTGCTATTGTCAAAAAGTGCATTGACACATTCCCATCCTCCAAGCAAAAGGGGAATGCACTGCATGACAATAGCAGTGAATTTTGTGACATTTCACTTTCCACCCACCCCTGTATTCCGCTATACTGCACATCCCCCAATTGATTAATCATAACAAATGACACATCACTGTAAAGAGGAATAACAGGGCTTTCCAATGATACCAAATTCAAGGGAAATGATTTAGTAACAAGAGAGAAATCGTCAGTCAAACGTGACTTTCCGAACTTTTTTGAGGAGTTTAGTTGCATGTATGGTTTGTCCATGGTAGGCGGTCCAATTCTGTTTGCAATTCATCTTTCTAAATAGATGCGGATATCATTTCAAAAAAATTACAAAATTATTAAAGAAAGGGACATCACTTGCAAAGGGTTGCCTAACTCTGTACGCTTCATGTAAGTTGCCATCTTTTGCAGTTCGGCGCTCAGACTTGAGAGGGCGCGAGTCAGGTCACAGCGGATTTACGCACTTGCATGTACCGTAGTTATAGTTTGCATGCATGGGTGCATGGGTACGTAGTTTCAATGTGTGTGTGTGTGTGTAGATCTAGATATTAGCTCACATTTTTAGCTCAGAAATTGTTTAAATTTTTTTCAAAATGAATGATGCCTCTACAATATGCACACTTTCTGAGGCCAACTTGGCCAGCATGCTATATACTGTTAAATTTTCTAAGGCTTGTATTTACAGATAACCAATACACATTTGGAACAAAGTTTGTCGTGGTGCCCCTCCGGTTGGCCTCGGTGCCCCTCCGGTTGGCCTCGGTGCCCCTCCGGTTGGCCTCGGTGCCCCTCCGGTTGGCCTCGGTGCCCCTCCGGTTGGCCTCGGTGCCCCTCCGGTTGGCCTCGGTGCCCCTCCGGTTGGCCTAGGTGCCCCTCCGGTTGGCCTCGGTGCCCCTCCGGTTGGCCTCGGTGCCCCTCCGGTTGGCCTCGGTGCCCCTCCGGTTGGCCTAGGTGCCCCTCCGGTTGGCCTCGGTGCTCTTTTAAAATCAAGGCTGGAGTGACCTGGGGCGGTATTCACAAAACGACTTAAGTCGTGAAATTTAAGCGCCCCGCTTAAATTCTAGACTTAAGTCAAATCATAAAGTTAAGTGGTATTCACAGCGCGTTTTCTTTTAGTGGCCCGCTTATTTTTGAGACTTAAACTTAAGTGTGGTCTGACCTGTCTTAAGTGCATTTAACGCTGGGTCAACCGTCTGCAATTGCAGTGTTTTTCTGTGTGTTATCGAAAAACGGCTGTATGATTGATTAGAGAACGCCTAAACAATTTAGACATTGGGAGATTACAACAGATTTCAATTTTTATTCTTAATGACCTTAAAAATGCCTTCGTTTTCCGTCTTTGTTCGCCACTGACCATTGACTACTGCATAGCACAACGTACGTCGTCTACTTGTGGTACATATGTGCGCGTATAATGCACGCGCGTAGTAATCGAATGTTTTTTAAATGTCCGCGCGTGGTCTGCGCTGTTTTGATTGCAGAGACTTTATGACGTGACAGAGTAAATCTTGCACTGATTGATTAAGTACACCACTAAGGTAAGCGGGGCGCTTAAATCTTTTGTGAATACGAAGTTGAGTGCCCCACTTATCTTAGCGGGGTGCTTAGATTTAAGACAGACTTAAGTATCCCGCTTAGATTGAGTTTTGTGAATACCGCCCCAGTGCCTAGGGTGAATTCACACAGCCTTTTCGCACAGAAATTTGACGCACTTCGCTTTGACGTAAAGTGGAAATAGAGGAAATTTGGAGTGATCTGAAGCAGTGCACTGAAAACACAAAATCAAATAGAGAGGAAAGTGTTTTTATGATTCTGTAATTTTCAGTGAGTCGTTCACTTCAAATTCCTTCCACACGCAAAAAGGCTCACTTTATCCACCCTCGTTTTCATAACGTTGAGCCCTAATTTTATGCTTGTTTGATTTTTGTTTTTTTCATTGTTTGTCTTTGTGCAGATGTTGATGGGAACGTAAGGCACACACAGCATGACAGGGATGACATGGTAAATGGTAGCGACTCACTGCCCCAACAGGTTCAAGCAAGGTATGTCAAAATTGGCGACACGGCGCCGAGAAATTCTGAACCATTCCCGAAAAAAGTCCAAGTTTTGCAGTCACAGTAGGGGATATTTCTTTAATTGTGAGGTGTTATGGCCTAGTGGTATAGACCAATCCGGTAACTAAGGTCTCCTTCCCTGTATATCCGCCATAGCTGAGGGCGTCCAGTGCATGGGCTGTGCGTTTTGTGTTGCTGTTAGAACGAAAAGCGCTCATCCATTACCAACGCTGTAGGACTCGAGTCCGGATTCGGACTCGGGTCCCGATTTTCACGGACTCGGACTCGGGCGGTAAGGACTCGGATATTTGGGCCGAGTCCAGTGAAAAAAATAAATATGCAATATTTGACAAAAAGTACATTATACAGGCGCCGAAAATTATTTGAAGTGTCTATTGTAATTTATTTTGAAATAAAATTCTGAGAATGTAAAATGAATCATTTCTACCGTTTAAAATAATTTTGAGCACTCGAAATGTATCTCACCTCCCAAAGAAACATTTTTCTCGGCCTAAAGCAAACTTAGGAGCTGCCAAAGATCACAGGCACGATCATTGACACTTGCACTTGAAATAAGGACTCAGGACTCGGACTCGGACTCGGCCTGCTGAGGACTCGGATGTTTGCTGGACTCGGACTCGGACACCAAGGACTCGGACTCGGAAAGTGGGGACCCGACTACAGCCCTGTCCATTACATGCACGAACGCGCCCGGCCCCCTCGGCGTGCACGCGACGCGCCTCCTTCGCGTACACGCGACGCACCCGCCTTCGCGTACACAACCCTACATACAAAGACGCATAACTTGTTCGAAGTAAAGAAATGCAGCTTCAGCAACAGCACAAACATTCAGTGGAAGCCCCCAGCTTTGGCGGATGTACAGGGAAGGAGACCTTAGTTACCGGATTGGTGTATAGGAAAGCCCCAGTCACACTGGGGATGAGACAAATTACAACGGGTCCCGCAACAAGTCTTTTGTGGTCTTGGATAGTCTTATGTTAGTCGCAAGACCAAAATCAGTCACACGGAGGTTTGCAAACCTGGCCTCAACCAAAATGGTTGTAGCCATTCTTGAGCAGGTCTTCAGTGGTCGTGCGATGGTGCGACAAGTCTTAGGTGGTCTTGCTGATCATGGGATTCTCCCGTCTTCCACAGCCACACGATGTCCTACGACTACTCACATCTAGTTGCGTGACTAAGCGTCACCAGTCACACGACTAGTCATGCTTAGTCGTGCAACTGGTTTTTGACACTCGTACATAGTCTTGCAATTAGTTGTGCTATCAGGTCTTACAGTGTGACTGTTAGGCTGACATTACAGAAAGTACCAATGAAGGGGCCAAGATCGGCCAAAACCGCACAACTTTTTACAGATTCGTGGAATAAGAGTGTAACATATCTAAGGAAGAATGTTGGTAAACTAGCCTGATGAAATTTTAGCTACATATACATAGATGCATCGATGCTTCAGAAAACCTTGAAAATCTATATATGGATTTTGTGTACAAGTGAATGGTGGGACTTTTTAAAAAAACTACCTTTGGTTGTCAATTTCCAGCATGAAATACCATTTTGGACAAAAAGAAATTTATGTGGTGTTTGTTACCATTGCTATCAACACTTTGAGTGAGGTTTTTCTTGTCAACTCATAAAAAACGAAATTGGGTCATTGCAAATGATACAATGGGCCTTTAAATCAATTTCAAATACATTAAACCAGATTGGAATGGGTATTTTTGTCCTTATAGTCGTAGGATGGCGCGGCCAAGCAGTGCAAGACCGGCGCCCCCTAGAGTCAAGAAGCAAGAGGCGGTTGACGATCCAGCAATGAGGTACCATTTAAACTAATTTGATTTTTTTGACTACCGAGTAAATTTGTACCAGAATAGGTCTTTATGGGGAATTTTAATTTTCAGGGGCAGGAATGTTCAAAAATCAACTTTGTGTATTAAATTGAAATTATGCTAATGCCAAAAAAGAGAAGCATTTAATTTGTGTCTGTTTTCAATACTAGAGAGACCTTTTCCTCCAGGATTATATCTCTGTACAATGTCATTCATCTTCTCTCAAAACAAAAGAAATATCTTAAGATGGATCTAAGTAGATAACTTCAGCTAAAGAACTGCAACGAATAGTGCCACAACATACCTTCCTGAAAGCCCTGTGTGCAAATTTCCAATATACCGTATGTAACAAGGACACCAAAAAATCTCACAAAGTATGTGTCCTATGTTACATACGTTAAATAGGAAATTTGTACACAGGGTTTTCAGAAAGGTATGTTGTTGCACTATTTGTTGCTTAAGTTATCTCCTTAGATCTGTCTTAAGATATTTCTTTTGTTTTGAGAGAAGATAACTGGCTTTGCACAGAGTTATGATCCTGGTGAAAAAGTCTCTCCAGTATTGAAAACAGACTTATTTATGAATGGGATTAAAAGTAGGTTTGGCCAGTCAATCCGTTTAAAACTGGCTAGAGTCCTCGGCGCTGATAATGGCCCTCGCCCGTCGGCTTGGGCCATTATCAGCTTCCGGGTCCCTAGCTGGTTTTAAATATATGTTTAAGACTGGCCAATTATGCTGATGCCAAAAAGAGAATCATTTAATTTCTGGTGAGGAGTTTCCCATATAACAAGAAAAAGACACTAATTTTGTGACTTTTTTTATGTCTTTGTTGCATGGAAAACCTATACAAAGGGTTTTTTACAAAAGTATGTTGTCCCTTTTGTTATTGTTGTTGGGCTGAAGTTATCTCCTCAGAACAACGTAAAGATTTTTTTATATTCGTAGAAAAAGTTGCATCTTCAAATTATATAATTTAAATTCAAGTCACGCCATCTGTCCCAATCTATTTCAGGATCGGCAGTGGCAAGCAGGTTACCAATGTGATCGTTGACAACGGGCAAAACTCTGAAGATGAAGACGACACATTTGTAGTCGAGGAGACACACCCTGTCATAGCTGACGAACCACAGGTTAGGATTACCAAGTTTTAGAAGCAGGAGAGTGCGACTCGGCTTGCATCCGAGAGAATGAATATTAGGGTTTGTTTTGCCCTACGCGACGTATCTTTATTAGCACTTTTTAAAGGGGCTATGTCACGGTTTGCGCATGCGCAGCCAAACTTGAAAAAGTGTGGCTAACTTTTTCAAGTTTTGTCGCCGGGTTTTGCATATCCTATTCCATCTTTGCCATCCCTTATAATTCTTTAGTAATTTTGGCAGTGGTGTACTTGTCATTGTCCAGGATGTCCTGATGCATTACCTTTTACTTGGAATCGCACTGTTTGCCGTATTTTTAAGCCGCCAAACACACGACATCACCGGGTGTGCGGCCGTCGTTAAAAAGAGAGTTTTTTCATCCCATCAAAAAGCTTGACAAAACATGACAGAAACGGCATCGAATGATATGAATGATATGGTTGGATACAGCAATTTACTTAACCTTGTTTTCCATCAAAACTGAAATGCTTATTTGGTCCTGACAGCAATTTTACAGCATACCTTCTGTCCTTGGAAAGACACAGTGGCCGCCACCGCTGTATGATTTTGTTTTTCCAGACATTGATCGAGCAATCGCGCGCGCGCGATGCCAAATCGAACAAATGCGCGCACACGATGCACAATGTAGTTCAATTCTTCTTACTTTCCAACTGTTAATTTCGTTGGATTTTTGTTTTTCCAGGTTGTCGGCAGTGAATTTATAGAAGACGACGGTGAACACGGAGGCCTCGTCAAGAAGATTCTAGAAACGAAGAAAGAGTTGGAAGGAAACAAGGCAGCTGATAAAAAAGAAGTGAGTCATTAAAAGAAACATTTCAACACTCGGGGCGGATTGCAATAAAATTGACTTAGGTACCGGTCTAAGACCGGTCTTTTCTAGCCGGCTATCCAACTTAGCCAGCTTAGTCGCTGGTTTAGCCCATTGCAATAAACCAGTCTAACTGAAGTACGGCTGCGCCAGCCGAAAAACATGCACATCTTAACGGAAAGTGATGCAGCCGGCTATCCTTGCATGATTTCAAGCCAGACAAACATCCTCACGAAGCCACTTGATGACGCGTGTGTGGTGCAGTTTTTGCAGAGAAACTGACCGCGAAAGTAATCAAATAGCACTATAAAGGCTCTAATGGGCACAATGTGTGTTTTGTTCGTCTTTTTTTCATGCAGGATTACGAGATGTAGCGCGGTGTCCAAAAATTATAGCCTGCTCGCCGCGGGCTTAAATTTTAAGACTGGTCTAACTTTAAGACAACGATATCGCAAGCGGGCTATAATTCGTCAGACCACTTTGGTTTCCCCCTAATATTTACGTCGTGAAACTTAACAGTTACTATTTGAAAATTTAGGCAAAACAACTTTGGTGTCCCCAAAAACTCCTTACACGTAACACATTTGTTTTTGTGCCATAAAAGTGTAATGAAAACACTGAAACTAATCAATTGAGTTTTTAGCTTGGAATTGACTACATCTTCAAAAATAAACACATAAATGGTATGAAACAAATATTACACTGGTTCTAATGAGAAAAGGGCATTTTGGTGTGTCCCCCCTTACGCGAGAAACCAATCATTTTTCGATGGATTGCATGTCACAAGTTGGTACCCTAATTTATGGAATCATCCATATGTTACACTCTTATTCCACAAATGACTTTGCAAACCAAACTGCAGGCTAACCTGCTGTTTTTGTGCTAATGCGAGCCATCTTTTATACTCCGTTACAGGACAAACCCATCGTGATGGACGCAGCGCGGCGAAAAGAACGCGAACGCGTCCAACGCGAGGTGGAGAAACTGACCGGCTCCATTCAAACGTTAACACGCAGCGCCAATCCCCTGGGTAAAATCATGGATTACCTACAGGAAGACGTGGACAGTATGCAGAAAGAACTGGAAATGTGGAGGAAGGAAAACCGCGAACACCAACTGGCTATTAAAAGGGAACAAAGGTTAGTGGTGGTCTTACAGTCTCAGGCAGGGGTGTGAAATTTCCGATTTTTTTTAATGTGTCAAAATTTAATTTCAGCTTTTTTTTCTCCCGACATATTTCCGCCTTTTTTTTCCATGCGTAAGCGTTGATTTTATTTTCCGCTTTTTTTCTACAGTACGGTACTTGCTAGCGCACACCATGTGCAAGCCAGCATTCAGTTTAAAATTCCATTCTCGAAGCCATAAAATGCACCAACTGGGGACATTAATTCATCAAGATGTCAGTGCAACTTATCGGGCCGCGGACCGGCCCCCATGTCGTTAGGGCTTCGGGTTTCGCGCTCGCAATTTTAGCTTCACGAGCAGTTTTAGATTTTTTTCAGATTTTGTTTGGGTTCTCAATTCACACCCCTGAGTCTGTTTACACTTAATCCCGAGCTCGGGGTCGAACACCGAGCTTCGGGATCAGCTCCGGATCACAAAACTAAGTGTAAACACTCTCGGGACCAAATTGGCCCTGGATCAGACCCTGAGATTTTGGTCTCGCGTTGGCTGAGGGCCGAACCCTGAGCTCGAGATCAGTTTGCGGTTAGATAAGCAATTAATCCTACCGAGTGGTTAAGATGTCTGCCTTGTTTGCAAGAGGTCGTGGGTTCGAATCCCACCCGAGCACGCTATGAAGTTTTTCATAGTGTCTCGGGAAAGCACTGAGTATACAGTGCTAATATACGTTCGGGTAAGGGCAAAAACAAACCCCAATTAACATTCATTCTCCCCGATGCAAGCCAAATCAATTACTTATCTTACTGCATCCACTCCACAGCAGTTGCGGGGGAAAGCCCGCGAAATTCAAAAGGCCTTGCACACTGTACATGTACACGTATTTTGCACATAGATGCACACAGAACATGAATTTGACCGCAACTTCTGGCGCCGCACTCGAGATCAACTAAAGAATGTAAACGCGGCACTCATTGCGTTTAACATTGACGAATCCTTATCAGGGGATCAATCTTGATCCCAAACTCGGGACCAGTGTAAACACGGTGTTAGACCTGAGGCAATGTCAATTGAATAAAACTTTATAAAACTTTATAAACTCCTCAAAAAAAGTTCGGAAAGTCAAGTTTGACTGACGATTTCTCTGTTGTTGCAAAATAATTTTCCTTGAATTTTATATCATTGGAATGCCCTGTTATTCCTCTTTACGATGATGTGTCATTTGTTATGATTAAGCAATTGGGGGGTGTGCAGCACAGCTGAATACGGGGGCAGGTGTAAAGTGAAATGTCACAAAATGCATTGCTATTGTCAAAAAGTGCATTGACACATTCCCATCCTCCAAGCAAAAGGGGAATGCACTGCATGACAATAGCAGTAAAGAGGAATAACAGGGCTTTCCAATGATACCAAATTCAAGGGAAATGATTAACAAGAGAGAAATCGTCAGTCAAACTTGACTTTCCGAACTTTTTTTGAGGAGTTTAGATATATCACAAAATTGGAAAATTGTTACAAACGCCGTTATCTCCATGTGTGATTGAGGATGTGTGTTATAAAAATCAATCTATGTTACATGCTTTCAAGAAATTGTGAAAAGATATTTAGGCTGGTTCCCAGGCTGTACCACACACAGATCCCACTCATTTGTGCAATTGGCCATGCTACATGTTGTTTTTTGTTCAGCAGTGTTCAGCTTGCATACATTCTCATGTATAGCAATTTACTACACAAAAAGACATGGAAAACGATGCTTGTCTTCTAACAAAAATATCTTTTAAAAGAATACAACTTTAAAGCATTTTTGAAAAATGATGGTTAAGCCAAAAAAAAGTATGTTTAGCGTAAGGCCAAACAAAATAAATGGTGCGTTTACGGTAACGGCCTAAAAAAAATCCAGGTACATGTAGGTAGATAAATAATTTTATTTTGTCATTTTTTTTTTACATTTCTGTTCTGCATTTGCGGGTTGTTTTGCAATGTTTGAAACTCACTATTAACACTATTAACCATGTTCATGTACAAGTGCAGAAAATGTTATGTTCATTGGAAATTATTGAAAATAGTGCTCATTTAAAATTATCAACTTGAAAATTGGCAATAAAAAATTTGAGGTCGGCAATTTGGCCTCAAAATTTCCAGGTAGGTCGGGTTCCCGTAAACACACCATATTTTTTGTTTGGCCTAAGTTGAAGTCTCCTAAAATGACGCGGTGACGTGTTTGTTTGTTTGTTTTTAGTTTTTTTTGTAAGGTGGATTTTAAGCAATAAAGTAGTTGACATGAAGCCAACAGGCATGTTTTTAATCAAAACACTAAAAAAAAAAAAAATTTAAAACCGTTGATGCGTAGGGTTGAAAGTGACGCGCGCTAACGATATAGTTCAATTTTTGGGTGTTTTTTAAGAAAAAAAAACTGGGGGGCGCCTTACGTTACGTTTAGTTACGTCGCATGCCAACATAATTTGACATTTTCCACACAAAAATGAATTTGCAGTACTTTAAGGCATACCCCAACTTTTGATTTTTCTTTTCTTTTTTTTGTGGAAAAAAGTGCACCAAATACACGTTTTTTACGGTGTTTGATTTAAACCAATGGCTCCGACCAGATTATTCTCTATCAGGGAGTAAGCTTTATCAATCGTTTTACCCTACTTTCGTTTCTCGTTTCACACAGCGTTACAGACACCGAACTGGAACCCCTTGAGGCTCAGCTAACGGATCTAGACCAGAGTATTCAGGACCAGTTGGACACCATCGCAACGATAAAGGCTAACATCCTACGGGGAGACGACAAAATCGCAAAGATGGTCAGCAGCGTTGCCATTTCCTGAGGTCATCCTTATCACTAGCTTTATTAATATAATTATTAATTTCTTTCTGGTATTGAAACCAAGAATTCCTCAAAAGTGCCCAAGGCATTGGGTGAGGTCACAATTCGGTGTGTGTTGCGTGTTAGTGTTACAGATCTGTTAACAGATCTGTTATCTTAATCAGAAATGTGACCTAAGAACAAACGCCGTGTTAACAGGATGTGTTAAAAGTCATGCACAGAACAGCAAATTGCAGCGAGTGAGGGCGCAATCCTGTGTTGCGTGTTAGTGTGACAGATCTGTTAACATCGAGTTAAAATCGGCGTCTCGGGAAACCGTGTTAGTGTTAGTGTAACAGATCTGTTGACTCGGCATCTTGGGAAATGTCAAGTCGGTAGGGTTCTGCACGCGACTTTCAGCACTAACACACACAGAATTGTGACCTCCGGTCCGTGTTACCACTAGCGATTGAAATTTTTGAAACCTTTACGGAGCCAAAGAAAAATCTCAAGTGTGGGTAGAATGCAAGATCCAACACATTTATAAGTTGTGTTGAAAAATGAAACTCAATTTATTGAAAATCACGAAAGTTCTAAATTAATCAAAATTAACACCACCCACTTCGTTCAATTTAACTTAACAGATCTGTTAACAGATCTGTTACACTAACACGATCTGTAACATGAGGTGTTGAACTAACATGAGATGTAACTCTAACGCGTCCTAAACACCATGTTAACATCGAGTTAACACGGGGTTTGTTCTGAGGTCACAATTCTGATTAAGTTAACAGATCTGTTACACTAACACTAACACGCAACCCAGAGTTGTGACTTCGCCCTATGTACAGTGCAGAGAATTAACATGGTGTTAACACCGTGTTAACAGATCTGTTAACACGGTGTTAACCTGGACGTTTAGTTAGAGGTCGAGATTAATGCCGTGTTAACAGAGCTGTTAACAGATCTGTAATACTAACACTAACACGTAACACACACAGAATTGTGACCTCGCCCATTGTAGCTCCTAAGTCTGAAGAAACCTGTGAAGAGAAGACGATGAAGAAATGCTCAGTTTTAGAGGTGGGAGGAAAACCCCTACACAATTCTGTAATGGGGAAACCCATGGAATCAAGCAGGGACTGAGAACCCAATACTCATACTGGTCTGGACGGGATTTGAACCAGGGCCACAGAGGTGGAAGGCGAGGAAAGTACCGCTACGCCAACCTGAATCCCCTGGCAGTTGTCGGAATTCTGGCTTTTTGCATTTTTAAGTCACAAATTAGACTTTGTTTTCAAGGCCGGAAAACGCTGCAATTGTTGGAAGAAACGGCCAATTGTTGAAGGAGCTTGTCCAGATATTTCCAGAAAATATATTTTGTTCTAACCTAACAATCATATAAAATACCTCCCCAAAATACTATCCATGGGAAGAAAACAGGAAATTTGCAATCTCCAATTTGGATGTGGAAGCAAAAAGGTTGGTGTAATTACTGCACTGCTTTATGGAACGGATAAATTAGTTTACAAAACATCAGTGGTTTTTTTACGTTATCTTTAAAAATATAAAGATTAAGGGGGTGCGAAATTTCAGAATACTAATGGGAAAAATTTGACATGATATGGTATCGAAATCTCAAAACCCATGGGAAAATTGGGTGGTGGTTCAAAATTTGATTTAAGCACGCTCCTTTAAAAACAGGGACGTTGGTTTTATTATGGGATTGTCAGAATTATGGGTTTTTGTATATTTAAAGGTAGTATACATCATTGGTAATCTCGAAAATCAGAAATATTCACAGATTTACGCCTAACTTACACAATATAAACATGATGACCGTAGAAAACTTCCCCTGAAACGGTTTTGTCTGAAGTGATATAGTCTGAGAGAAATGAGTAAAACAATTAGTTTTCGTCTCATGAGACGAAAATTAAATTCGCTCCAAACCACTTCACCCGAGTGCCATTTCGCCCCAAATTACTTCGTCCAAACACTACATCGCCCAAATGCCACTTCGCCCCAAAACCACTTCATGCACAGGCCGTGGTTCAGGGCGGAGTGGTTTTGGGGCGAAATGACTGCAAACCCTTTTTTTACTGTTTTCTCAAAAGTTAGACGAAGTACGGAGCTGGTTTTTGCTCAGGTTTGTTTTAATTATGCATATCTTCAATCACACAGGGGGATAAAACTATTTGTAACAGTTTACCAATCATGTATACTATCTTTAAGTAACAAATTAGAATCTTTGTTTTCAAGGCCGGAAAAGAGCTGCAAATGTTATAAGAAGCAACCAGCTTTTAATACAGAATTTATTTACAGAATTTTAACACAAAATTTATCAACATTCCTGTGCCGAATTCCCCTAATGATTTAAAAAAGAAAATATATGACCCATCTAATCCCGCAGCTTGCACATTCTAGATTTTATCCCCAAAAAAGTCAAATTGCACACGCGATATAAACAATATGATTTTGGTTATTTCAAACATTTTAAGCCTTGAAACTGCCGTAAAATCCAAAAATGAGATGATTTTGTGAGTCACTGTGTATAAAACTTATTTAAAAAAAATGTAAAACTGTGACTTCAGCAAGATAATGTACTTTCGCAGTTATTCCATGTTTCACATTTAAGGGTGTCCTTTTTCATTGGCCGTTGCTGCATCACTTGGGTCATTCCATGAAAAAGGGACACAGTGTCCCCCTTACATCGTGTCACTGGAGTTGATTTTTTATTATTACCAGACTTCAGAGAAGGATTACCCTCGGCATATAAAGAATATATGACCTCATGAATCGAACACCACCTTTATCTGTTGATACTACCCAAAACATAACGAGAACGATTCAATAAACTAGTGCGATCCTCTAAATGCAAGTGTGACATTTTGAAACATTTTGAAACCAGGTTTTATAGCTGGGTAAAATCAGCAACTAAACTCCTCAAAAAAAGTTCGAAAAGTCAAGTTTGACTGACGATTTCTCTCTTGGTGCAAAATAATTTTCCCTGAATTTTATATCATTTGAAAGCCCTGTTATTCCTCTTTACGATGATGTGTCATTTGTTATGATTAAGCAATTGGGGGGGTGATGTGCAGCACAGCTGAATACGGGGCCGGGTGTAAAGTGAAATGTCACAAAATGCATTGCTATTGTCAAAAAGTGCATGACAATAGCAGTGAATTTTGTGACATTTCACTTTCCACCCACCCCTGTATTTCGCTATACTGCACATCCCCCAATTGATTAATCATAACAAATGACACCTCACTGTAAAGAGGAATAACAGGGCTTTCCAATGATAACAAACTCAAGGGAAATGATTTAGTAACAATAGAGAAATCGTCATTAAAACGTGACTTTCCGAACTTTTTTTGAGGTGTTTACATTTTCTAGAAAGAAACTGGTCAAAAAGACTTGAAAAGTAATCGCAAGAGTTGAAAAATGCCTTGGAGTTCCCTCTTACGTTGTGAAACAATTTTCTTGAATATTTTCAATACTTGTATGTTGTACACTTGTACATAGATGTGAGTATCTGTAAGATATTTTCTTTGTTTTTCTGCTGCTGTGTGACATTCCAGATTTACTTTTACTTCTAAATTAACACATTTTATGAATAATATTGTTCCCGGGGAGAATACCGGTACAGATAAGTTATTTTTTGGTCATTAGATTGAAACTACATGTACGCCCTTTGTATCATTTGCAAGATAAAACCTTTACAGAATCCTGGAATAAGGGCGTAAGACTAGATCTCTAAACAAGAATGTTGGTAAACTAGCCTGCAGAAATAGCTTGCGACAGAGCCTCTTTAAAGCGGGCCTCCCACTGTGCGATTTTTGCCACGAATTTCCTACGATTGGATACGATTAAGTACGATTGTGTGTAGAGTCTATAGACAGTCTCTGGTAATCGTACTAAATCGTACCAATTCGTAGGAAATTCGTGGCCAAAATCGCACAGTGGGAGGCCCGCTTAAAGGCACAGGCTCGTCAGCAATGCGCGCGCTAAATTCGTGCAACGAAATACGCAGCACGAATTTGGCGCGCGCGCATTGCTGACGAGCCTGTGCCTTTAACGCACTCTCCTACTCATGATCGTGCGTCCAGAGGCCCTGTTAAAATTTGCTCTATTTTGCTGTGAAAACAGCGACATCAATCTTGTCGCTGCTCTGGGCCAATCAGGACACTTGGCAGTACATTGCGGGCGTCCAAGTACACGCACGCAGATTGTACATAAGTTCACACAGTACAGTGTAATACTCGGTAAATATAAACGTTGCCGGAAATTTCAGTAAGAAGGGGTAGTCATGAAGAACAAAAACCAATCCAATTTTTGGAAAGAGTAAAAAATAATTCTCTTTAGCATAACATGACAAAATTGATTAAATTACTTCAAAATGACTCGTGTGCTTTCGGTAAGCGTAACAGCCGCCTAACTTCACAGATTTGCGTGGATTTCCTTGGGATTGTAACGGCACTTAGCAGAGTGGAAATTTCCTGAGATATCAGGACGCAATGCTTCAGGAAACCTTTGAAATCCATGCATGGTTTTTGTTTTATTTTTTAAAGTGAATGGAAAAGTGTGTGTACGCATTTTAAAAAAAACAAAAAACTTCGGTTAACTTTGTACAGAAATAAGTAATATGGTGTTTTTTTTACCATTAGGGACGTTCGAGATGCTTACACCGTGTAAAACGGGGTTTACACCGGGGGAAGCCTCTAGAAGATGCAAAACGAACGACACAGGGTTTCGCTTTGAATTCTGGGAACACAGGTCAAAGGTTTTTGCCAGGCGAAGCTTTATAAACGCTGTTATCGTTTGACTCACGATGAAAAATGAAGCCGGCACCACGCAAAATTAGTTGCATTAAAATTCCACAATAAACTTTGTCAATGCCCACAGACATCTACTGATTAAGCAAAATGTAATTATTACAGCCCTATTTTGTGTCATGAATATGTGTTTTTCTTCGTACTCACGTCGCGATTCCATAACTGTCGGCCATGTTTTACTGCTCACCGTTACTAGGTGACGTCATTACACCGAGCTTTACACCAGAGACCCAACCGCGAGCTCGGGTAGTGGTGGCTGCCACCGGGGCAGACTCGTGTAACACGTGATGGTTAAAAGAACGCTCCAGTGTATTAAAGTTGGTGTTACACGGTGTCAAACATCTATTGCTGTCAACATTTTGAGTGATGTTTTTTTTTGTCAACTCGTGAAAAAAAATTTGGGTCATTGCAAAAAAATGTGCAAAAGCAATTGTGCTATTTTATAACTTTGGATAAGTATTAAAGGCACAGGCTCGTCAGCAATGCGAGCGCGCCAAATTAGTGCTATGAAATACGCAGCTCCACAGCAAAGGCGTGGAGCTGCGTATTTCGTGGCACGAATTTGCCGCGCGCGCATTGCTGACGAGCCTGTGCCTTTAGGTTTCTGGCTGATTTAACTACACATTAGAATCTGTAGACTTGAATTTTACGTTTGAAATAATTATGTATGAAAGAAAATTAATTGTATATTTGTTTTGGCACTAGCACCTTTAAAGTTTGTTTGTGTGTGTAATATGTGTACATATTTAAATTGTGCAGTTTTCTTATATGCAAATTAGCTATTATAAATGAATGGCTGTCGCAGTGTGTGTCAAGAGAGGGCGCTCTCCAAAAGGAGCAAATTATACTTGTATTGGGCATTGCCACAATTTTAAAGGCCATTATTATGATTTGCGGATGAAACGTTTTGGTTCACAAATTCCAGAAACAACTGCATTACACAACTGAAGAATAATGTTGATAAACTGCCTTGTAAAAATTTCAGCCACAAACACTCGACCAAAAAGGTTCTGTCACCAGTAAGACATTTATAGATATTTATTATTAAATTGGATTTAATGTAGACAAATAATATATCAAATTTTAGCAGAACATATTCCGCAAAGGAATAGAGCTCAAGAGAGATCATGATGGCAAGCTTCACTGAACAAGAATGCAACAAAGGAGTGTGGGGTCAGAATGATAAACACCAAAGAACAATGCAACTTGTGATTTGGGAAATTTGTGTGTAGACAATTAAGACATTTTTAAGTGAGTTTGGATTTATCAATGTCTTGTCAAAAACATCCAAATCAAAATGGTTAAATTGTCCTATCTGAATCGTGCCATTGCATTAGGTATGGTGGAAGCAAAATACTGAACTGTAACTCCCCTTGCTTGAGTGCAATAAAGTTGACGTCGTTGTTCTTTGGTGTTTTTCATTCTGACCACACACTCCTTTGTTGCATTCCTGAAGCTTGCCATCATGATCTCTCTTGAGCTATATTCCTTTAGGGGATATGTTCAGCTAAAATGTGATATATTATTTTCCTACATTAAATCCAATTAAATAATAAATATCTATACTGAAACGCAAAAGAAACTTACCACTTGTTTAAAATGTAATGAAATTGTAACAGTTTAAAATAAAACAAACGAACAATTGCTAATTGAAACATTGGCATTTTATTGATTACATGTCAAGTTTTTGACCAAGATACACCATCTCATCAGTTTGTTCTACAGTAAAGAACAGAGAAGAGGGTGCGATGTCAGTCCCCTTTCAATAGCGTGTGTGGCCACCATTGATTTGGATACAGGCAGACATCAAGACATCACGTGCAGCTCATTACAATCATCCCATACCCCTTGGCTAATCACTGACGGTAAAAACAGCTGTTCAACAGCTGTGCCATGGAGTGACCATTGAAGGTTCAAGTGAACTTCAGAAACCGTTTGGTCTGACAGTGAGGACACTATTGTCCACAAATAAGTTCACACATTACTACACGCAGTGTTATTGTTGCTATTTAAAGGTTTACAAGGTGTTAAGTTTCTTTTGCGTTTCAGTATATAAAATGTCTTACTGGTGACAGAACTGTTTTGGTTGAGTGTAGATGCAGTATAATACTTAGTTGGCAATTTCTCCCACAAAGGTACCATTTTACACAGGAAAAATCATGTGGTGTTTGTTATCAACACTTTTAGTCGGGTTTTGCTTGTCAACTCATCAATTTAAATCTTGGGTCACTGCAAATGATGCATGGGGCTTTAATCGTGGCAGTGTTCTAGGGTTGTCTCTTTTAAAGGCACAGGCTCGTCAGCAATGTGCGCGCGTCAAATTCGTGCCACGAAATACGTACGCAGCTCCATAGCAAAGGCATGGGGCTGTGTATTTCGTGGCACGAATTTGGCACGCGCGCATTGCTGACGAGCCTGTGCCTTTAACGTGAACTAGGCAAAGAGTTCGAACGGAATAACGGTCAAAATTAATCGATGAGTATTTTGTTTTTGCCAAATTTGAGGTTTTACATTTAAGATGTTATGAATATTTTGTGAAAATATACTGAAACGCAAAAGAAACTTATCACCTTTTAAACCTTTAAATAGCAACAATAACACTGCGTGTACTAATGTGTGAACTTATTTGTGGACAATAGTGTCTTCACTGTCAGACCAAACGGTGTCTGAAGGTCACTTGAACCTTCAATGGTCACTTCATGGCACAGCTGTTTTGACTGTCAGTGATTAGCCAAGGGGTATGGGATGACTGTAATGAGCTGCATGTGATGTCTTGATGTTGGCTTTAAAAAGGCCAGTGCAACATGGGCATTTCAAGCAACCTGCCACGATTGTCGGGGGATCAAAGACTGGTAGGCAGTATGCACTGCCTGTATCCAAATCAATGGTGGCCACACACGCTATTGAAAGGGGACTGACATTGCACCCTCTTCTGTTCTTTACTGTAGAACAAACTGATGAGATGGTGTATCTTGGTCAATCGATAAAATGACAATGTTTCAATTAGCAATTGTTGGTTTGTTTTATTTTGAACTGTTACAATTTCATTACATTTTAAACAAGTGGTAATAGTTTCTTTTGCGTTTCAGTATATGTCAAACACTAAATTATTGTCTTGTTAGTTTATGGTATTCCAAAATTATGTAATATCTGTTTTAAATTTGAAAAAAACAACTTCACTTTGAAATTTCACTTCACTATAGATTATTGGATTTCCATCGAAAAAGCAGGTAATAAACGGCAGTCTGTTCTGTAACTCTTTAATGATATGTTAAAACTTCTATCTTGACAACCATCACATTTTGTAGTGGGTCATTTCGTGTCAGATCACCCAATAGGATAAACCCGACCATGTCAAGTTTCGATAACCTTGGTATACTTATACCTGTATATTGATTAGGATCCCACAGCACCAAATCTCAAATTTTAGATTTTGTATGGCAGCCTCATTCAGATGCTGAGCCATTGGGTGAGGTCACAATTCTGTGTGTGTGTTATGTGTTAGTGTTAGTGTTACAGAACAGTTAACAGATCTGTTATCTTAATCGGAAAAAAATTCCTGGATCTGCACCAGGTTATATACAATCTCTAGACCGTCCGAAAAAAATTTGGAAATGCTAAGAGCCCATTTATGCAGGAGTATATGCACCGTTCATTGAGTTACACACTGCCAGCTGTCGACTGGTACACTCCTGTAACGAGGTACCGGGATCGCCCACGCGCAAGCAGGGTTAACGGGACGTGTTAGTGTTAGTGTTAAAAGTTGTGCGCAGAACAGCAAATTGCAGTATATGAGTGAGGTCGCAATTATCGTGTTAGTGTAACAGATCTGTTAACATATCTGTTGACTCAGCGTCTTGGGAAATGTCAAGGCGGTAGGGTTCTGCACGACTTTCAACACCAACACTAACAAAATTGTGACCTCCGGTCCGTGTTACACGAGCTTGACCATTTAAATTTGCAGAATCTTCACGGAACCCAAAAAAAGCCTCAATTAATTGTGGGTAGAATGCAAGACCAATCACATTTATATGTTGTGCTGAAAACTGAACCTCAATTTATTGAGAAATACGAAAGCTCTAAAAGAATCCAAATTAACACCACCCACTTCTTTCAGATTAACTTAACTGGGGCCAATTTCATAAAGCTGTTAAGCAAAACAAATTGCTTAATAAAAAATTTGTTTGCTTTATAAAAATGGGTTAATAGTCAACATTGCATGTCAACTTGTGTTTTTAGCAAGTGAAAAACAAGTTGACATGCAACTTCGACCATTAACCCATTTTTATAAGGGAAACGATTTTTTTATTAAGCAAATTGTTTTGCTTAACAGCTTTATGAAATTGGCCCCAGATCTGTTACACTAACACGATCTGTAACAGGAGCTGTTGAACTAACATGAGATGTAACACTAACACGTCCTAAACACCATGTTAACACCGAGTTAACACGGTGTTTGTTCTGAGGTAAAAGTTTTGATTAAGTTAACAGATCTGTTACACTAACACGTAACACAGAATTGTGACTTCGCCCTGTGTACAGTGTAGAGAATTATTATGGTGTTAACACCGTGTTAACAGATCTGTTATCATGGTGTTAACCTGGACATTCAATTAAAGGCCGAGATTAATGCTGTGTTAGCAGATCTGTTAACAGATCTGTGAACGCGTAACACACAAAATTGACCTCGCCCATTGTATTGCTCCATGTGTCTTTTCATTTGCAAATGTTATCACAAAAAAGGCACCGAGGCCCTAGTTGTGCGTTGCTGTGGTAATTGGCTCTTAGCATCATGGCCGTCGGCAAAAGTACCATTGCAAAAGCACAGGGGCACAGTTCAGTGATCTTTAGCGTAGAGCCATTGCCTAGGCAACTAACAAAAGGTGACGTATTCACTTCAGCTGTCTATTTTAAATTCGTCTATCGGACCAGAATATTACACCTTTGAAACTGTTGTATTTTAGTCAACATTTGGGAGATTATTAGAATTATTGTGAGGAACGGTCTTGCGGCAATCACATTGACACAGTGCGCGCGTCATGCATGCAATAAGAAAATCTTCCCCTAACATGGCCATTGCTGCAAAGGGTCTATTTCTTCTATACAATGTACATGTATGTGAACGTTGACCACTATACAGTGCGAGTAAAAAAACTACACACTTTTAAAATTACTTGTGTTTTAGTGTACCAATATTTATATGAGATGTTTTAACATGTATTTTGGACAAGTTCTCCTGTGTCTTTTGGTAGCAGTTTAATTAAATTATGTTTCATGCATAACCGCACATGAGGCAATAAGGGTGTCAGGTGGAACACGACTTGTGCCAATTCAGTATGGCTAGGAAAAGGAAAAGGATTTAAACCAGTGACTTGGTTGTTGTCAAGAATCAACAGAGCCTTGTTGAACATACGTATAATGAAACATCTGGTTGGCTATTCTTCATCTTAAAACATGGCTCGTCCTCAGCTCACACCCAGCAAAGGGCCTAATTGGTAAGCGAATTCCACCGCACACAAAGTGCCTCGGCTGTGTTCCAAAGCTTTCGCCAGCAATTTTCTAATGCAAGATGTCGAACTGGTACCACCGTTTACTCAAGTGTTCGTAAATACCAAGCCACAGGGACAAGCCACAACCCAGCAAACAAAGGCAATGTATATTTACTGTCGGGTAACTACCTTATCTCCATTGTACAATAGTATACATACATCATTTTTAGTGTGTAAATTGTGTGCGAAAGATAGTGTTTTCTTCTGAATAAAGTGCACTTCATTTAAAGTACAGTGTGTCCAAAACGAGTGGTCATTATTTTTTTTGGAACAAGAAAACGTTTATCTGTGAAATTTGTTTAAAGACTGTTCATGCAATTGGAAAACTGTTTTTTTTAAATGAAAAACAACATTACATAACTAAAGAATAATGTTGATAAACTGCCTTGTAGAAATTTCAGCCACGTGGATGCAGTAATACTGTTTGCAGAAAATCTGAAACATACACGCATGGTTTTTGTACTTAGTGAATGATTGGTAAAAGAATTCTGCAGAAATTTTGTAAAAGCACCCTCAGTTGGCAATTATCCCCACAAAGGTACCATTTTACACGGGGGGGGGGGGGGGGGGGGGGGGGGAATCATGTTACCATTGTTACCAACACTGTCGTTTTTTCTGCTCTGCACCATCCAGCCAGCCACATGGTCTCAACATTCAGGAGGGAAATTATTAATATCTTCATTTTCTCCCCCATTTCCACCTACTTCTATTTTGTTTCCTCATTTCTGCCTGCCCCACCATCACCCCCCAAAACCATCACCCCCTTCCATTCCCCCCCCCCCCCCCCCCCCCCCCCCCCCCCCCCCCTCCCCACCCCCATCCCCATCCCCCATCGTTCCTACCATCTTGTCCTTTGGTCTGTTCCTCTTTTCTGGTACTGTACAATTAATAGACAGCCGAAGTGTGACGTGTTTCCATGGCAATTGGCTCTAAACTATCATGGCCGTCGGGAAAAATACCATTGCAAAGCACAGGGACACGGTCCAGTGACTTTTAGTTTAGAGCCAATTGCCTAGGCAACCAACAAAAGATGATGTATTCACTTCGGCAGTCTATTATAATCCCTGTTTTGTAGGTTCTATCCTAGGCAGGCATGATGCAACCAACTTTGTTCACTCATCACAATGTGCTGCTTTCTGTATGTCCTTGTCATTCCGCATTTGAAAAAGACCCTGCTAGGGTCAAAACGTGAGGCCACTAATTTTACAGTGTAAGATTTTCTTCTCAACTCGTGAAGTAAAATGTTGGTCAACTAAATGATGTATACTGAAACGCAAAAGAAACTTACCATTTTAATCATTTAAATAGCAACAATAACACTGTGTGTACATGGTGTAGTAATGTGTGAACTAATTTGTGGACAATAGTGTATACTCACTGTCAGACCAAACGGTGTCTGAAGGTCACTTGAACCTTCAATGGTCACTTCATAGCACAGCTGTTGAACAGCTGTTTTGACTGTCGGTGATTAGCCAAGGGGTACGGGATGATTGTAATGAGCTGCACATGATGTCTTGATGTTGGCTTTAAAAAGGCCAGTGCAAAATGGGCATGACATTGCACCCTCTTCTGTTCTTTACTGTAGAATGAAATGGTGTATCTTGGTCAAAAACTTGACATGTCATCAATAAAAAGTGCAAATGTTTCAATTAGCAATTGTTAGTTTGTTTTATTTTGAACTGTTACAATTTCATTACATTTTAAACAAGTGGTAAGTTTCTTTTGCGTTTCAGTATATATTGGGGCTTTAGTTTAATTTTGCAACGATATATTTTGAACCGAAGGGTGTGTCCATTACAGATAACTTGTTATCAGTACAGTGTATAAGATTAAAAGTCGCTAATACAGGCGTATTGTGCGAGCGGTGAATCGTGTATTTACTAAGTGGGTATGTACGGTGCGTGTATATGATCTTCCAAAGTCGACAGTTCAGTGCTAATATCAAAATTAATGGGCCTTTTGCGCGAGTAACCTTTGCAGTTTGCACTATAGCTGAGCTGTCGCCCCAAATTATTCGCCTTCAAATTCAGTTCAGAGAGTCCCCATACTGTGCTGTTGTTGCTATGTGGTGTACGCCAATAGACTACTAAAGTGAAAACGTCACCCTTTGTGTGTTGCCATGGTTTTTGGGTCTACACTAAAACCAGTGAACTGTTTTCCTGCGCTATACCAATGGACGTTTCAGATTACCAGCGAATGTTTAGACCAAATTACCATGGCAACTGACGTCACACTTTAGTAGTCTATATCTAGCAGCCATTCTCTCATTGTACTTTGAACACAGGGAAAAACTACCATACACATTCGCCAGTTGAGACTCCATGCCCTAAGTCTATGGAGCATGACATAAAAATCCTAAGTGTTTTGAAAGGAAAATTAGAATTTTGTTCTTATTGCTAAAATCTTCCTAATCAAGTTTCGAAAATAAATTTTATACCTGTTGAAAAAAACCGCATTTGTCTTAAAATGTTGATTCTTAAATATAGTGAACTTGTTGATAACAAGTCAAAAAACAAAAACTTGAATCACTTTTAAGAATGTTCCGCTTCAGTGATTTCATCCATACACTAGGTCCAAGCGGACCTGTTTGACCAAAGTGAGTCTCTCAACAATGAAATGGGACATTCCCTGTGACATCCTGCAGTTAAGGGTTTTCAAAACCAATTTTGTTGGGTTTTCAACTTGTTTGGGTCTGCGTGGGATGAGCTGACCTCTAAAGCTGCCAGTTTCCTAAACAGCCCTAGAAGGCCCTGTATGCCATCAACTATACGATTTTAGCTTTAGCTATACTTTATTTTTAACTTGAGATGACGAAGAAGGAGTTGCAGTTTTAAAAGTGGAGTGAAAACCTCCAGAGAAATCCCCGGGGAAAAACCCACGCGGTCAAGTATAGGGACTGCAAACCCAATCCACATATACGCCCCGGATTCGAACCCGGGACGCCAGAGGTGAAAGGCGAGAAAAGTACCACTACGTCAACCCGACCGCCCGCCCTAGAAGTGCAGGAGCTCAGGGAGGCACTTCAGGCAGAGTGGTGCGCCCGTATAGTGGCTAGTCCGGTGCAGTAAGCCTTGCCACGAGAGGCGTTCATACACGTTACTGACCGAATATGCTCAGCTTAAAATATATATATAAGGCCCAAAACTGAACTAGAATCAGCCTATATAACACATGGAATGTTTTTATGTATCCAAATTGTTATCAAGTTTCTGTTCCTCTGTTTAGTCGACCTAAACAAAACACCCAGCTTTGGTCGTAGAAAATCATAATCTGATTTGATCATAATCTGAAATTGGACTTTTTGCATCCAAAGTTCAAAACAGCTATAAAGCAAATAATTTCCCTATAATTAGTTTGTCTATGTTTGTTGTACTTTTGGAACTAATCAATTAGGGTGCGATAAACCAGTTCGGATTGAAAACAAGACATTGAAGTTTTTGAGTGCCCACCATAAAACACAGGGCTTGCGATTTTCTACCACTATGGCGAGGATAGGAGTCTTTCTGCTTTTAATCGCGTCTATAACAGGTAAGTTTGTCCAATTACAGGGAATTTTCCCATTAAACGGAGACGTGGTGGTCCAGTGTCGGACTTTCGGTCGAGAGGTCCATGGTTCGAAACCTGGCCATTTAGTTGCACCGCGTTGTGTCCTTGGACAAGACACTCTACTCCACGTCGTCTCTCTCCACCCATCAGGTGTATTGGGAAACCCAACTAAACTCCTCAAAAAAAGTTTGGAAAGTCAAGTTTGACTGACGATTTCTCTCTTGTTACTAAATCATTTCCCTTGAATTTGGTATTATCCCCCAATTGCTTAATCATAACAAATGACACATCATCGTAAAGAGGAATAACAGGGCTTTCCAATGATATACAATTCAAGGAACATTATTTTCCGAACTTTTTTTGAGGAGTTTAGTTGCTGCGATTGACTGGCATCCCATCCAGGAGGAGTACATGCTTATTGCAACTGTTTACCATTCATTTAAAGGTAGAACAATTGATTGGTAAACCGTTACAATTGAAGATAGGCCTATGCATGATTAAAACCAACCTGGATAAAAGTTTTCCAGTCACTTCGCTCTGAACTACTTCGCCTGAACCACTTCGCCCTGCATCAAGGTGGTTTGGGGGCAAAGCGAATTTTCGTCTCATGAGACGAAAATTAATTGTTTTACTCATTTCTCAATGAATATAGCACTTCAGACAAAACCATTTCTGGGGACGTTTTCTACCATCATCATGTTTATATTGTGTAAGTTATGTGTAAATCTGTGAACATTTCTGATCGTCGAGATACCAATCATAATTATGTTCTACCTTGAACACAAAAACCGTGCATGGATTTTTAATGTTTTCTGAAGCATTACTGCATCCACGTAGCTGAAATTTCTGCAACGAAGGGAGTTTATCCACATTATTCCAGTAATGCCGTTGTTTCTGGAAATCGTCAAACGTTTCATCCGCAATTAAGATGGGACCGTAAAGAGCGTACCAATTCACTTTTTGGAGCCGCCACTTGAGATTTCGAAACCATATCATGTGTCCTATTTTTCTCATTACCATTCTGAAATTTCGTGTTCTCAATCTGAATATTTCCAATGACATCGTCAAAAAAAACACCAATGTTTTGTAAACTAATTTATCCAGTTCCATAAAGCAGTGCAGTGATTACACCAATCTTTCTCCTTCCACATCGAAATTGGAGATTGCAAATTTCCCATTTTCTTCCCATGGATTTTGAGGATGCATTCTACATGATTGTTAAGTTAGATCGGAATGCCATTTCTGGAAAAATCAGAACAAGCTCCTTTGAGCATCGAGTGAAGAACAGTTTTATTAGTGTGCATATTCGTATATATTAAGTCTGTTTTCAATACTGAAGAGACTTTAATTTTCACCAAGATCATAACTCTGTGCAATGCCAGTTATCTTCTCTAAAAACAAAAGAAATATCTTAAGACAGATCTAAGAAGATAACTTAAGCAACAAATAGTGCAACAAAATACCTTTCTGAAAACCCTGTGTACAAATTTCCTATTTAACGTATGTAACATAGGACACATACTTTGTAACATTTTTTGGTGTCCTTGTTACATGCCTACATACGGTATATTAAAAATTTGCACACAGGGCTTTCGGGAAGGTATGTTGTGGCACTATACGTTGCAGTTCTTTATACCTAAGTCACAATTAAAGCGGAGGCCGGGCGGCGTGTGCGATTATAGGCATCGGCCGGCGTGTAGAGGTCGGCGAAAGATCGCGCGATTGGGCGGTCACAGTCACAATTAAAAGTGCCCCGCACGCTGCCATGACGGAATGGGGTCGATTTCTTGGCCCGTTTATCGGCCGGTGTCCGGCAGGCACTCGTCCGATGTCCTGTCGATGTCCTGCCTATGTCACTGCGATACCCCAGCCGATATCTGGCCGATTTCCGGCCGGGCGCCGCCAAGTCGGCCGGACGCCGGGCATGGCCCGGCCGGCGTCTGAGCGGCGCCTGTGCGGCGCCTGGCCGATATATGGATTGTCTGGGTTGTCAAAAATTTGGCCCGGAGCCCGCCCGATGTGTGCGATGCCCTGCCGGACATCGGTCAGGCATCGACCGATTTAGTGGCGATCAGTTTGCGATGCGAAACGCCGCACCAGGTTTACAATCCGATTTAAAAGTAACTCGATGCCCGCCCGATGCCCAAAAATGACCCGGCAGCCGCAAGGAGTCCCATGGGGCGCCGGCCGAAAATGCCTAAAAATCCGTCGCAAACTACTCGCAAACCCACCGCAAGCTAATTGTGACTGGGGTATTAGCTAAAGGTATCTACTTAGATCTATCTTAAAATATTTCTTTTGTTATGAGAGAAGATGAATGACATTGTACAGAGATATGATCCTGGAGGAAAAGGTCTCTCTACTATTGAAAACAGACACATATACTTGTACCCAGTGCCGAATGCCCATAATTCAAAAATCATTTAAAAATACCCAGACGTCTTACAACGTCTCGGGACATAACCCAAAAACCTCGGTGAAGTCTCATCATTTAAATTCTGTTCAATATTTATGGGGGTAGCCCATCACGTACCTTTATTCACTAATTTGCACTTGAAATGAAACCACGGCTTGTAAGAGTGAAAATTACCAAACAAACCAGCAGCGTCCATTTTGGGGGAGGGGGTGGTGGGGGTGGTGGAAGGTGATTTTATAACTTTCTGCAGATATTTTTACTTTTGCCATAATATTAATTTAAACATGGGTATACTTTTCAGGGTTACCCTGTTATTATACCATCATTTTATTCGTCGTTATGCCATAAAAAACATAAAATAAACGGTACAATATTTGTGACCCGCTCTGGAAAAAGTCGCGCTGGCTAGGTCGAGTTTTCGCGACCATAAAATAAAATCTGTGGCGGATCCACGCTCATTAAAATACAAAAACACAATGGAAATTCTTGACAGTGCCCAGATACCGCCTGGAATGTTCGTGCTGCGCCTGGAATTTTCATTGTGTTTTGGTATTTTAATGAGTTTGGATCCGCCACAGATTTCTACTTATGGTCGCGAAAACTCAGCCTGCGAGATACTAGCCTATATACCTTTTCCAGAGCGAGTCACATGAGTTAAGCCGGGTTATTGTTAGCCTTTATTAAGGCCCTCACTGCTGGGCGGCGAGTCGAGCGCCAGAACGAGAGCGCCACCTTGCGACGAGGACGGAACGAACAGCGTCAGCTGTGAGAGCTGTTCGTTCCGTCCTCGTCGCATGGTGGCGCTCTCGTTCTGGCGCTCGACTCGCCGCCCAGCAGTGAGGCCTTAATAAAGGCTAGGTTATTGTTGGAACTTGGAACCTCATTTGGAGTAGCCTTTTGGCAAGGCGTTGTGGCTAGGGGTCATATTGTTTGGTAAATGTGGGACAAATGGGCGTCTTGAGCGGAGTCTATAATGGCTGTGCGGACGTAATGCGTGTAGTGTTGCCACAACAAGTGAATAACTCACTCGGCACGTGTAGACTCCGCTCAAGTTACCGAATCGCCCAAATTCCAAGGCCTTGACAAAAGGCTACATTTGGAGTGGAATTGGGGCGTAGGCCCTAGGTCAGTCAGTCAGCTTATCTCACCTCCCAAAAGACTCCAAAGATCAATAATTTTCACTGGTATCTATGAAATTAATAACAGATCTTTGTGTGAGGCACAGGTTGTTACAAAATGACCTTGTATGTTCTCCAGAAAATGGATTTAGTTTTAACCTAAAAATCGCATAAAATATCTCCACGAAATATTACCCATGGGATAACAAAAAAACCAGGAAATTTGCAATCTCCAATTTGGATGTGCAAGCAAAAAAGTTGGTG